>JAGSMR010000077.1:1855000-2038342 GCA_029286605.1 Sericinus montela | reverse complement strand
TCCATAATGTATTTACAAATAAGAAAATCCAATTAAATTTATTCTTGACTTACCGATTACGGAACAGCTATTAAAAATGCGGATTGTTATTAATGTTATGAAAACGAAGAAAAAAAAATATACGTGTCACTGAGTTTTTGTACTATTTGAAACACTTTAAAACATGTAGCACATCACGAACGATCGTAGCAATGAACCGAAGCAGCTGATTTCGTAGACGTTTCGATGGGTGGCGCATGCATTGAACGTAGCACTTGAATGGATAACTACTTCTAACTATGAGCTCCTGGTACTTTATAAGAAGTAATTGAATTTAAAAATTATAGTTTTAAAATTGAATTTAAACTAAAATTTCGATACACACGTCCGCTCTCGAACACGATCCGGGGGGAAGAGGACGGAGATAACAGCATCTAAGGTTCAAGATGCCTGGGGTTACATTCGCCAATTTAATTACCAAGCATGGCTACTATGGCAAACCCTTCTCTATGGAAGGGGCCTTTGTCATGCAGTGGACTATGGTTTAACTGCTATGCTATAGTGATAATGGCTGGGTAGTTTGGAGGTTTGAATTTGAATCAGAAGGCTCGAGTTCATAAAGAGACGACTATTGACCTTGAAACTAGCAAGGGCTACCACCAATTAGATTGAGCATTTTGGTAAAACCCACAGACCAAAATTATTCAAACCATCACTGCCTTCAGTTCAGTAAGTTATTGTATGTCGCGAGGTATCTGGTACTTCGGTGGCTAATCCTAGCATTTTGATTATGACAAACCCGCCTTAAGTTCAATGAATTGGCAGAATTTGTAGAATTGTCTGGAACATGCCAATTCTGCATTGGACTTTTATAGGCTGATAAGTGAATATGTGTCACATTGTCAAATTATATTATATTATATTCTGTGAGAAAAACGGTGTCTCTATGTCGTATAAATCGTGCATACGTTTTTAAAAATATTTCATTTGGATTGGACTCGGGTCATTTGACACGAATTCCGATCACCCAACCACTCGGCTGTCGTGAATTCGTTAATTATAGTGATATTAGTAAATTATATATATATTTTTTATTTACAGTAACTTCAATAACTCCATTGTTCTTTAAAACTCACGATAGCCGAGTGGTTGGGTGGTCGGAATTGCGAGTCAAGGGACCCGAGTTCGATTCCCAGGTGACAGGCTCGTACCAATGGGTTTTTCAAAAACTTATGTATGAATTTTATCGTTGGCTTGGACATAAAGACGGCGACAGGCTCACCACCTGTCACGTTGTCCCGAAAATATCTTCGGTGGAAGGTGGGTCGAAGGGACTTTATTGTCTAGACTCGACCTCTGTCTACCCCTGTATTGGGAATTGCGTGAAGATATTTTTTTATATATATATTATATATATATTTACACATTCATTGTTCTTTTCCAGGACCGTTTAGTAGCTAACGATTTCATCCAATGTCGTAAAGTGGCCGAGCACGTCGTGGAGAAAATAGTGGGCGGCGGTGACGTGAACGGGGCAAGCGCTAGTGGCGGGAAACCTAGTGCCAATGAGGACAGCGGGAACGATTCACCGGAAGAGCGTGTGGAGCTGTTGTGCTGTGATCAGGTACACATGCTTTTTTTTATAGAATAGTGAGGCAAACGGAATAGGAGCAGGTGGCTCACGTGATGGTAAGTGATTACCGCCGCCCATGAACACCTGAAATACCGGAGGCTTAGCAGATGCGTTGCCTCCCTTCGAGTGCCCCTTCACCCCCCAGAATTGGAGGAAAGGGGTGTGTGGGCCACCGGTTACCTGCACTCACCAGACGAAACGCAGGAGTTTGTTAGACTTCTACTTCACGCCGGTATTCTGTGAGGTCGTGGTACTTCCCCGGTCGAGCCGGCCCATTCATGCGTGGCTCTACCACTGTTAAAGACTCTTATAAACACTCATACAATGTATGTACAAGATAAAGATTAAAGATTAAGATTTAATTAATAAATAATAATAATAAATAAATAAGTCCGTGACGGACCGCTCCAAGCTTTAATGCAGAAGGCGGTGCACCTTGATACAGCCGGTTTCTCACCCTGTCGCCCTAACCCTCGGCCGTCTGGTCTCCCCTGTCGAGGGCTTCCGTCTGGTTGAGTCTTAATATTTATTTATTATTTTTATGTATTAGCTTTTATTACATATATATTTTATAATACTTTATTTATTTAACTTTATTTTATGTATTTTCATTTTTATGTGTATAAAAACCCAACCAGACGAGAAAATATAACAAATACATAAATAAATAATAATAATAATACATGTATAGATAGGGTCAACATCACATACATTCCTCCGATCCCAATGTAAGATGCTAAAGCACTTGTGATGTGGGAATCGGAAACAACGAAGGCACCACAAACACCTAGACCCGAGAACATGTAGAAAAAGTGGTTTTTCTACATTGACATTGAATCGAACCCGAGACCTCGAGATGGCGACACTTTGAAAATCGGTGTTTACGCCACTCGTCCACTGTAATTCGCTCATTGTAATTACTAAAATTTATTAAATAACATTAATGAATCTGAAAGAAGTATGTAAGGATCGTGACACTCGGCAGTCTTTTCCTCTGGCTACCCCATCAGGGACTGTGGAATATTAATAAAAAATAAATAATACATTCTGTACTACAAATTGATGAAGTCCTTGGATGAGTTGCATTACGTTGTCCCTATCTATATATGTATTTATATTAAAATCACCTAAATTTCTATACATGTACAGAGAGTTACTTATTTATTTATAAAAAAATAACTCCACGCATTTCCCAATACAGGGGTAGACAGAGGTCTAGTCTAGACAATTAAGTCCCTTCGACCCACCTTCCACCGAAGATATTTTCGGGACAACGTGACAGGTGGTGAGTCGCCTTCTTTATGTGCAAGCCAACGATATAATTCGTACATGAGTTTTTTGAAAAACCCATTGGTACGAGCCTGCCCCCTGGGGATCGGAACTGGGGTCTCTCGACTCGAAATTCCGACCACCCAACCACTCGGCTATCGTGACATATATTTATAATATTACTTATATATTATTTATTTATAATAATTATTATTTAATTATTAGGACAGAGATTTTTCTAATGTAAATATATTTCAAATGTATTTTTTCTTTTTGCCTGTAAAAGTGCTCTGCAAAACGTAGACCTCTTCCTTACAGAGATATCTCTTCCATAATAGTCATGTTTGACAAGCAGATTGGCAATCGCAGTAAATCAAGGCTTTTCTTGTAGTCACCACTTTTCCCAGACAGACAATGTGATTAGAAATTAAAATAAATAATAGTTTAAAAAAAACTAAAAAAACACGCTTTTTATAGAAAACCGAACTAAAAAATAGAAAATAAATTTTAATAAATTTAAATTAAGAATAGCTTTAAAAATTTCAATAAATATAAATTAATAATAGTGTGAATAAAAAAAAATATTTTAAAAATGCGTGGGGTGTTTTTTAAGGTATTATCAAAATGATAATCACTCTACTCATATCTGTCAATAAAATATCTATAACTATTGACACCATGCACTAATAAAAGCGTGTTAAAAAGAAGATGCAATATTGCTGAACAATCTTCTGTCCAACGATAATTTTTTAATAACTAATATTGCCTTTATGAATCACGCATTTACAAAGTCACGATCGCCCAGTGATTGGGTAACCGAAAATTGATTCAAGGGACCCGAGTTTGATCCCCAGGGGTAGGCTCATAACAATATGTTTTATAAAACTTTATACGATTTCTTTAATTGGCCTTTACATAATGACTACTGGCTGACCACCTGTTACATAGCCCGAAAATAAGGTCCGGTGAAATGTGTCTTAACAGAAATAAATTTTTTAGCCCTCTGGCTACCTCTGTATTGGGAAATGTGTGAAGATAAATAAATAAAATTATTGCATTTAATTAATTCATTATCTAATCTTTCCATAGGTGCTTGACCCGAATATCTCTGTATTGGGAAATGTGTGAAGATAAATAAATAAAATTATTGCATTTAATTAATTCATTATCTAATCTTTCCATAGGTGCTTGACCCGAATATGGACCTGAGGACTGTTCGTCACTTCATATGGAAATCAAATGTAGAATTCACATTGCACTATAGAGTATTGAAGCAATGAAAATCAAATTTATACTTATACAAAGTTAACAGATATTTGAAGAAGTGCTGCTCTTTACAAACCTTTTTTCGGTGATACTTGACAGTGAGGTGTGTTTCTATATTTCCAAATGTGAACTAGAACTGACTATTTGATTTAATAGACTGGTTAGTAATATTAAAAAAAGTTACAGCTACAAGGCATCAATAGTGATGTGTGACAATGAAAAGTGAACGAAAGGGATTTTAATGTGAACACACTTTACTAGATCCGTTTCACATTGAAACTGACAATTGTCTATTATATTTTTAAGTATTGAAAAATTAGTTAATAATTCAAGTATTTCTCCCGCTTTTTTATCACTTAATTCGTTTATAATATTAGTAATTTTGACAATTGTAATAAACACTGAAATTATTTAAATCGCCAATTTGATAAAAACTTAAGTGTCCATATAAAACTAAATAATAAGACTGTCTTCTTTAGATTGCAAAAAAAAACAATGTTATATTGAACTTTACTTATATATTCATAAATTTTACAAATATATAATGCCGATAATTGAATTTGCTACATTTATATTATGTAATTTAAAATGACAAACTGTTGCTTTTTTACAAAAAAAAACATTCAATCTGTACTTTTAAATACACACCTAACTTCTCTGGAGTCTTTGAGGTTATGATTTCATACCAATGTTCATATCAATAATACAAAATTGATTACTGTGATTTGACTTGTGAACTATTCCATATTTTTTTAAATTTCAACTGTATAATATTTTTTTGTGTATAATTATTATTAATTGAAAATGTTGGCCTCTTACCATTATAGACTATATCCACTGCAATTAGAGCTCTAAGCGAATTTCTTGGCTTTAATATTGTCTTTGGTAAATCTTTTTTATTCTAAAACTAACAGTTCAGTTAGGGAGTGTATGTAACTTTCCCATATCAAGACTATCTCTGTAATGCTTGTATAGTATGGTAATATAATTACAAATAAAATGGTTGTTAATTGCATAAGCTGTAGTAATTTTTTTGTTACTTGACTATCTGTATTCCACTGCAGGGTATAGACTAGTTAGTAGAGCAAAGAGGCTGTTTCTCTGAACTATGAAAGGGTTGACGACTGAGACTAGACTACGACATTGCAGAATACCTGTATGGAAAAAAGACATGTTGTTTCCCTCTCTTTCTCTTCCCTTTTCTAAATAGGAAGCTCTGTAGCCTTTCTGATGGAGCGAGTGTAAATGAAGGTGAGTATTCAGTTACCCTAATTGCATTCTTGGAGCTTTGCAGCATCGGAGACTTTGTACATTGGTCGCTGCAACTCCTCACTGGTGTAGATATTTTCTTTTATTTATAGAATAAGGGGTAAATAAGTGACACGTGATAGTAAGTGATCAGTGCCGCCCATGAACACTTACCGTACTGGAGGAATAGCAAATGTATTGCCGGCCTTTGGAGGAATGGGCGGGCTCCTTTCTTGAAGGTCTCTAAGTCGTAACAGTCCGGAAAAACCGCTGAAGGCACATTTTATTAATTGCAAGTGCGTGACAAAAATTCCGAGTAAAACGCACTGCTGGTATGCCAATCAACAAGGTGGTGGCGATTTTCGGGCAGGTATAGCAATAAACATTGATCTGTTGGTCCCCATGCACTTTCTACTGGAGTAATAGTTGGATATAGCCAAAAAAGCAAATGAGTAACATCATGTTGTAGAAATGCGATCATTTAGGAGTTTTAGTATTAACTTATACAGGGTAGGATAATTGACAAAAATCATACTAAATGGAAGTGAAGTCACGACAGCCGAGTGGTTAGGTGGTCGGAATTTCGAGTCAATAGAACCGAGTTCGATCGCCGGGTGGCAGGCTCGTACCAATGGGTTTTTCAAAAACTTATGTACGAATTACATCGTTGGCTTGGACATAAAGACGGCGACGGGCTCACCACCTGTCACGTTGCCCCGAAAATATCTTCAGTGGAAGGTAGGTCGAAGGTACTTAATTGTCTAGACTAGTTCTCTGTCTACCCCTGTATTAGGAATTGCGTGAAGATATTTATTTATACTAAGTGGAGGTTCATCGAATAACGTTAATGTTTATGATCTTTTACATATGTACATCATGATTAAAATGAATGAAGTAGCACATAATTTTAACAACTAGCAATGATATCATGTTAATTATGCAAGGGAGGTATAAGTGCAGACAATGTTATAATAAAAGGTTATTTTAAGGCATTTTTTTATAGAAAACGAACGAGGAGGCAAACGAGCATGCGGCCCACGTGATGGTAAGTGATTACCGCCGCCCATGAACACCCGCAATACAAGAGGCATAGCAGATGCGTTGCCTCCCTACGAGTGCCCCCCGAGAAATGCGTGAGGGGGTGTGTGGACCACCGGTATGTAAAGAACAAATGATTTGGAGAAGCCTTTTCGGGGCACATGCAGTATGAATTGCCCCTAATTAAAATCTCGGGAAATTCATGACAAAGAGAATATAATCATTGCGGTATTTCAAAAAGAAGTTTTTTTGTACATCCTCTTATGGAGTCTTCTTCTTCTTCTTCTTTACAGCCTATCAACAGTCCACTGCTGAACATAGGCCTCCCCCAAAGATCTCCATAGAGAACGATCCCGAGCCACCTGCATCCATCGACTATCTATGGAGTTTATAACAAGTAAATAGATCTGTATGTTTTTGACAGTGACAGACGACAGCAGCAGGCTGTCTCTAAAATTTTCGGGATAAAGGGTAAACAAACTTCTATTCTAACCTAAGTAAAATATTAATTTAAAAACAGACCTAATGTTTATATTGAACTACTTATTAATTTATATTTTATATTCCTAATATGAGCGGCAGATTATTTTGTTCAATAATCTGTAGTTATACCTCAAAATTACTACATCGTAATTTCTCACCATGTAATAGAGTAGTAGTTAGTGCTATAAGTATAAGTAACCAAAAGTATTGTACAAAAACTAAAACGAAAACACTAGCAGAGAAAAAGCATTGTAATATTGGAACTATAGGGCACGTTGATCACGGAAAAACTACGCTTACAGCGGCAATAACCAAAGTATTATCCAAGGATGGTTCAGCGCGGTTCGTTTCATACGACGAAATTGATAAAGCACCGGAAGAGAAAGCTAGAGGTGAGTGTCTAACTTTATGTTATAAATACAAAATATTTTATGATTAAAAACTATAATTTATTTTAAACCAGATATTGTAGAACCTATATAGGATTATCAGCTCCAATTAATAGAATTTCCAAAACTTACGATATCAAAATCAATAGATCTCGATATTGTAATGACTCTTTTCCAGTTTTTAAAAACAAAGTCAAGAAATACTTTTATAACAAAATTATCGGTACCTCATAAGTTGGTTTTATTATCTTTTGTAATTCCTTTTGAACGTTTAAGTATGATTTGTTCTAATTAAGTTTTTCACTATTTATTTAAATAGTATTTCATTTTGGATTCCCAATAAAAATTTCCAAAAAAAATAAAAAATATTTATTCTTTATATGGAGTAAATATAGTAGGTATGCTAAAACTTGTAGTATCACCCTTGGAGTATCACACTCTTACTTATTTATGCTGCTAAATAACAAACAACTATTGTGTTCCATTTTGAAGGAGGCAATGTATATGAATTTTTCCATCTTAGTCCTCAGGGATAACAATGGATCTGTAGTCATCTTTTTTTGTCGGCTGTCCTGGGCTATATTCTATAGTTACCATTAGGTGAGCTATTAGCATAGTTTTCACCCTATGTAGTATAAAAGTAATTTCAAGTAATGAAATAAAATAGTGATTAATATTGTTAAATAGTAATTTGAAATCCCAATGTCATTTAAACACCTCATGAGATCTTCACATATTGTAGCGAAGAATAATTTCAACCTCTTCTGCTTTTTAACAGAAAAACTGTGTCAAAATTTATCCATTTGTTTGGGAGCTATAATACCATATACACACACAGGTATACAGAGATGTAAATACACATATTAAGTTTCTTCCACAAATCATAAGACATATGTTTCAAGATTAGAAGAAGATTCACTTCACTTCATAAGTCACATTGTGAGTTGAAAGTAGGTGAAACTAGAATTCAATATAGGGTAGCTAGGGTTCGAATCCCGGTCGTGTGTAGATATAGAAAAAGTGTTTACAATGCAGAAAACACTTTCTACATTTTCTTGGGTCTTTATATTTTTCGTGCCTTCGTTGTTTCCGATTCCCATACCACAAGTAATTTAACTTCTTACATTGGGATCGGAGCAATGTATGTGATGTTGTCCCTATCTATGCATGTATATATCGTCATGTTGGACGTAAAGAAGGCGCCTGGTTCACCACTTGTCACCACACACATACACGTTAAGGACTTAATTGTCTAGCCCTCTGTCTACCTCAGTTATGGCAATGGCTTGAACATTTATCTTTTATAATATTAATATCTTCAGGTATAACGATAAACGCGGCGCACGTGGGCTACAGTACGAAAAGCCGGCATTACGCGCACACCGACTGCCCAGGTCACGCCGACTACATTCGCAACATGATCTCGGGCGCATCTCAGATGGACGCTGCGATACTAGTCGTCGCGGCAAACGACGGCCCGATGCCACAGACGAGGGAGCATCTGTTGCTCGCGAAACAAGTCGGCATTAAATATATTTTAGTTTACATAAACAAGGCCGATTTGGTTGATAACGAGGTGAGAGATGGGTGTTTTTTTAAATATAAATAAATATCTTCACGCAATTCCCAATACAGGGGTAGACATAGGTCTAGTCTAGACAATTAAGTCCCTTCGACCCACCTTCCACTGAATATATTTTCGGGACAACGTGACAGGTGGTGAGCTCGTGGCCGTCTTTATGTCCAAGCCAACGACATAATTCGTACATAAGTTTTTGAAAAACCCATTGGTACGAGCCTGCCACTTGGGGATCGAACTCGGGTCTCCCGACTGGAAGTTCCGACCACCCCACCATTCGGCTATCGTGACTTTAAATTAAAATAAATGTTTATTACGTTTGTTATCAGTACTGGGGTAGACAGAGGTCTGGACTATTAAGTGTTTTTGAAACACGTTTCAACGTAGACATGTTTTGGGACGTGACAGGCGGTGAGACTGTCATCGTCTGTGTCCCAATCAACGACATAAATCGTATATAGGTTTTGAAAAAACCCATTAGTACAAGCCTACCAGGGATCGAACTCGGGTTTCTCGACTCGAAATCCGATCACCCAAACACTCGGCTATCGTGACTACTTTGCTCTGTCTCTTATCTTTTTACTTTCGAATGCTTTCTTTTGTCGACCTTCGTAGACTAGTGGCGTACCACACTGGTTTTCAGGGAGTCGACAGCATTGAGGTTCCGGGTTCGATTCCCGAGCTGGTCAATGTAGAAAAACCAATCTTTCTGTATTGTATCTAATCTGAGTGTTTGTGGTACCATCGTTGTTTCCGATTCCATAACACAAGTGTTCTAGCTACTTAGTTTAGAGTTATAGCAATATATGTGATGCTGTTCATACAAGTATAGTATAACATATGAAGTAAGATTAGCTTTATATACATATGTATTAGATTTTTTTTATAGAAAAGGGAGGCAAACGAGCAGGTGGCTTAGATGATAGTAAGTGATTACCGCCGCACATGAACACCCGCAATACCAGAGGCATAGCAGATGCGTTGCCGGCCTTGGAGTCCCCCCCCCAGAATTGGTGGAGGGGGGGGGTGTGGGCCTCCGGTTACCTGCATTCACCAGACGAAACGCAGAAGTTTGTTAGACTTCTACTTCACGCCAGTATTCTGTGAGGTCGTGGTATTTCCCCGGTCGAGCCGGCCCATTCATGCAACAACAAAAGCTGATGCGTGGCTCTACCACTGTCATAATTGATTGATTGCCTGTGAAAGTATTCTTCACTACATCAAAAAGGCTAGTATAGTAGTTCCTTTCACCGATTTCTTACCGCAATTCGAAACGATGATACATTTAAGAAATTTTAACTATTGATTCATAAGCTCTCACAAGACAAGACAGGTTGGTTTTACACATACTTCAATACTTACACTTTTATACATACTTACGGCATCCCTACACTGCCATTAAGCAGTGATAATTTTTTTACAGCTGCTGGAGCTCGTCGAAATAGAAATGAGGGAGATGATGTCGGACTTCGGTTACGATGGCAACACTGTGCCGATGATATGTGGCTCGGCTTTGTTAGCGCTAAATGATGACGAAACGGAATACGGTAAATAAAACTTTATAGTTTTTTTTTCTCTTCACTCTTTTCCAAATACTCGGGTAGTCTGGTGGCCAGTCAACAATCCTTTAGACTTACATGACACCGGAGCTTATTTTAGTGTTAGTCTGTCGCCGACTAAGTGTCCAAGTCAACGATACCAGTCGCTTAAATAAGCTTAAAAGAAAGCTCATCAGCACGAGTCCTCCTTGGGATCGAACTCAGGTCTTCTGGTTCGAATTTAACAAAAAGAACTGTAATGCAAATACAATCCGACATGTTTTATTTCGGACACTGGCAAACCACCATACTGTACAGGACTCTATATGAGTCGCCAAAGTCCAAAAAAATTTCATCAACACCATCTTGATTCTTGGCATTCCACCACAGTGCGTTTTTCGCGGAATTTTCTGCCACGCACTTGCACTTTATGGAGTGTGCTGCCGTCAGCGGTTTTCCGGACCGATACGACTTAGGGACCTTCAAGAAAAGAGCCTATACCTTGCTAAAAGGGCGGCAACGAATATGCTACGCCTCTGGTATTGCGGGTGTTCATGGGCGACGGTAATCACTTACCACCACGTGAGCCACCTGCTCGTTTGCCTCCCTTTTCTATAAAAAATATTATGCATCTACAACACTTTTTCTTTTGAAATAATTTACAGGTATTATGGGCTGCAGTATTAACTTACCATTAGGTGGACGATAGCCGTGTGGTTGGGTGGGTCGGAATTCGAGTTAAGAGACTCGAGTTCGATCTCCATGTGGTTCAGACCAATTGTTTTGATCTGTTTAAAACTTAAATACGATTTACATCGAATGGCTTGGACATGAAGAAGTAACCCCAAAAACTGTCTTCGATGTTAGGTGGATCGAAAGGTCTTAATTGTCTCGACCTCTGTCTACCCCAGTATTGGGAAAGGTGTGAAGATATACTATATTTATGAGGCGGAATGTATCTCGTTTTACACCTCACTCAACCAATAAAAAAAATTCTTCCAGGCGTGCCGTCGATCAGAAAACTCTTGGAAACCATAGACAATTACGTGCCGCCTATAGTGAGAGACTTGGATTCGCCCTTTCTGATGCCCATAGACAATGCTTTCATAGTCCCTGGCAGGGGCACCGTGGTGGTTGGAACTATAAAAAGGGGCGTCATGAAAAAGAACAACGAGGCTGATCTGATGGGTTTTGGTTTGAATTTGAAGACCACTCTGTCTGATATACAGATATTTAGGAAGAGCGTTAGTGAGGTAATGTGGAATTGATTTTTATTTTGCTTTACTTAACATTCTCGTTCACTGCATTCTGTTACATTATAGCCATTTTTTTTTTGTACGACATCGATATATCAAAACGTAACTTACAGCCTTGTTTTTAAGTTACAATAAATAATGTCACGCTTATTCCCAAAATTAGGGTAGACAAAAACATAGATGAATACATACAGACAACATATACATTGCTCTGATCCCAAAGTAAGTAGCTAAAGCACAACTAGCTAGTATTATGCTAGTATTATTTCATTGACAACAACGAACGTACCAGAAACACTTAAACCCGAGACAAAGTAGAAAAAATGTTTTTTCTACATTGACCCGACCGAGATTCGAACCCGGGACACAAAAGCTGGTGTTACCGCCACTCATACACGTAGGTTATGTCATATTATATAAATAAACCAAATTAGATAACCAATATCAGATATCCTAATAAACAAATCGCAAAGCCGAGTGGTTGGGTGGTCCAAATTGCGAGTCAAGAGACCCGAGTTCGATCTCCATGTGGTTCAGACCAATTGTTTTGATCTGTTTAAAACTTAAATACGATTTACATCGAATGGCTTGGACATGAAGAAGTAACCCCAAAAACTGTCTTCGATGTTAGGTGGATCGAAAGGTCTTAATTGTCTCGACCTCTGTCTACCCCAGTATTGGGAAAGGTGTGAAGATATACTATATTTATGAGGCGGAATGTATCTCGTTTTACACCTCACTCAACCAATAAAAAAAAAAATTCTTCCAGGCGTGCCGTCGATCAGAAAACTCTTGGAAACCATAGACAATTACGTGCCGCCTATAGTGAGAGACTTGGATTCGCCCTTTCTGATGCCCATAGACAATGCTTTCATAGTCCCTGGCAGGGGCACCGTGGTGGTTGGAACTATAAAAAAGGGGCGTCATGAAAAAGAACAACGAGGCTGATCTGATGGGTTTTGGTTTGAATTTGAAGACCACTCTGTCTGATATACAGATATTTAGGAAGAGCGTTAGTGAGGTAATGTGGAATTGATTTTTATTTTGCTTTACTTAACATTCTCGTTCACTGCATTCTGTTACATTATAGCCATTTTTTTTTTGTACGAGATCAATATATCAAAACGTAACTTACAGCCTTATTTTTTAATTTACAATAAATAATTTCACGCTTATTCCCAAAATTAGGATAGACAAAAACATAGATGAATACATACAGACAACATATACATTGCTCTGTTCCTAAAGTAAGTAGCTAAAGCATTAGTGTTATGGAATCGGAAACAAATAAGTACGACTAAATAGCTAGAACCCGAGACAACAAAGAAGAAATGGTTTCCTACATTGATCCGTTCGATTTGGTACTATGCGTGTAGTCCGGAAGAACTTCGATAGCGCGATGTAGGATGTTGAGTTTCCTTAAATGTTCGTCATTAGCGAACTTTTGATTTAGAAACATAGATGTCGCCACGGTTGTGTGTAATTTTTGGAGTGTAATAGGAAAATTAAATGTTTAAGAAGCCACGATAGCCAAATGGTTGGGTGATCGGAATTAGAGTCAAGAGACCAGACTTCGATATCCAAGGCGACGACGGGCTCACCACCTGTCACGTTATCCCAAAAAATGCCTTCGGTGGAAGGTGTGTCGAAAGGACTTGATTGTCGTCCCCTGTATCAGACCGCTTGCCAAGCGTGGCGATTGTTGCTAACCCTAATACGGGAGAGGCCTATATCCACTTTTACGGTTTGTTATGATGATTTTGATGACAAATAGGAGAAATTTCCTATCGTTTCCAGAACCGTCAATGGACATGATGATGCCGGGCGATCACGGTGAAATCTACCTCACCCTGCTGGAAGGCATGGTCATGACTCAAGGTCAGCCGTTCACGATACGAGAGAACAACGTCACAGTGGCAACGGGCATAATCACGGAGACTTTGCCCTCAGTGGATGTGCCTAATGGAAAGTTGGGTAAAGTTGTGATGAATTTTGAGAATTCGTGAATGTTTTTTGTTGTAAATATAGATGTAGTGTGTTTAATAAATTATTAAAATGACTATGTATTTTTTTTTTTTAATTAATTAATTAATTAATTAATTAATTAATTAATTAATTAATTAATTAATTAATTAATTAATTAATTAATTAATTAATTAATTAATTAATTAATTAATTAATTAATTAATTAATTAATGGTTAATTGTCATTAAATCGGCGACAGGGTCACCACCCGTCACGTTATCCCAAAAATGCCTTCGGTGGAAGGTGTGTCGAAAGGACTTGATTGTCGTCCCTGTATCAGACCGCTTGCCAAGCGTGGCGATTGTTGCTAACCCTAATACGGAGAGGCCTATATCCACTTTTACGGTTTGTTATGATGATTTTGATGACAAATAGAGAAATTTCCTATCGTTTCCAGAACCGTCAATGGACATGATGATGCCGGGCGATCACGGAGAAATCTACCTCACCCTGCTGGAAGGCATGGTCATGACTCAAGGTCAGCCGTTCACGATACGAGAGAACAACGTCACAGTGGCAACGGGCATAATCACGGAGACTTTGCCCTCAGTGGATGTGCCTAATGGAAAGTTGGGTAAAGTTGTGATGAATTTTGAGAATTCGTGAATGTTTTTGTTGTAAATATAGATGTAGTGTATTTAATAAATTATTAAAATGACTATGTATTTTTTTTTTTAATTAATTAATTAAATGGTTAATTGTCATTAAATCGGCGACAGGGTCACCACCCGTCACGTTATCCCAAAAATGCCTTCGGTGGAAGGTGTGTCGAAAGGACTTGATTGTCGTCCCTGTATCAGACCGCTTGCCAAGCGTGGCGATTGTTGCTAACCCTAATACGGAGAGGCCTATATCCACTTTTACGGTTTGTTATGATGATTTTGATGACAAATAGAGAAATTTCCTATCGTTTCCAGAACCGTCAATGGACATGATGATGCCGGGCGATCACGGAGAAATCTACCTCACCCTGCTGGAAGGCATGGTCATGACTCAAGGTCAGCCGTTCACGATACGAGAGAACAACGTCACAGTGGCAACGGGCATAATCACGGAGACTTTGCCCTCAGTGGATGTGCCTAATGGAAAGTTGGGTAAAGTTGTGATGAATTTTGAGAATTCGTGAATGTTTTTGTTGTAAATATAGATGTAGTGTATTTAATAAATTATTAAAATGACTATGTTTTTTTTTTTTTAATTAATTAATGGTTAATTGTCATTAAATCGGCGACAGGGTCACCACCTGTCACGTTGTCCCGAAAATATCTTCGGTGGAAGGTGGGTCGAAGGGACTTAATTGTTCAAACTAAGACCTCTGTCTACCCCTGTATTGGGAATTGCGTGAAGATAAATAAAAATAAATAAAAAACTTTTAAGGTTGACCAGCTGTTTGGGCTACTCTATGGTTTGACCTCGTTGGGACATCTGGCGCTATCTGTTCTTTTAAGTACACAAATTTACTATGAAATACGCCTCAGAGGTTTCAATTCTTTGCACCCTTCATAATGGCAACTTCCACTGAAAGTGGCATTTCTTATTCGTTAATTTTAAATCATTATTCATTATAAAAGTCACGATAGCCAAAATGGTTGGGTGATCGGAATTAGAGTCAAGAGACCCGAGTTCGATCCCCAGGTGGCAGGCTCGTACCAATGGGTTTTTCAAAAACTTATGTACGAATTACATCGTTGACTTGACATAAAGGCGGCGACGGGCTCACCACCTGTCACGTTGTCCCGAAAATATCTTCGGTGGAAGGTGGGTCGAAGGGACTTAATTGTTCAAACTAAGACCTCTGTCTACCCCTGTATTGGGAATTGCGTGAAGATATTTATTTATTTATTTTATTTAAATCATTATTCATTATAAAAGTCACGATAGCCGAGTGGCTGGGTGGCCGGAATTCGAGTCGAGAGACCCGAGTTCGATCCCCAGGTGGCAGGCTCGTACCAATGGGTTTTTCAAAAACTTATGTACGAATTACATCGTTGACTTGGACATAAAGGCGGCCACGGGCTCACCACCTGTCACGTTGTCCCGAAAATATCTTCGGTGGAAGGTGGGTCGAAGGGACTTAATTGTCTAGACTAAGACCTCTGTCTACCCCTGTATTGGGAATTGCGTGAAGATAAATAAAAATAAATAAAAAAACTTTTAAGGTTGACCAGCTGTTTGGGCTACTCTATGGTTTGACCTCGTTGGGACATCTGGCGCTATCTGTTCTTTTAAGTACACAAATTTACTATGAAATACGCCTCAGAGGTTTCAATTCTTTGCACCCTTCATAATGGCAACTTCCACTGAAAGTGGCATTTCTTATTCGTTAATTTTAAATCATTATTCATTATAAAAAGTCACGATAGCCGAGTGGTTGGGTGGCCGGAATTCGAGTCGAGAGACCCGAGTTCGATCCCCAGGTGGCAGGCTCGTACCAATGGGTTTTCCAAAAACTTATGTACGAATTACATCGTTGACTTGACATAAAGGCGGCGACGGGCTCACCACCTGTCACGTTGTCCCGAAAATATCTTCGGTGGAAGGTGGGTCGAAGGGACTTAATTGTCTAAACTAAGACCTCTGTCTACCCCTGTATTGGGAATTGCGTGAAGATAAATAAAAATAAATAAAAAAACTTTTAAGGTTGACCAGCTGTTTGGGCTACTCTATGGTTTGACCTCGTTGGGACATCTGGCGCTATCTGTTCTTTTAAGTACACAAATTTACTATGAAATACGCCTCAGAGGTTTCAATTCTTTGCACCCTTCATAATGGCAACTTCCACTGAAAGTGGCATTTCTTATTCGTTAATTTTAAATCATTATTCATTATAAAAAGTCACGATAGCCGAGTGGTTGGGTGGCCGGAATTCGAGTCGAGAGACCCGAGTTCGATCCCCAGGTGGCAGGCTCGTACCAATGGGTTTTTCAAAAACTTATGTACGAATTACATCGTTGACTTGGACATAAAGGCGGCGACGGGCTCACCACCTGTCACGTTGTCCCGAAAATATCTTCGGTGGAAGGTGGGTCGAAGGGACTTAATTGTCTAAACTAAGACCTCTGTCTACTCCTGTATTGGGAATTGCGTGAAGATATTTATTTTATTTATTTATTTAAATCATTATTCAATATTAGTAATATTTTTATATTAGTAATTAATTATAACAATATTGGTAATTAATTATACTAAATTAAAATAAGTAACAGAAATTCATGATCTCGGAGCTATTCTAGATGCAAAATTGCAAATGAACAAACATGTTGACCATATTGTATCACACAGCTTTAAAATGCTGGGCTTCATTAATCGGAACTCCAAAAGTTTTAAAGATCCTCGTACTGTATTGACTCTATATAACTCCTACGTACGTAGCACGCTCGAATATTGCAGTACCGTCTGGAATCCTCATTATGCGGTTTATATTAAACGATTGGAAAGCGTCCAAAAAAGATTTTTATGGCACCTCACCTACAAGCAAGGCTTGGCAAATCAACTAAATTCATATAAAGACCGACTGAATAAATTCAACATGCAATCGTTATTCGATCGTCGGCAACTTCTGGACCTTGTATTTCTGCACAGGCTAGTAACGGGTGTCACCGACTGTACCAATCTCAGACAAAATTTTATTCAATGTTCCTATTAAATTATCCAGAAAAGGTACTTACAACCTCTTTCATGTAAAACCGGCTAAAACTAATCTAGGTCATCATGCACCTATTAGGAGATTATGTAGAACTTACAACAATATGTCGAAATTAAATAAATTATGTATTTTTAATGGAAATGTTTCTAGTTTAAAGTATACTAGCATATAAGCATTATCTTACAATTCTTTATTTTTTCACTTTATATAATTCCTTTTCAATTGATTAAATTTTTGGTGTACAGTGCATATTACACCATTCATATGAAAAAATAAGATGTTCTTCCGAAGTCCGTACAATTATGAATGTAGAGTTTACCTTTAATTAAGAATACATTTACCTAAAATATTTAATACTTAGGTTTTGTGTTAATTGATACGATGTAATCCTTGTTGGTGAACCTAAATAAATAAATAAATATACGAATTGACACACTGGTATTCATTTGGAAGTAACCTTGCTATATAGCAGCAAGATATAGGTATCTCGCTGCTATATTAGCAATGCTACGTATGAACTGTGAATAGCATACCATATTTTAACTTAATTGCTGCTAAATATGCTTTAAGCATGGTAACACACGAAATGTCCTATTCTGAATAGATAGGAAGATAAATTAACGAAAAAGAGCCGTGAGAATATTCAAAATTTTTCCAATACTAGAGTAATCTGAGGTTCCTTTAGACCAACATTTCGCCGAAGATGGTGGTTGTGAGGAAGTAGCAGGTTGTTTTTTTTTTTAAATGAAACAGCAGATTTTATAACAATATGTACGTCTGGCGCAAAGGACTTTAAAGTTTGAGGCTTAGGTTCGAATACTTTACGAAGAAAATATTTGTTTGATTTTAATCTAAACACAAGAGGATCTTGCTATAGTTGCCATGCTTTGCGAGTGTGTTTGCAACTGCAATTTTTTTGTTTATGTGGTATAAAACCATCATGCAGAAAGATTTTGCTTGATGGCATGAACGGGATGGCAGATTATCTTATGACGCTAGCATGCATCTATGTATGCAGGTGACCGAGGACCGTTCTTTTTCACAAACTTTAGGGGAGGCCATGTTCAGCTATGGGCTCTTGAAAGACTTTATTGAAAAAAAAATATCTTCACGCAATTCCCAATACAGGGGTAGACAGAGGTATAGTCTAGATATTTAAGTCCCTTCGCCCCACCTTCCACCGAAGATGTTTTCGGGACAACGTGACAGGTGGTGAGCCCGTCGCCGTCTTTACGTCCAAGCCAACGATATAATTTGTACTAAGGTTTTTAGAAAAATCCATTGGTACGGCCACTTGAGGATCGAACTCGGGTCTCTTGAATCGAAATTCCGACCACCCAACCATTCGGCTATCGTGACTATATTGAAGATAACCTAATTTTCTTACAACTACAGTGTAATTTATAACTCTTTCACGTCGAGGGAATGATAACTGAGGAGGCAAGGGTTTAAATAAAAAAAATACAAAACTTTTTCTTCATTATATATTTTTTGTCAGAAGGTAATTAATACAGTGCCAAAACAGTAACAAATCATTAGTAAGAAAAATCAAGTCTGCATCTAGCATGAACTACTGAATATTGAGATAAACAATACACCCTATACGGTCTGATAGGACAACATTTAACACTTATATTTTTCACAACATTTGAACAGACAGAGTTGGCGTAGTAAACTATTTTTTTTTAATAACTGTGAACTAGTTTTTAAACACCAATACGCCTAATGGATACTGTATTTTGCTACATTTTATCCTGGAGAGGTAATTATGTGCAAATTATAAAAGCATATTCTATTGCATCGTATAACAGGACATAAAATGGCGCGCAGTTTTTTTTTTTTTGGAGATTCACTAATCATTCAAACTAATTTATCACAGGACCGCATACTGGAAAAATTTAAGTAAATCGTACAACTCGAAAAGAGAGCACAAAGTATTTTTCAAAATTATAACCCCAAAAATTAACAGCAATAAAAAAAATTATAAAAAAAATAGAAATCTCTATAGCTTTCTGCTAGTTTCTATTTACGCAGAGAATAATTCTCAAGATATACTGGCACAAAAAAAAGAAACAAATCTCTAACAGCGCTTGGTACAAAAAGTAGCAATCGTTGCCATATTAAAATATTGCACTATTTGGTAAATATTTTGAGGCTACGATACTTGCACATAACTACCCTCCTATATAATACTGCACGAGAGCAGACTGCCACTACAACGACCGCGTGATTTCATCCCAATTAGCCATAAATCTGCTCTAAAATCAGTCTGTCATAATAGTTGTCACCGCAACGCACATATCTAGTAAACATTAATCACAAAGATACTTGTATACATGGAACTAACATGAAGAGACAGGGAGACATGTCAAAATATTTATAATTATCATATAATTTTTTTTATTAATTCCATCTATGTAAAATGCTATAGGTACCGTCAGCAAGTGAAGTGAGCTACACTTATATTTTATACATTATTCCTTGGTCCAATGCGAGAGCTAACTTGGCATCTTACGAAATACTATTTTAGCTTCGTTAACAAACTTTCTTCGTCAGCAGTAGCCCCGCTTCTTCAATATTGCACATCTCTATTTCTACTCTACTAAATCAATACGACTCGGATTTTACGGGATTTATCAAATTGTTTGATCAAGTAAGAGCACCTGCATTTTTAGAAAAATGCAGGTACTTCAAAATTTCGATGTCAGCAGAGCAGAGGGAAAAATCGTTGGGTACAAAACGGCCAAGCGCGATACGGCCCGATATAGCTAATGTTTACGTTAAAAAGTTAGGTGTGCAATATCAAATACAGTTTAGCACATTCATTATACTCATTTCGCAGTACCAAATACCATGGAATTAAGTTTTAATAAGCTCATAAAATTCGATATCCACCACAGACAGTATATTTGTATTAATCAACTTTTTTTTCAGTATCTTAAAAACATCTAAGTATTTCATTAACACGGACAGATCCAAAGTTTTACATGAGATAAGGACTAGCAAAATTTTTTTTTTCACATCAATTCGTATAGTTCACATATAACTGTTTCGCGCCTACTACGAAGCTTCGCTAAAATAACAAATAATGATAACAAGAAACAAAATATTAAAAAAGAAACTGTATGCAAGTTCAAAAACATATGTTAAAATTACAATAATGGGCATTAACAGTGGCAGTGCTTCATTAGAAGTAAAATGCTGAAATTGTCAGAAGGTTATAAAAAGAGAACACTTATTTCATACGCAGACTCGGTAAATTGCAATATTAATTAGAACAATATACAAATAGAGACAAACTCCCATTTAAAATTACGTTTTACACATTTCGTTTCATTATTTATATGGGTAAAAAGCTAGCTTCATGAGCGAAATAACTTTAGTTTAAATAATTTGTAAATTTTTTAACAGAGTCCGGTAAAGCGTTATGGAAGTCATCACTTTACAGTTTCAAAGTTTAATACTCGATATGTGAATGTCGTTAAAACTATTAAACAATAATTGCCTTCTGAAATCAAAACAGATTAATAGGTGAACCTCTTTCGTAACATTCACTTTGGAAAGCGGCGTATTTAAGCGTAATATCTGATAAAAAAAAAACCTCCGAAAGATTTAATGAGCAAAACATTAAAAACAAATCTAAAATCATAGAATCGAGAGGTAAGTTACTTCGTTTCAAAAATATCCAATACACATCTATTGTTACAACATAACACGTAAAACACTGTCACTTAAAAGTCACTTATAACTTAAACATTAAATGTACAAATACATTATTGGTGTCGACGAGAGTGTAGCTTAGCACCACAATTAAAAACTAACAATTATAATATAAGTATGCTTAGAACAAATTGACAAAATGGCGCATAAATATTTTCTGCACTGTGTTGTGACAGCGACGTATTACAAAAACAAAACACACGCAAGCTCCGAGTGATTTAATACTTTTGCACCCATTGCGACCCACTAACGCCCTGTCTGACAATATCCCGCGAGCTGAAATCTACCCAATGCGTATCGCAATAACGCTCAAATTAGCATGCACGGTATTGCCAGGCAGGGTTCAATTTACCCTCCGTACCTTACAAAGTACCTACATATGTAAAAAATTAATTCCCCGACACTTATAGCTATAAAAATATTTTAGAAATTCTCACTTATTATTAAGAGGAACTGGCAAAATAAATCCTGTATTTCCCATTTTTTTAACTCTTTATTACGTTTTTATATAATTTTTCTCTCAACACAAATAGAAAAACGAGATTTGTATTTAATTATTTTTTTTATTAAATTTCTTGGTCCTCGCGTGTAAAAAATTCATGATGCCATTCCTATAAACATGGACAGAGACTGTACGCGAATCGGCGTGTAGCAAAAATATTAATAGTACTATGCACGCTAAACGACCGTTCGAAATGTATCAAAAATCCACTAAAATACCCAATAGAAAACTGCCTAGTGTTACGGCGAAAGAGACGTGACAGAAGCGCTGTTAAAACTTAACGTACTAACAGAGTAAGATTAAATAAAGAAAATGGTGATCTCGCCAACTAGTCCCAACTATTGGCGTGTACGTATCACAATTGATTCACCTTTCAAATTCAGGATAAACCACCATTATTGTCCCACACTCATTCCACTAACGATTGCAACTAATGTTAACCACAAAAAAAAACAACATCCCTTTAGCCTTTCACCCACCACACCATAGTATCAAAACGGTGATTTAAACTTTTTTTTTATTATTTAAAATAGAGTATTTGTGCATACGATGCGAGAGTAACGAGTAACGCGGTCCTATCTATGGTCCGTACATCTAAACCGTATCTCGACCACAAATCGAGACATTCTCGTTTTTCAAGGGACCCGAAACGCTATTATGCTAGATTACATTTAGTTACAAAATTGTTCTAAACGAAGACATTTAAACCGTGCACAATTTTTGGACACGTATCTATCAGATTCTTATTATAAGCTTTAGGGCCATATCATATCATCTAACTTTACCTAACGGCAAAGTCTACCAATTTCGTCCACTACACAACTAGCATCGTTTAAAATAGATAAAAAATCAACTACAAATACAAATCTTGCAGAAATAACTATCTAAACAGTGAATTATGAATATTCTCTTTTCTCCTAGCGAATCATTAATCGTTTTTTTTTTCTCTTTCTTTCTTTGTTTATAAATACTCATCCGTAAATTATTATCAAATTTGATAAAGCTCCAAGATTGATCCACATTCACGTAAATTAATTCCCATAGGATCCAAATGAAACGAAGCTATATCAGTGGAGAGAATTCTGTCGTTTGAAATTCAACTAATTTCGAACTCCACACAAAACACTCCGCTCCGTCTTAGCATTAAACAGTGGAAAGAGCCTCGCGGGAAGCGAACGTATTAAATTATATGAGAAATATTAACCAGTCTTGCTATAAAGGTACGTCGCCATTATAAAGCGAATCCTAACGAAAAACAGCTCAGCGCGTACACTTTAGTATCAGTTTGTACATTCAGGATTTCAGGATCGAAACAATTCGCAAATTGCCGGACTCTAGTTGCCTAAATCGCCAACGATTACGTAAAGTATACGTACATAACATAAACGTGACGAGATTTCATTACGTATGTGTATTTTGCAATCCGCCAAAATTTCTGAACATTCACTAATATAATATAGTAACAAAAAATAAATATTCCCTATATGAAATTACCCATGCATTTTCCTACCTACATTTTCTAGCGTTCACAAAGTTTTTCATACTACATTGATACTACAATGAAAAAACTCGATTATTGCAGGACAGAAAACAATTACGTACTATACGGTCATCAAATTTAAGTATAATTTTGGGTGAAAAGTTTATGATTAATAACATAATAAAAGTTACTCACCTTTATTATGTTATTAACCTTATACAAGGCACAAATAACATACAAATAACATAATTGAAAAAAAATAGGAAAAACTACGGCATTTGACAATGTAATCGAGTTCTTTCAACTTGGTACAAAACAGAAGCAACGGGCTGTGCGCTATAATTTACTTAGACCTCATCAAAAATCGAAGAATATTAAATTAAAACGGCGAATAAATCTAAAATATTTATAAAAAAAAATTATGTACGTAAAATTACCTCAGGGAGCTATATTCGGTCCCCATAAATCTCTAAATACAATTTATTCAAATTGAAAGTAATTCCTGTCCTGTAAATACAATAATAGTTATATTTTTAACTAAAGCATACAACCCGTTAAATCCGATTCAAAGACATCGAAAAAGAGGAATCTTCGTTTTTTAGGAAGTTCTGTTACATACACTTACACTATAAACATATACCACCAAAAGCTTTCTCTTTAATGGTTATAGATTAAGTACTGAATAGTTTTGGTTTAGTTATTTTATTTTATTATTTCACATATTGCATATTTAAGGACTAAAGGACAATTTCATTACAATTAGGTTATATCACACAATATTCTTATATAGATATGCTGTCACAAGCGTTGGTCAAGTTGAAAATTCAGAAATAAACTTTAACGTTACGATTATAAGATTTATAATTAATTGTTATATTTTTAGATGTTAACGTAAACTTAAATATTATAGAACACCGCTTCGTATCATTCCAGTCGAATGGATAGTGAAAAAGCACATGTTGCGATTGATAAAGCCGTGGCATTTGATATCAAAGACATTCGAAATTTGAGTTTAAGATATTAAAAAACTTTATCAGAAAGGAAACATACTAGGAGAAAACATAACAAATTCATCGGTTTGTTTCATTTATGTGAAAACATTCGAATATAAGCAGTGAATGAAATTGACATCAAATGCTGTATAAAACTACGGAATTGCGTTGACGGGGAAGCTTAATCTATGCGATAATTCCAATATTGAATGGACGGAAGGAACGCTTTTTTGAGCTAACACAAATTCAGGCTTCGCATTATTTGAAAGCTGTGTCTTAATACCGGCAGGGACGTTGCTTCATCTTACACTAAGGACACTCCGATATTCACAGCCATCAATCTTTTTCAGTGGGACTTTGAGTTATTTCTAGGGATTGACCATAAACGATAAAAATTGATAGATTCTATTCTTGAATAATTTGAAACTTTGCAGTCCAAAAGGATATGAAATTAACAAATGGTAATTTGATATAAATTTGAAAGTATAAAATTATGTTTTCTCTTTTAAGTCGTAAGCACGCCTCGCCTTCAATCATCAATGAATCCGTTAAAGCAACGCCCCGAAACAAAAAAAACACATCTATACCGAATAAGCTAATTTAAAGGAAGCTAGTTGTGGCCTCATGGCAACACCTAACTAAATATATCTCTTTGAGGTTTTACTAAATTGTAAGCAATTTGGGTTCATAGCCACCTTAATTCATTGGACAATTCATATTAAATATTAAAATAAATTCATCTGCGTATAATGAGAAAACTAAATAAATAGTCGATTATATAACAACGAAAAGCATCAGCTTTACCAAAGAGGTAAAATTAAAGCGATGTGCTATGCATAATATATGTAATATAATTAATCATAAACACATATTTGTTTCGCGTATAGTTTTTTGGTAATGAAAAGCTGCCCATAGGAAACAACATGTCAATATTGCATTGTCCCTAGAAATACTACAACTAGAGCGAAATTTCTTTAGTCGAGCCGATGCTTTTTAATTTATACTAATTCATTTTCGTGCGAAAAAAAAAACAATAACAGGTAATTCATTGCAAAACCGATTTAAGAAAACTCATGCAAATATTCATTTTTTTTTGTTTCATCTAGACATTCCCGAGATATTTGAGGTAAAACAGTTCCTAATTATGGCAACAATGAAAACAGTGAAGGAGAACTAGCAACATTACGCCATCGCGTCAGCGTTCACATATCATGCGAGATGAGAAACAATAATTATTAATTAACATTACTAAAATACACTAACAAACTAAATATTAAATTATTGTGCTACAAACACACTTTCTAAGAATATGACGAATAATAACTTTGACTACGTACTAATAATTCATACTCTAAGTGCAATTTGATTGTACTAATGATCGTTTAAATTTAAATATTATCAAAATGGAAGCATTATCTTATGGGGTTGGTTTAGTCAGTGGGATATGATGTTAATGTTAGCGCAGGCTATTTAAGCAGAGTTGGTAACTAAAGTAAATAGTTGAGACAGCGGACATTTTAGATAGAAATTACAAAAAGCATGTCACATACTGAAAAGTACATAAATAGTAAATAAATAGATAGGGACAATTGCTCTTAAGTTGCTAAAGCACTTAGTGGTTTTAGTGGTTTTCTACAATGACACGTCCGTTAATCGAATTCGGGACCTGAGTTAGCGGAACCTTGAAAAGCTGTGTGTACGCCTCAACCACCATACAATGTTGCATACCAAGTTATATGGGTAGCGTTGTGTGAGCAAATATTTATTAATTTTTTGTCAAATAATTTTTTTAATATTATTCTCTTTTTTTGAGTTTATGCTAAAGATATGATCAAATAGTAAAGGGCATGCTTAAATTATATAGAAAATGCAATAAAAAATTTTGTTTTTTTTTTATTGAATTTTCTATATAGTTGAAGATACAGCTTAACATTGGTCCCTACCACCAAGTCCAAAGTTTTAGTGCTAACTCTTTCACGAAGATACTTTCAAAGAACTTTTTCTTTTCGTGTTGTTTTATTTTGTTTTCATTTTGTGTTTATTTTTGTGAAAAAACAATTATTGATAATTTGTAATATAATTAATATTTACTGATTTTGACCCGTTTCATTTATTTGGAAAATCCGTAAGATTTTATAAAACAAGTCTGTATATTAATATTCTGTGACATGTAATTTGTAATTTCTACCTAAAATAAAAAAATAAAAACAGAAGTTTATCTGCATATATTAGATGATATCTAAATTTAGAAGAAATGGACTTTTGTTATTGCAACTTAAGTATATTAGGCCCAATTGTCAAAATAGTGCGTCCAATTGATAAGTATACATTCACTTAGGGGTTCTAAAACACATAATTTATTATTGTTATTTAGACATGAACACACAGACATACAAGTTGCACTACATATATCTGTTAAATACGACTACAAACCAATATCTGCGTAGAACGGAGTAAGTATAGTATATAAAATTACGATATGGCCAATTTATTCTGCGAACCCTACACCGAACACTATCAAGTATTTCAAATACTGTCCTAACAACAATGAAAACAATCACGGCTTTCTAAGAAAACGCGTCCCGAGCAAAGGGAAAATAAACTTAGAATGGAACTAAAATCTTTAAGAAAATCAACTATTGCAAATAACAACTTCATTTCTCTTCAAAATTTTGTACATAACATAGAAAAGGCCCTATAAAATATATATATAAAAAAATGCACGCATAAATAGAGAAAAAGGCACTAAATTTAACGATAAAAAAAATAAAAATCTTGTAGCCTTCAAATAAATTAATGTTAAAAAGTTCATTAAGGCCTCGTAATTAAATATCTCTGTAATACGCGTAGCAATAATTAACCGAGAAAGAAATAAAATGAAACTTTTCACTTAAAAACTAACATGAACTAAATATGGAAGATATTAATTTAACACTATACGTTTTGGTTTCCACCTGTCATTACTGTATGACAGCACAAAACAGCATTTTGTGCACTGTACGGGAATAGAGATATTATAAATTAAAGCGTTCTAGTTAAAAAAAAAAAAAACCTATCAATCACCGATATTAGCTGGAGATTACGAATTTATTTTTTTATGTATTGCTAAATTTAAAAAAAAAAAACTAATGCTCTATGGTACATGCGACATTTTAGACATGCGTTCATTTTTCAAAAAACTAAACACTAAATCATTAAGAAGGAACTGGCTGTTATTGTATTAATAAAAAAGAAAACATTTCTCAAACCAATCCATCCCACAGAGAATTCAATAACAACGCACACGTTTCTTTAACGCGCAAACATTTTGTGCCTTAGCCCCGCGGTAACAGAGCCGAAATTCATACGCTACGATACAAATGAACAATTGACGTAAACCATCCGCGCCGTCCGACGAAGCAAATAACGCACTCACACCGAACGCAATAAGGATCAATTCCGCGAATCAATTCCCCAAAACCCTACACCGTCCGCTAAGACTATACGCCACTATCTATACAAAGTCATCAGAAATCATGTCACATTAAATAAATAGTGGTACACTTATATACTAGTAGTTTATAACTTCATTTCTATATACTTTTTTTTTCTATTTGCACGAAACTTGATATATTAAAATAGTGTCAACTAGTTTTAACATGGAAACATCACATTTTATATATATATGTAAAAAAAAAACAAATTCTTCATGTTGGTGCGAACGAAATGATTGATTTTAAAAGATCCGGTCATCTTATTATGACTAGAGATAGATTTCTACATACCATACATTCCTCTCTTATAGTATTCTGTCTCTCTCTCTCCTTCACATTCGTGTAGCACTTGCTCTTTCTAATTTAATTATTTAAATGTCAAAGTTCAGTGCACACATTTCGCACGCACCACATATTAAATGATTTGGCAAGTTCTTTATACACTAGCCAATAACCCAAAATTATCGAATTACAGTTAACAACATTGTAAAATACAAAACCCAGCCAAGCACGATTATTAAATAAATTATGCAGGGTATCAATATACTGGTTTACGAACAGACCTACACATGTACTATTACAGATATACATTTAGACATTTGTTTGCTTTTGCTATAATTGTGGTCTCAAATACACCTGTGTAAATTTACTACGAGCTCACTTTTTACAATTTTGTTTATTATTTTTTTTTTATAAATATAGAAGTTTCTTTTGCTAAATGCATTTGTTAATTTTAAAAAGTGTTACTCGTAATGTTTTAATAAAATTACAGTTGATATGATATTTAGGATTGCCACGACCCCATAGAAGTTTCTAAAATCCAATAGTTTAAATGGCAACAATATATAAACGAATAAATTAGTGATAATTTGTAAGGAGGTAATATGTTGGAGTATAAAAACTTGTATAGATGTATGGAAGTTAAAAAGAATCTTTTTTTTCTGAGACAGCTCATTTCTACATTCAGTGTTACCATGTAAACTATAGGTTTTCGCATATAAATATATTAACTACAACAATATTGTTCAATTCTTGCGATAATTCTTTTAAATATGACGGTTTTATAAATGCATAATAAATTTTTATACAAATAGCCTTTAAACGCTTTCATTAGTTGTGCGATCTCAATTTAAACTTCATAGAATTCATTTTAATATAAGCAAGCATTTTTTTTGTCTCCCCCAAATTGTTAAGGAATGTAAAAAATTGGCAATCATAATGGCCATCAGTTTCTTTTTAAATATGCAGCTGTATAACATATCGAATTATACAAATTGCCAATTTTTCACAAACAATTCCTTGTCAACGGGTTCAGAGATAATAGTAAATTTTCACTACAATTATTAAATAAATTTAGAATTTAACTCGAGTATGCCTGAGCAAGTTACATTTGTTTTGGCAAAGGTAAAGAGCTAGGAAGCTAGAGGTAAATATAACTTGCTTCAGCATATTGAGCATTACAGTTTGAAACCAATCACATATTTACCTATTAACGGGGTTGATTTGTACCCGATAATGTTATTCTAATAATTCCCACATAGCAAGGAATTCTACCACGACATGAGATTATAAAAATCATTTCAAGCCCGCTGCAATACATTCGATATTTCAATTCATTTATTTACCCAAATGGATTTTATCCTCACCGGAAAAGAAAACTTCCTACAAAATCTCTCCATATAACGTCCTAATTTTCTCTAATAACCCCACATATTTAGTTTATCGGCCCTGTAGCCAAATAATGATATGGATGCCGGTTGTGCATAAATCTATTGTCGTACCTGTTCTTCTGGTAGAAATCGTTTCTGCCTTGGTTGACTTTGTGTCTATAGTTCTGCGTGCGCCTCTGTTGATTTTTGTCTTGCTGCTTGTCTGTCTGCTTGTTAGTTTGCTTGTTTGAGCCGTTGTTATCGTTTTTCACGTCGCTCTTTGACGCTGATGGTATTGAGGCTGCAGTCGATTCGGATGCGGTTTTCTCCTGGACATTTGTTTATATACATTTATTATCCATACCCATTTTTACCATATAAAACAAACTGTAAACCATATTAAGAATAAATTAACAACGAATATGTATTACATTCATAAAATTTAATTGAAATCTCTTTCTTGGCTGGTTTCCTATAACGTGTACAAACAAAGGGACACATGGTTTTTATTTAATAGGATAATAGTTTAATTACAGGGTCCTCTAGAGTCATTACCATTGTCTAGAGTCTAGACAATGGTTTTTTAACTCATTAATTAAAGTCTTTATCCTTCGAGTACATAGATTTAATTTGTCAAAAGTAACAACTTTTATGCCTCGCAATCCATAATTTGGTATTTCTGATAGAGAAAAAATCTCCTTGGTTTCATGAAGATAGAATTCGATTTTTCTGTTTTGAATTCAGATCATTTAACCGCCAATCCAATTGCTGTGTGATGTTGCCATAGATAACTAATATTAATTAGTAAAATTATGATGATCTAGCTGCCGCCCTCGACTTCGCCTGAGTGGTTTGATGATAGAAAAGTAGCGTTTGTGTTGTCAAAGCCTGAAGAAAGGTTCAGAGTACTAAATAAATTCCAATAGCTCATTAAGAGAACATTTTCAGAGGCTTCTTTTTTTGTTATTAAATCACGCGGGCAAAGCCGCTGGCGGAACCTAGTTCGTCATAATGTAACTAATTATTATTAACTATCTATGGTCCAGAAATAAAATAGATATCTACATACCTCTTTAGTTTCTCCCGCCGTTTGTTTGTTGTTATTTGTGTTTGTGAGCTGTGCGTTCTCTTTCATAGTCTGCTTGGGCGATAGCATCTGCGACGGGGTCTGAGATGGAATTTCACTCTGAAACAAAAACGAAAAAAATAAATACAAATTTTAGAAGTAAGCATTCACCGGCTGCCACTTTATTTTTACAATAATAATATTATGGTATAATTTAATTTAATTTCGAATATACAGTGTCTCTTTACCGTATCTATTTTAGAGATATTTTAGATTGTTTTTCATAGATATTTTAGATTGTTTTTCATAATTTTTGTTTCAAAGTCATTATAGACTGGTAAGAAGTCACACAGTCCATATCACGCACAATACTCACGAAGGACACATCGCACTCCACGCACGTAGTACACATCGCACTCCACGTACGTAGCACACATCGCACACTACGCACGTAGTACACATCGCACTCCACGCACGTAGCACACATCGCACACTACGCACGTAGCACATATCGCACAAGACGCACGTAGTACACATCGCACTCTACGCAAGAAGCGCGTATCCCACACTTCGCAAGTAGTACACATCGCACTCCACGCACGTAGCACACATCGCACACCACGCACGTAGCACACATCGCACACTACGCACGTAGCACACATCGGACACCACGCACGTAGTACACATCAACTCCACGCACGTAGCATACATCGCACACTACGCATAGCACACATCGCACTCCACGTACGTAGCACACATCGCAACTTACGCACGTAGCACACATCACAACCTACGCAGGTAGCACATATCGGCACTACGCACGTAGTACACATCGCACCCACGTACGTAGCACACATCGCACTCCACGTACGTAGCACACATCGCACACCACGCACGTAGCACACATCGCACGTAGCGCACATCGCGCACTACGCACGTAGCACACATCGCACACTACGCACGTAGCACACATCGCACACTACGCACGTAGTACACATCGCACTCCACGCACGTAGTACACATCGCACTCTACGCACGTAGCACACATCGCACACTACGCACGTAGCACATCGCACACTACGCACGTAGTACACATCGCATTCCACGCACGTAGCACACATCGCACACCACGCACGTAGCACACATCGCAACTTACGCACGTAGCACACATCGGACACCACGCACGTAGTACACATCAACTCCACGCACGTAGCACACATCGCACCCACGTACGTAGCACACATCGCACTCCACGTACGTAGCACACATCGCAACTTACGCACGTAGCACACATCACAACCTACGCAGGTAGCACATATCGGCACTACGCACGTAGTACAAATCGCACTCTACGCACGTAGCACACATCGCGTACTAAATACGTAGCACACATCGCACGTAGCGCACATCGCGCACTACGCACGTAGCGCACATCGCTCACCACTCGCACCTTGCAGGCGTGGTGCGCGGGCGGCGCGGGCGGCGGCGAGTGCGGCGGCGCCAGCGCCACGGTGAGCGTGAGGTCGCACCACATCGCGCAGCGAGCTCGCCGCGCGCACGCGCCCAGCTGCCTCACAGCCTCCGCGAGCTGCAGGATCGCTGCGAACGCGAACACATACATCTGTCAACTCTTTTTTTTTATTACCCTTATTATACAAACATACAAAAAATTCGTAAAAATATATATCTTCACGCAATACAGGTGTAGACAGGGGTCGAGTCTACACAATTGAGTAACTTTCCACTGAAGATATTTTCGGGACAACGTGACAGATGGTGATCCCGTCGCCGTTTTTTTATGTCTAAGCCAAAGATATAATTAGTACATAAGTTTTTGAAAAACCCATTGGTACGAAACTGCCACTGCCTGGGGATCGAACTCTGGTCTCTCAACTCGAAAGTCCGACCGCCCAAACACTCGGCTATCGTTACTTTTTTTATTACTTTCTTTATGCAAACATAAAAAAAGATATACTACAACACTTAAACAACCTCTAAGTTTTATCTGTGATGCAGAGATGGCGTTCAATTGCTCATGGTGAAAATCGTTAAACATTTATACTTATAAAAATTATAAATTTAAAATAAAAAAACTGAAGGAAAAACAACTTAAAAGCCCGCCATCTGTCGGTTGCCGTAACGATATTCAAGGCTTTTCTCTTAGTCGCCCCTTACGACGCTGGGATCACAGAATATGAAACTTTTTTTAATGAAGTGACTGTAATAGACAATTACATATATTTAAAACCCCCATGCCAGTAATTTCTCTACACCTTTCAAACCGGAACACAATAGCTTTTGCATTGCAAAATATCGTTAGAAATGTGTATGACCGTTACACTGACTCAGACTACTATTAGATTTTGTCTAATAGTGGAGACAATAATCTTAAATATGATTATAAAATGGTCATACAGTCATCGTCGCTTTATTATATTTTGCAACAACTACGCTATATGTAACCTAAGGCTGTTTTTTTTTTAATTATTAATATATTCACGCCATTCCCAATATTTCCTGTATAGACAGATGTCTAGTCTGTCTAGACGAAGACATTTCCGTTTGTTCTATAGTATAAATATAAAAACTCACGATCCGGACGAAGGTATCGCGGGTTTGAATGCGTGGAATGTGGCGCCAGCTCTCTTCTCCTCGCTGCTTGCACGCCTGCGACTGCACTCCGCCACGCTAGCATCGCGCTTTCCACTTCACTGTGGGGTGCGCTGTAGTCCAGAAACAATATAATTTAATTTTAATCATTTGTAAAAAAAAATATTAAATTTTTCAAATCAAGTCATAATAGCCGAGGGGTTGGATGATCGGAATTTGAGTCAAGAGACCCGAGTTTGATCACCAGGTGGTATGCTCGTGCCAATGGGTTTTTTCAAAGTGAGATTTATATCGCTGGTTTGGACATAAAGACGGCGACGGGCTCACCACCTGTCACGTTGTCTCAAAACTATGTATATAATATGGAAGGTGGGTCAAAAGGACTTAATTGTCGAGACCTCTGTCTGCACGGATCAAATGTTTTCTCTCCGCATGATCACGGAGAAGCTTCTGGCTGCTAACCAGAAGATTTTCTGTGCTTTTGTGGATCTTGAGAAAGCATTTGATAAGGTTGTAAGGAAGAAAATGTGGGAACTGTTGCCGGGGTATGGTGTGGATGGTCGATTGCTAAGGGCTGTACAGTCACTTTACTGTGACTGTAAAGACTGCGTGCGGGTAGGGCATGACCTGTCACCCATGTTTGGCGTCCAAACGGGCGTAAAACAGGGTTGTGTCATGTCTTCCTGGCTGTTCATACTGTATCTCGACAGCTGTTTACAGAAGCTGAAAGATAGCTGTTTGGGTGTGAAATTGGGTGACATAAAAGTAAATTGTCTGCTTTATGCTGATGATGCAGTGCTTATTGCACCATCAGAGGCAGAACTGCAGGCATTAGTCACGTGTATGAAAGAAGAATGTGAAATTAATGGTCTCCGTTTGAATGCTAATAAAACTAAGGTTCTGGTATTTGAAAGGGACGAAGAAAGAACGAAATGCGAAATTTGGGTAAATCAGGAATGCCTAGAACAGGTGAATGAAATTGTATACTTGGGGAGTGCGTTTAGCCGGGATGGAAGATGTGATTTAGATGTGGACAGGCGTGTCGCTGCCGGGAACAAAGTCAATGGTGCCCTGACTGCGTTAATCAAAAGGCAAGGCGTTGTGAAAAGTGCACGCCTTGCAATACATAACGCAGTGTTGGTACCGACTTTGTTATATGGCAGCGAAACCTGGGTATGCCAGAAGAAGCATAAAAGCAGGTTGAATGCAGTGGAGATGCGATTTCTTCGTAAAATGTGCGGCCTTACCATGGCCGACCGAAAGCGAAACGAAGAGATTCGCAATATGGCAGGTTTGAAAGATGACCTTGTCTCAAAAATGGATAAGGGCGTGCTTCGATGGTTTGGGCACGTTGAGCGAATGAGTGAAGACCGAATGGTGAAGAAAATATATAGCGCGAAAGTTAATATTAAAAGGTGTCGAGGAAGACTGAGATTAACTTTCGAAGACCATGTGAGCAAATTGCTCGAAGAGAGGAGGGTCAAGAGTACTCGGATACCTAGACGTGCATGTATGAAGAAGATGATGAATCTGAAAGAAGTATGTAGGGATCGTGACATTTGGCGATCTGTTCTCTCTGGCTACCCCGTCAGGGATTGTGCGTGAAGATATGTATGTATGTATGTCTGTCTACACCATGTATTGGGAATGTTTTTATTTTATAATTTTTCTAAGGTCTGGGTTTATGACAGGAGTTTATTGTGAAAATAGTGCTAGTGCGATCACAATAAGATAGCTTGTATTATTGATATTATGATAATGTAACTTACATCTCAGCCAAATTCTTCACATCCTCCCGCCAATTGCCGGGATCGAAGCTTGCCGGGTCCACACCACCGTCCTTCTCCTTCTCTTTCTCGCTTACCACATTCTCTTGACCGCGTTTCAATACCGTTATCTTGCCGTCCTCGGGTTTATTTGGCTTTTTGTTCTGAGCAACGCAGACACTGGCTCGAAGCGTTTCCATTTTACCCATCAGTGTTAATACCTGTAATTTATTAAATTGTTAATATTGACAGGTGCCTTAATTACCTTAAGTTACCTGATTTATATGAAATGGAAAAAAAATCAATCTTCTTCTTCAAAGGCTTCAATGGAAAATTATTTGGAATGTAAAGAAGTGTCATTGGAAAAATTTCTCAGTTTTATATTGTATTCATAGAAGAGAGAAAATAAATGAGACTTAAACTCTTTTTTTAAACATGAAGGAGTTGCAAGTATGAAAATAATAAGATACAAAGTGGATGTGAATGGGAACTAAGACTTGCTTGGAATGATATAAACAATTTTAGTGGTGCCAGTCCTACAAACGAGTTCGAGCAACTTACATACAAAGGCTACCCTAGTTCTTTACGGTCTACAGCATTGCTGCAACGCTAGTAACTTCGCGCACGGTGGTGGTCACTGTTCGTGCTAAACTGCCGTCACTGCCGTGACATTGCTGTAGCGCTGCTATATCATTACTGTAGCGTTACTGTAGCAGTGCTCTAGCGCTGCTACGGCGTTCATACCCTGTATCTCGCAGCAGGTCACGAGTCTCCATTGCTGTAGCGCTGCTTCGGCGTTCATGCCTTCATGTGCTCTCGCAGCAGATCGTTTACCGCCACTGTTGAAGCGTTGCTGTAGCGCTGAGTAGCGTTACTGCGGCGCGCGTACCTTGATGCACTCTCACAGCAGGTCGTGTGCCGCAACTGCTGCAGCGCTGCAGTAGCGCTGCCGCGGCGCGCGTACCTTTAAGTGCTCTCACAGCAGGTCGTGTGCCGCAACTGCTGCAGCGCTGCAGTAGCGCTGCCGCGGCGCGCGTACCTTTAAGTGCTCTCACAGCAGGTCGTGTGCCGCAACTGCTGCAGCGCTGCAGTAGCGCTGCCGCGGCGCGCGTACCTTTAAGTGCTCTCACAGCAGGTCGTGTGCCGCAACTGCTGCAGCGCTGCAGTAGCGCTGCCGCGGCGCGCGTACCTTTAAGTGCTCTCACAGCAGGTCGTGTGCCGCAACTGCTGCAGCGCTGCAGTAGCGCTGCCGCGGCGCGCGTACCTTTAAGTGCTCTCACAGCAGGTCGTGTGCCGCAACTGCTGCAGCGCTGCAGTAGCGCTGCCGCAGCGCTGCAGTAGCGCTGCCGCGGCGCGCGTACCTTTAAGTGCTCTCACAGCAGGTCGTGTGCCGCAACTGCTGCAGCGCTGCAGTAGCGCTGCCGCAGCGCTGCAGTAGCGCTGCCGCGGCGCGCGCGTACCTTTAAGTGCTCTCACAGCAGGTCGTGCGCCGCAACGATAGCCGTGTTGTTGGGTGGTCGGAATTTCGAGTCGAGTTCGATCCAGAGGTGGCAGTACCAATGAGTTTTTCAAAAAGTTATGTAAGAATTTTATCGTTGGCTTGGACATAAAGACGGCGACGGGCTCACCACCTGTCACGTTGTCCCGAAAATATCTTCGGTGGAAGGTGGGTCAAAGGGACTTAATTGTCTAGACTTGACCTCTGTCTACCCCTGTATTGGGAATTGCGTGAAGATATGTATGTATGTATGTCTGTCTGCACCAAGTATTGGGAATGTTTTTATTTTATAATTTTTCTAAGGTCTGGGTTTATGACAGGTGTTTATTGTGAAAATAGTGCTAGTGCGATCACAATAAGATAGCTTGTATTATTGATATTATGATAATGTAACTTACATCTCAGCCAAATTCTTCACATCCTCCCGCCAAGTGCCGGGATCGAAGCTCGCCGGGTCCACACCACTGTCCTTCTCCTTCTTTCTCGCTTACCACATTCTCTTGACCGCGTTTCAATACCGTTATCTTGCCGTCCTCGGGTTTATTTGGCTTTTTGTTCTGAGCAACGCAGACACTGGCTCGAAGCGTTTCCATTTTACCCATCAGTGTTAATACCTGTAATTTATTAAATTGTTAATATTGACAGGTGCCTTAATTACCTTAAGTTACCTGCTTTATATGAAATGGAAAAAAAATCAATCTTCTTCTTCAAAGGCTTCAATGGAAAATTATTTGGAATGTAAAGAAGTGTCATTGGAAAAATTTCTAAGTTTTATATTGTATTCATAGAAGAGAGAAAAATAAATGAGACAAACTCTTTTTTTAAACATGAAGGAGTTGCAAGTATGAAAATAATAAGATACAAAGTGGATGTGAATGGGAACTAAGACTTGCTTGGAATGATATAAACAATTTTAGTGGTGCCAGTCCTACAAACGAGTTCGAGCAACTTACATACAAAGGCTACCCTAGTTCTTTACGGTCTACAGCATTGCTGCAACGCTAGTAACTTCGCGCACGGTGGTGGTCACTGTTCGTGCTAAACTGCCGTCACTGCCGTGACATTGCTGTAGCGCTGCTATATCATTACTGTAGCGTTACTGTAGCAGTGCTCTAGCGCTGCTACGGCGTTCATACCCTGTATCTCGCAGCAGGTCACGAGTCTCCATTGCTGTAGCGCTGCTTCGGCGTTCATGCCTTCATGTGCTCTCGCAGCAGATCGTTTACCGCCACTGTTGAAGCGTTGCTGTAGCGCTGAGTAGCGTTACTGCGGCGCGCGTACCTTGATGCACTCTCACAGCAGGTCGTGCGCCGCAACTGCTGCAGCGCTGCAGTAGCGCTGCCGCGGCGCGCGTACCTTTAAGTGCTCTCACAGCAGGTCGCGCCGCAACTGCTGCAGCGCTGCTGCAGCGCTGCAGTAGCGCTGCCGCAGCGCTGCAGTAGCTGCCGCGGCGCGTACCTTTAAGTGCTCTCACAGCGGGTCGTGCGCCGCAACTGCTGCAGCGCTGCTGTAGCGCTGAGTAGCGTTACTGCGGCGCGCGTACCTTTAAGTGCTCTCACAGCAGGTCGTGCCGCAACTGCTGCAGCGCTGCTGCAGCGCTGCTGCAGCGCTGCAGTAGCGCTGCCGCAGCGCTGCAGTAGCGCTGCCGCGGCGCGTACCTTTAAGTGCTCTCACAGCAGGTCGTGCGCCGCAACTGCTGCAGCGCTGCAGTAGCGCTGCCGCGGCGCGCGTACCTTTAAGTGCTCTCACAGCAGGTCGTGCGCCGCAACTGCTGCAGCGCTGCTGTAGCGCTGCAGTAGCGCTGCCGCAGCGCTGCAGTAGCGCTGCCGCGGCGCGTACCTTTAAGTGCTCTCACAGCGGGTCGTGCGCCGCAACTGCTGCAGCGCTGCAGTAGCGCTGCAGTAGCGCTGCCGCGGCGCGCGTACCTTTAAGTGCTCTCACAGCAGGTCGTGTGCCGCAACTGCTGCAGCGCTGCAGTAGCACCGCGACGCGCGTACCTCGATGTGCTCTCACAGCAGGTCGTGTGCCGCCACTGCTGCAGCGCTGCTGCAGCGCTGCTGTAGCGCTGTCGCGATACCTTGGTGTGCTCGCGCAGCATGTCGACGGTGAGCCGGTCGACGCGCGTGGGGCAGGGCGGCAGCCGCGGCACTGGGATCGAGTTGGAGGAGGACACGGCGCGCCCGGGGTACGCAAGCGCCAGCCGCGCCTCCGTGCGCTTGCGCTCGCGCTCCAGCTGCCGCCACTGCTCGTAGCACGCGTCCAGCCGCGCGTGCAGGATGCCGGACGAGGTCGCAGCGCCTCTGTTACAAGATGTATATAAAAATTATAAAGGGGACTTATGCAGACCGCAAGGTTAGTAAATAGATTTTGGTCCTTCGAGCCGGATGGGCACGACGAGCACTGTGATCACAATCAGGAGTTTCCGTGTTTAAATAATAGACATTTACAATTTTAACAATATAAAATATTAAGCACGATATAAGGCACGAATAAAGTCACGATAGCCGTGTTGTTGGGTGGTCGGAATTTCGAGTCGAGTTCGATCCAGAGGTGGCAGTACCAATGAGTTTTTCAAAAAGTTATGTAAGAATTTTATCGTTGGCTTGGACATAAAGACGGCGACGGGCTCACCACCTGTCACGTTGTCCCGAAAATATCTTCGGTGGAAGGTGGGTCAAAGGGACTTAATTGTCTAGACTTGACCTCTGTCTACCCCTGTATTGGGAATTGCGTGAAGATATTTATTATTTTATATAAAATATTAAGCACTTAACGCGGAACCCTAATTATGTTTCTAAAATAAAAATAGCCTATGTTACTCCATATCACATTAGCTAGCTATCATGAATGAAAATGAATGAAAGAAACATTTATCAGTGTTATTGTTCCTGTTAATCTCTGAAAAAGCTGGACCGATTTTAACAGGACTTTCACTGACAGATAGCTAAAGTTATAAGAAGTACCATAGGCTATATTTATTTAAGAAACATAATTAAAGTTCCGCGTTAAATGTCAAACAGCGTGCGAAGCCGCGGTGGGCAGCTAGTCTTGAATAAAATTGTGGAATATCTTTATTCGTAACCGAAAAATAACACTCTAAATGAAATCAATAGTCGGAGTTAAATAAATTAAACATTAAATTAAAAACAACAAGTAGTCATAACATAATTAAATCGAAAAACAAGAAAGGAGATAAGAAACATGTGCCAATTAATTGCACATGTTCGTTATAACAATAAAATCCTCACCTCATATTCCTCATTGCATAGAACGGCGCTAACAGAGGCAAGTCCAGCATAGGCGATGGCATCACAGGCGGTGGTACCGGTGGACTTGGGCCCAATAGCGCGCCGAGTCCTAATAAATAAATAAATTCAATAGAAATCAATCGGAAGTCTCTTTCTTTTATACCGAAATAAATCAATACTCTTCTTTTCGTGAGTGGTGTAAGAGCTAAACGGCGATACCAGACAAAAATTAAGCAAAGTTAACGGGCAGCAGTGTCTGAGATGCGAGGTATCCACTACCGTGGTATCACATATCTGTTTGAGTCATACACACGCACATACACGTGAGTGCGTGTGTATACGCACACACACGCGTGCGTGAGTGCGTGTCTATACGCACACACACGCGTGCGTGAGTGCGTGTCTATACGCACACACACGCGTGCGTGAGTGCGTGTCTATACGCACACACACACGCGTGAGTGCGTGTATACGCACACGCGTGCGTGAGTGCGTGTCTATACGCACACACACGCGTGCGTGAGTGCGTGTCTATACGCACACACACGCGTGCGTGAGTGCGTGTCTATACGCACACACACGCGTGCGTGAGTGCGTGTCTATACGCACACACACGCGTGCGTGAGTGCGTGTCTATACGCACACACGCGTGCGTGAGTGCGTGTCTATACGCACACACGCGTGCGTGAGTGCGTGTGTATACGCACACACACGCGTGCGTGAGTGCGTGTGTATACGCACACACACGCGTGCGTGAGTGCGTGTGTATACGCATACACACGCGTGCGTGAGTGCGTGTATACGCACACACACGCGTGCGTGAGTGCGTGTGTATACGCATACACACGCGTGCGTGAGTGCGTGTGTATACGCACACACACGCGTGCGTGAGTGCGTGTGTATGCGTGACGTATGAGCGCGCACACGTGTGTACGAGCGTCGGACGTACGTATGTGGATGTGTGCGAAACCATTTTTTTGAAGCCATTTTTTCCTGCATGCCGGTTTACTCAAGTTGTTTTCCTTCACTACCAAACTCACTACCAAACTATAAGACATCATAGAGCCCCAATTTAGGTTTCAGTGTTTTTGAAACTGGATCATGAAAAGATAATATCGAACTACACGAAGTAATATTCATACACAAAAACATCGAAGTCTGAAGTAGTAATATTAATATTCATCTCACAAATGTCTATAACCGGGCGAGATTCGAACTTGAAAATTTTATATATACAGTTTTGAAGGAACAACTTGACTATTGAGTCGTGAAGTTTTAATTGAAGACATAAAATTGTTATTAACATTTTAATAGATATCTTTACGCCATTCCCAATATAGGGCTACCGCTGTATTACAGAGGTCTACACAATTAAGTGCTTTCGCCCCATCTTCCACCGAAGACATTTTTGGAACAACGTGACAGGTTTTGAGCCCGTCGGCGTCTTTATGTTCAAGCCAACGATATATTATTTTTTTATGGAAAAGGGAGGCAAACGAGCAGGTGGCTCACGTGATGGTACGTGATTACCGCTGCCCATGAACACCCGCTATACCAGAGGCATAGCAGATGCGTTGCCGACCTTAGAGTACCCCCCCCCCTCAGAATTTTGAGAGGGGGGGGGGGGCTCCGGTTACCTGCACTCACCAGACGAAACGCAGAAGTTTGTTAGACTTCTACTTCACGCCGGTATTCTGTGAGGTCGTGGTACTTCCCCGGTCGAGCCGGCCCATTCATGCAACAACAAAAGCCGATGCGTGGCTCTGCCGCTGTTACAATATATAACATTTTAATACGAAATAACCATTCGAAATCAACTCACCGAGATTGAAGGGTGTATTTTCGTGTAGGAAAGACACGTCAACGTTCAACTGGTTGGGCGGCGGACGATTCCTCATAAGCAGCCCCATCTGCCTCGCTAACTCCTGGTTCTGCCTCATCAGGGCCACTTGCTGCGAACTCTCTCTGCTCATTCCGCTTTCGAAGTTGGATCGTTGTTCCGTCATGTTGGTGTTATTCGGATATGTGTCGCGCTGCAGCATTTGATTGACATCTCGCCTCGGCATGAAATCGTTCTGTGGATGGAATCCGTTCGGTTTGTAATTTATCGGATTCGAAGCTTGGCCCGGCGTAGACTGATTCGAGTAATCGAAATTCTGACCCATGCTGTTTCTCTCGGCCGACATTTCGTTGAAGTAGAAATTACTGTCACCGTTAAAGCTCTTGTTAGGATAGTTCCGATTGAAGAACATTTTATTTCTGTCGTCATGCATTTTGTTGAATTCCTCGTTCTGGTAAGGCCCGTTCATGTCGTATTTGTAATCGTTGTTTTGTAACACTTCATCCCTGTTTCGATCCAACGACAGATTCAGTTGGTTCAAATATGCGAGCAGCTCGGTGGAATCCTGATTTTGATCCTTCATAAACGAATTTTCATATTTGTTTGGAAATCTCTGAACGTTGTAAGGGTTGTCGTAGTTCGGATTGTAATTCATGTCCAAATTGTGGCTGTTCGGTCTATTGAAGTTGTTGGACGAGAACATGTTGGCATCTGGCAAGGAATTTCTTTGGCTCGGTTCGAAAAAATTATAGAATTTATCGTCGTATTTATTTGGACTCGTGAATTGAGCACCGCCTATTTCTTGGGCGGCCAATCTGAGTAAGTTTAATTGCTCAGGTGTGACGGTTTCAGTACTTGCATCGGTGACTGGATCTAAGCCTAGCAGATCGTTATCAGGGTAACTAACGAATCCGTTGGTGCCGCCAAAATCATTATGCAGGTTGAAATTGAAGCCGTTTTGATCATTCGGCGAATAATTAAACATTGTATTGTTTTGGTAAGTATTGTAAGTAGGCGGTGGTATGAATGAGGCATTTGAAGTATCGGTTTTTGAATACTGACTGATATTTGATGAGAGACTGCTTACGGGTTTCTCTGACGTTGGGACTGAGCTGTAACAAAATTATTATTTACGTTACGTTAATATCCTCGTATAAACAAAAAATATATATGATGAATAAATAAATAGTATATAACCTGAATTTTTTTTTTAAATTCCGGTAAACGAAGGTTTTACATTTTTGTAACGAAAAAACGGTAAACAATATGAATTTAAATATCAGCATCTGTTGAAATTTTATTAAAATTTCAACTGATGCGTGTAAGACACGGTGGCTCGGAGGTAAGAGCGTTGCCACGGATCAGCGTAGGTCGCGGGTTCGAATTCCGCCGCGTGTCAGTTGAAATTTTAAAAACTTTTTTCTCTTTAATTTTTATTCTCTTTAATATTTAAATTTCAACTGATTCAGACAAGACCCGGTGGCGCGCAGGTGAGAGCATCGTAGTCATTTTTTTAAATTATTTAATAACAACTTTTAACTACATTGACCTAAACGCACACACCTATTCCTAGATATGTAATTACAATAACACATCTACATATCTTAACCTGAATGAGTGTATTCGCTGTTGGTAATAATAAAGATAACTGTACAAATGTGTTAACTACTTTATTATTTAAGTATTTCAAGTTACTCACCCATTCCCCTCAGCAGGTCCGGTCTCATCGAGGATCTTTGTGATGAGATCCCGGACCATCGCGTTTTCTTCCATAATGCGTTCCGACTGAAAATAAAGCAATCATCATAAAACAGTGTTTTTAACTAACTTGTTACCTTTATAAAATACTTTTATCTATGTACCCATTCCCTGAATTAAAAAAAATATGATAACCCATTATCTCTCGATCTATCAGACGTTAGAAAAAGGTTCTAATTAGTAAATTAATTAGCCCATTTCTTCTCCGAAATTTTACAGGAAAAATAAACAAGAACAGACTCTCCTCGTTAAAGTATTGTAAGTATTTCTATTTATTATGTGCTTATTTCACGGAGTATATAGCCGATGTATACTGTTTATCTGTATATAGTATAAGACCTAAAACTTTTGTGTTAATAAACTTACATACATATATATATATATATATATATATATATATATATATATATATATATATATATATATATATATATATATATATATATATATATATATATATATATATATATATATATATATATATATATATATATATATATATATATATATATATATATATATATATATATACATATATATATATATATATATATATATATATATATATATATATATATCGGCCTGCGAAAGTCCACTACAGGATTTCTCTCCCATAAGGATTTGAGATAATCGCCACGCTAGGAAAGAGGATTGGCGATCGGAGTACCATATACGTCGAATCTTATGCTGCTGCACAATATATCCGTCCGTACACGTATCCGTCACCGGTTTAATTCATTATAATCTGACATGCTTCGAGATGGTTTTCCCGCCATTTACGGTCGCAATGGCGGTATTAAAAATATCCACGGGAAGGATGAGGTATAGATAGGATACACATACTCTTGCACCGTAACCACATGACATTTTGAGATGTAACTCACTTAGGACAGCAAAATACTATAACAAAATAAAAAAAAACGTAGCTCAAAAAATTTGAGCCTCAAACTTGATGTAAAGCTAAGACTTCGATAGGCTCATCACTTGTCTCTGCCCCAAATAAACTACGGTGAAAAGTGGGTAACCTCTGAAGTAAGATCGCGAAAGCGAAGCAATAGAAGATAAATAATTGTAATGTATGGTTCTAGAGCTGGGACACCATACAAAAGTAGAAGTAAACGTGAGTGACAGAGAAAGAGTTAGTTATCCGCATTAGAGAAAGAAGGAGGAATCGATCTGAGCCAACGGATGAATACGATATAACCATGTAGTTGTCGCATGAATCTTGGAATCATCTAAGACTCGAAAGGGGCAGCAATTGTTTGCTTAATTTTCCATATGCCCATACCAATAGGCGACAAAGATTTGTGTCGGTTATGGCCCTATTACGTACATCCATCCCGTTTGTATGTATGTTATTGTTTGTAACAAACGGGACACAACACAACAAAACTCAAAAATCTTAAAGATTGTGGTGTGAACAAAGGCTTTTGCTTTGCTCTATAAGCTTCCTCATTCGACTTGCAGAGAAACAGAATTATGAAGTATAAACTCGTTTTTTTTTTTTTTTTCAGAATGAGTAACATTAGCATAAATAGCTGCTTTCTTCTTATTTGTTATTCAATAAGTGTCAAGTTTGACATTGTAATGACCTAAATAACTGTAGCGTATGGTATCGTGTGTAGCAGCACTCGGAGTAACGATTACTTGCCACTATCTTATTGCTTAGATTATGTACTTTTTTCTAGAATATTTGATCGAATTTCAGTAGTATGACTTGTATGCTAAAATTTCCGAGCCATCAGAGTTTTACCGTAGTGGTTTTAGTTAGATCAGTAGTTTTTAGAAATACTGTTCTGTTCTATGATAGGTAGTAGGTAGCATCTTCACGCCTTGTCATGGAGGTGAAGCTCAGTAACCGTACCATAAAACACCCTGTTGGGTGTTGCCTGATCAAGTTGACTTGATCATTCCACTTTAATACGCGTTAGGAGATTGAGAAGGTTGTGTTTAAGTCGAAAGCTTTTCACCAATCTCAGTGCCCTTTACATTCGAGGTGAAATCGCAGCCGAGAAAAATTTCTTCACGTATTTCCTTATACTGGGTTAGACCGACATCTAAATAAATTACTTCTTTCGACCCACATTTCGAGAACTTGTTTGGGACAACGTGACATATGGTGAGCCTGTCGCTTCTATCTTAGCTTTCATGCCACGTAAACAGTATACTCATATACATAAACAGTAACATAAACATAAACAGCCATCTCAACTCCACGTTTACAAATGTTTGCCTCTAACTGCATTCAAACTCTCAACCCTTAGCTTCCAAAGCTGTCTCACTGCCTGCTGTGGAGTGTAGGTTAGATAATAGAGGAGGAGGAGATTTAATACTGTGATTTGCCATTCTCTACTATCCTCCGGGAACCTGGCTGTATGGGGGCTACGCTACATAAGAGCGCCTGTATACTATACACTGTTCTCTCTACATTTCGCGGCCAATATATGGTCAGTGGCGGAGTGTAAGTCTAGTTCCGACCTGGCTTCCGTGTGGACCAGTACTCATTAATTAAATAACCCGCCTTTCTAAGATGTAATGTCCACGCAAGATAACCCTGCTAAAGCCCTGCAATGGTATGAGGGGCTAGCAGGGAGGGAGCGGGAGGGGATGGGATCTCTCACGAAGAGGGATAGCTTAAGGTGACCAGCGCTAGAGAAGTCGCAGATGTGTGTAAAATCTCTCATGTTCCTGCCGATATGCGAGTATGACGGAGGATGTTTTAGTGAGTGCAAACTCGACATCAGCAGCCCTTGCTTACGCTAGGTATTCGTACTTCCGTATATAAAAATGAAGTAACAGTAATTTTATACAACTATATTACAAAGAACACGCGAGTGAACCTGAGTTATAATTTATCACGTTTTTCAAGCACGTGCGGGGAAAAAAACATTGCGAGAAAAGTATAACAGGAAAATTTAATGGCTGTATGGTAAAGTTCAGAAGCCTTATGGTGTAACAAAAGCGAAAGTTATTTTGTAAGCAATAACATGGAAATAATATAAATAAATTCATTAACGTATAAAAAAACATCTTCTCGATATTCCCTACACTGGGGTAGACAGGGATCCAGAGAAATAAGACCTTGCGACTCACCTTTCACCGAAGACATTTTTGCGACAATGTGACAAGTGGTGAGCCTGCCGCCGTCTTTATGTCGAAGCCAACAATTATATTGTATATAAGATTAAAAAACATTAGTACGAGCCTACAACCTGATTTAACTAGGGTCTATTGATTCTTGACTCTAATGAGAATCTTATAAGAAAATAAATCAATATTCAGTTTATTAATGAGTTTATTGTTGATATTATTCTCAAACATTTTGTATTCATCTCTTAATTCTCCTAATTGGGGGGGGGGCACTCTAAGGACGGCAACGCATCTGCTATGCCTCTGGTATTGCGGTTCATGGGAGGCAGTAATCACTTGAGCCATCACGTGTGCAAAGTGGCAGGCAATACGACCTTGAATGCTACTCCCTCCCTCTCAATTAGGATAGTTACTGTTTCTTTCCCCCTTATTGCGTATAATTCTTTCCCCGCATAAAAGAAAATATAAATATGAAAAATAAAAATCAAATCACAAATAAAAATCAGACACTGCTGCCCATCTTCGGACGATTATTTTGTTCTGATATTTGTAGAGATGGTTATCGCGTCTATCGGTTGCCATAACGATATTCAAAGCTGTTTCCCTAAGTCGTCCCTTACAACATCTTCGGGAAGAAAGGGAGTGGTCATATTTTTACGATTTCCTCAGGAATAAAGGTAGTGGTAATATTCTTACGCCACTACCACACATTCAATAATAATTTATTTTTTGACTCATGCACAACAATATGAATCCTATACAGGTAACCAATGAAGGTTTAGAATGAAAGGTCAGAGAAATTATCAAGATTATAATCACGATAGCCAAATTGTTGGTTGAACTAAATTTGAGTAAAGAGACCCGAATTCAATCTCCAGGTAATAGGCTACATACAACAAGGCAAAACTAATGTATGATTTATATTATTGGCTTAGGCATAAAGAGGGCCACCAGCTCATGATCTGTCATATTGTCCCAAAAATGTTTATGGTGAAAGGTGGGCCAAAAGCACTTAATTCTGTGGACATCTGTCTACAAAATAAAGAGGTGTGTAAGGATCATGGCACTGGCAATCTGTTCTCTCTGGCTATCCCGTCAGGGACTGTGCAAGAAGCTAAAAAAATTATAAACAAATATGTCTATCCCAGTATTTGGATATAGCATAAAGATGTGTTTTTTTTTCTGTTATTAAAATGTATGTAGATAAATCAAGGTATTTGTAAAAGGGTGATCGTAAGTAAAAATATTCCATTAATATTCGTATTCCAAAGTAAAAATATTCCATTCGTAATCAAAACCTGTATCAAAAGGATGTTTCAAATAACCTCCCATGAAATGTAGGTTATAAGAACTAAGTTACCTTTACCTCTGACAATCCAATACTGAAGATAAACTAAAGAACTTTAGTCAGAATATTACAGTAATCAACAAAATATTTTTGAAAGTATTTTTTTATAATTTTACACTTAAATGAATAAATAAATAAATATCTTCATGCAATTCCCAATACAGGGGTAGACAGAGATCTAGTCTAGACAATTAAGTCCCTTTGACCCACCTTCCACCGAAGATATTTTCGGAACAATGTGACAGGTGGTGAGCCCGACGCCGCCTTTATGTCCAAGCCAACAATATAATTCGTACATAAGTTTCTGAAAAACTCATTGGTACGAGCTTGCCACCTGGGGATCAAACTCGGGTCTCTTGACTCGAAATTCCGACCACCCAACCACTTGGCTATCGTGACTTACTTAAATGAATACTAAAAGTAAATCAGAGTAACAGAAGAGAAGTAAAATAATAGAAAAATGTCTTCACACCATTCCCAATACAGGGGTAGACAGAGGTCTAGACAATAAATGCCTTTCGACCCACCTTCCATTGAAGATATTGGGACGAAGTGACAGGTGGTGAGTCCGTCGCCATCTTTATGTCCAAGTCAATGATATATCAATCATACATTATCATAGTTTTTTTGAAAAAACCTATTGGTACAAGTCTTGGGGAGCAAACGTCGGTCCCTCAACTTAAATTCAAAAACCACTCAGCTATCGTGACTTTCAAGTAATAGAGAAGTAGATAATAAAAAATTCTTTTGAGTATGGATAGAATAGATTTACATTGTCATAAATTGTTTGTAGCAAAATTAGGCTGTATGTTAATGACCTAACACATGAAATGTTTAATTTGAAATCCCCATAGGTTAATTAGTAGTGGCACTGCCTTTGAGGTTCAAGGTTGCATTTTCAAATTTCACTAGGACCATATATTTGTAAAATGAATATTCATATAATAGTAAGATACTCACAGATATTTAAATATCTTTAAATATGCAAAAATATACATTTATCTATGTATATCTATCGCCATCTATGTCTATCATATATATAATATGTATTGTCAATATGAAATAAATCTTTCTCTACACCGGGAAACATGTTTTGGTACTAGAAGATGTGTGATTATTTAACAATGTTGATGTTAATACTTTTAGCATTTTTTATGTACAATATAATACATTCCAAGTCCATTTCCAAAGAGATACATATATTTTGTTATGATTAAAAAAATACAAAAAAACAACCATTATGTGACCTTAGGTATAATTTATGTATAAACAAAATCATCTGTAAACAGGAAATAATATCAAGCCATAACACAATCTGTTTCGTGTTATAAAGCATGTTCAGAGTGAATTGTTTTGATTTTGTCATACAATCAATAATGAAGGACGTTCAAATATGCAAAAGTTCACAGAGAAAGTGGGCACAACCCTACAAACTGCGTATCTCATATAAACCTTAAAAACTATGCATAAAACCTTGTTTACAGTAAATAAAGAGATTTTAATGGAAACATGCATCAATCCGTGGTCATAGATACTCGCTGTTGTTTTGTCCTCTAAATAACAAGTAACATAATTCTAAAAATATTGTACGTAGTCTTCCGATGTCATCATTCGCCTCCGCGAAAACGCAAACTTGTTACCAAATGATATCGTCAAAAAACTAATATTGAAAATTAACACCGATTATGTTCACTAACAGTAATAACATACACGTTTTGCTAATATTTATGATATTTTTTTCCGGATTTTGGGGTCAATCTGACAGCTAATACGACTTTTCTAACACCCATACAAAAAGACACTTTAGAATAACACTTCACTACTTACTTGATCAGGTTCATTTTCCACGGCTTTAAACGCATTGCTTATGTGACATAAATCACTGAAGGCCATTTAAAATTAAAAATTATTTCTTGCCACGGTACATATGAGCTACGGGTGCTAAGCCATTTTTTCATTGACCTACATGTGTATATATTCGTACTATAGCGCGTAGAACTAGTGTTGCCGTCGCATAATAAAGTGTATATAAATTATAAGCTATGTTAAATTGAAAATACTTAAAATAAACTTGATTACTTACATGAAGTTGGGAAAATATTAATTTTTGATTATGTCTTAATATTTTCAAGACCATAATATTGTTATATAATATTTCGCGCCTTTTAATAATCCTTTTTTATTTCTGTGTTTAGCAAACTTTAACGCTGACATTTTCAGCCAAGATTAAGGCAGCTTATATAAATTATTTAATGCATGCAGATAAATAAGTTAAAAATAAACTTTTAAACATAAACTTATTATTATAACCTTTTTACGGCTAGCTAAGTATTCAAATATTGAAATTAATTTTCTTAACTAGACAAAAGCAATTTTAATCGCAGTTTTCAATGCAATAAGTAAGAATTGGCACACAAAAGCACGTAATATATAATGTAAAAACTACATTTTCCCAATATTGGGTTGACAGATATCTAGAAAATGGTAAGCTCTTGTTTCCATAAATATTACCTCAGTTTTGAAGCCTTGTGGAATAATTAGGCAATTAAACGGCAAGAGACCCGACGGCTTGACATTTTTGCCCCTTCGAATAGGGCAAAGCTTTTGTGTGGGACGTTACTTACCTAGATACATAAGCAACATCTCACATCAAGCGTACATCGGTAAGGGCAGGGGCAAGGGAGGTGGCATCAGAAGCAATATCGACATGAATCGGGAAAGTGGCGTAAATATGAGTCTTTGAAAGGAGACTGTGTATGTGTTCCATTTGCCGTAGAGACGAGCGAAGGGTTCTCGTGCGATACTGTTTCTAAAGGAATTGCATCTGCGATTGGTCGTAGCCGCTGGCGACAAGAGAGCTGTTTCTTTTCTCGATTAACGGATAAGTCTAAGTCTTGCGAGCGTTCTGGATACCATTGTACTTTCAAGTTAATAAGTATTGTAAATATAAACATAATTTTGTTTCTGTAAATAAAGTATGAAAAAAATTATTTCTTTATTATTCATGGAAGCTTATTTCGGATAACATGGCAGGCGTTAACCTATTGGTATAGTAGTGACCAAGTTAATTGTACAATATACTTATGTGCACAAATGTTTGCCCCTAGTGGGATTCGAATGGCTTTTCGTACATTCTTAACATCACCGTTGTACCTCTGCCATTCAAGCTAATTACACACAGTAATAAAGGACACTATGTTTTTCTATACAATGTACTCTGTGACTGAAGTTTTTTTATATAATACCATAGTAAAAATAAAAATTCCAGAGTAATTGCCACAGAATATATTATTAATACAGGGAAGTAATTTCTCTCTACTAGATCTGTGGTAATTACAGGCATCGAAGAAAATATTATCTAATCTTTGACCAAACAAATAGTTTAATGAAGAAAAATCTTCGTATTATTGTCGTCAAGCTGTAGGTGGCGCTGTAATTTAATTTACAAACATTCTTTTATTAAATTAAAGAGAAAAAATGTTTAAAATTTCAACTGCGGACGGGATTCAAACCCTACAACTATCTTTACGATACCGTTTTGATTTGTCTATTTAATTTACTAAGAAAAAAATCAGCATAACTGCTTTAAAATCAATTAAAAAATTGCATTATTATTTTTTTCATTGAAAGTTTGCCTTTTATCTTGTCATAAATTGGTTTTGTCCAATTTGTATTCATATTTCAAAAAATACTACTAATAATTGACTAATTAGTCGTTGACTAAGAAGGTATACTATTTTGCATAGTGGGCATTCGTAAAGCTGATACATACATAGAGTTTCCTAAAATAAATAAACCCATTTTTCCGCAATATCTTATGCAAATAATATATACAGCAATAGCGCCATCTATTAAATTATACAGTCATCTCCTTATACCTGACAAAAATATTTTAACAGCACAGATCGAGCACGCGGTGCGTTCCTGAATTATTAATCTACCATCAAGCAAAAGATGGCGCTATTACTGTACCTGTATTAATTTCTGTACTCTGTAACTTATAATTCGCTTTTGAGAAAATTTTTTTTACTTATTTGAAAGTCTTCTCTTGTAAACTATCTTGAAAATTTACTGAATTTCGAAAGATAAAGTAGGACTTCGTTCTTGCCAATAAAAATAGGTATGGACAAATCCAAACAAAATCGTTCCAGTGGCTTTAAGATTAAACTGCAAAAAAGTAATTTTGTTTTCAACCATTGATATAAACATTACTGCCTGTAAAAGTCCACATCAGGTTTAGGTGTCTCTCCCGTAAGGAAGATTCATCATAATTGCCACTTTTAAAAAGGGATTTGATAACCTCATCACATATACGCTGCCCGTTATCGAACGGTTTGTTTGCTTAATTTAAATAATTAATCGTTTATGAAATCCAACAGGAATAGGTTGGTCAAATTCATAAAAAGTATCTTAACGCCATTCCCAATACGAGTATCGGTGGCAGGCTCGTATCAATGGGTTTTTCAAAAAACTTATTTACGAATTATATCGTTGGCCTGGACGTTAAGACGGCGACGTCACGTTTTCCCCACCTGTGACGTTTTTCCGAAAATACCGTCGTTGGAAGGTGGGACTTAATTGTCTAGTCTAGACATTTGTCTACCCCTGTATAGGCAATGGCGTGAAAATATTTAATATAAACAAAAATAAGATTACAGAATTTTTTATATATACATGAAATAAAAACACAATACAACAAAGATAACACACATGATTGAACAAGTGCCGTGACATGTTTCTGGGGCTACACTTAAAGCAGTATTGCTGCAGCATCGGTGGAACATACGAATAAAAATAAATAAATAATTATCTTCTCGCAATTCTCAATACACGGGTAGACAGAGGTCTAGTCTAGACAATTAAGTCCCTTCGACCCACCGAACATATTTTCGGGACAACGTGACCTGTGGTAAGCCCGTCGCCGGGAACATACGAAGCGCAGCAAATACGCAGTCCTCGGCGAAGGAAGGTGAAGTTGCGCCGTTTGGAGTGAAATTTATACAAAGACGTCTGATCGGATTTGGTTATCATTACTGGTGGCCTAAGGCTGCGTCATACTTTGGTCAAAGTATCTGTCTGGCTATATTACGTGGCAACTCAGCAAGTAAGCTGGGTACACTGACCATATATATACCTCATGTAAATGTGTATTTTACTTTTGTAAATATGTGTAGTTTTTTTTTATGTAAATGTTAATGTAATACTTTATTTACCGAAAAAATTATGTTAATATTTACAATACTGATTATTCATTCAGGTCATTGTACAAGCGTGCTCGTCCCGACCCCTGCCAGCCCTTTTCAGTGCTGCAATTCTACACAGCTGCGCACCCATGCCAACGAGGATAAGGGCGTCCCCCCAAGGCGACGCACACCAGTTCGTCCCCGTTGGTGTGGAATGCAGCGAGCAACGCGGCGATGGGGACCGCCACCCGTCACGTACAGCCCGACACGGCGGAAGGTGGAGGACGGAGTGCAGAGTTGGTCCACGTGCCAATGTTAGAGGAGGAATGAGAGATAAGACGAATGAGTTTATTGAAATAATGAAAGAAAGAGAATTAGATGTCGTGTGTTTGTCGGAGACCAAGCGGAAGGGCAGCGGTACTGAAGAGCTCCCTGGCGGGGCGTTAGCTCTATGGTCCGGAGTCTCGGAGAGCGAGAGAGCCTGCCAGGGAGTGGGAGTGCTGCTGTCGTCTCGGTTGGTCGATGTTATGACTGAATATAAGGTTGTGAACTCGAGACTTCTCTGGGTTCGCTTTAAATTGGGACTGACGAAGTTATTCGTTTTGGCTGTTTATGCGCCGGTAGCTTCGTCGTCCAGAGCTGATCTGGAGGAGTTTTGGGAGAATGTAAGAGAAGTTCTAAACTTGGTTAGCGGAAACGAAAGAATTGTTGTATGTGATGATTTGAATGGATGGGTTGGTACCGCTCGGCCAGGGTACGAGTCGGTGCTTGGAATGTTTTGTGATAAAAGGGTTAACGGTGCTGGCAAGCTCATACTGGCTGTATGCAAGGAAAAGGGTCTTCTTGTGACAAACACTATGTTTAGTCACAAGAAAATCCATATGTATACTAGAACAAGAGAGAATGAGAGAAGTATGATCGATTTATTCCTGGTGGATGACCGACTGCGAAAACAGGTGATGGATACGCGAGTGTTCCGGGGTGCTGACCTGGGAACGGATCACTATCTAGTGATTACTAGATTTAGGGGTCTGTTCGCGGGTTGGCGCCACCGGACGGCGATACCAGAACCACAGTCGGTCGGTAGCATCCGAAGCTGGAAGCTTCAGGAAGCGGACACTAGGGATAAATATCAAGCAAGGGTAGCCGAAAAGCTGGACAGCATCGATGTCAGGAAAGAATGTGTGGAAGAAATATGGCAGAGCCTTAGAGATGGAATGGTTAGTGCAGCGGAAGACGTGTGTGGAACTGTGAAAAGAGGTAGTAGTAAAAAAGGGTGATGCATGGTGGAATGACGAAGTGAAAGAAGCTGTAAATAAGAAGAAGAAAGCATGGTTAGACTACTTGGCCTCTAATAATGATAAGGATATGAAGAGGAAAGAAAGATATAAGCTCCAGAAAGTTCACACGAAAGCATTGATTGAGGAACTGCGTGTAAGGAGTAGAATGGAAGCGGACGAAAGGTTGTCGCACAACTTCAAGGAGAACTCCAAACTCTTTTGAAAAGAGGTTGGAAGGACCCGGAGTGGTGCGACAGCCTTAAGAATGAATAAAGTGCTTTCGGGAACCAATGACGTCCTCTCAGAAAAATCGGACGTCATGCAGCGATGGAGCGAATTTTATAGAGAGATGTATGCGTGTGATGATCTTACTGAGGGATCCGGGGGTGACGCCGTGACTGCTACGCCAGACTCGGACCTCGATGACACTGTATGTCTTCACACATCAGTATAAAAGAGATTGAATGTGCGATTAGAAGTTTGAAATGTGGTAAGGCTGCGGCACTAGACAGAGTTACTGCTGAAATGGTCAAGTATGGTGGGCCACGCGTCTGGGACAGGTTTCATCTGCTATGCAATTTGTGCTGGCGAACGGGGGCTGTTCCGGATGATTGGCGATCCGCGGTCATTGTGCCTTTATATAAAGGTAAAGGTTCACATTATGACTGCGGGTGCTATCGGGCGATCAGCTTGACCAGTTTAGCAAGTATAGTTTACTCAAAGGTTTTGACACGTAGGATGCAAGATAAATTGAAAAGATTTCTATGTGAGGCACAATGCGGATTTAGACCTGGAAGAGGATGCACGGATCAAATGTTTTCTCTCCGCATGATCACGGAGAAGCTTCTGGCTTAACCAGAAGATTTTCTGTGCTTTTGTGGATCTTGAGAAAGCATTTGATAAGGTTGTAAGGAAGAAAATGTGGAAACTGTTGCCGGGGTATGGTGTGGATGGTCGATTGCTAAGGGCTGTGCAGTCACTTTACTGTGACTGTAAAGCCTGTGTGCGGGTAGGGCATTACCTGTCACCCATGATTAGCGTCCAAACGGGCGTAAAACAGGGTTGTGTCATGTCTTCCTGGCTGTTCATACAGTATCTCGACAGCTGTTTACAGAAGCTGAAAGATAGCTGTTTGGGTGTGAAATTGGGTGACATAAAAGTAAATTGTCTGCTATATGCTGATGATGCAGTGCTTATTGCACCATCAGAGGTAGAACTGCAGCCATTAGTCACGTGTATGAAAGAAGAATGTGAAATTAATGGTCTCCGTTTGAATGCTGATAAAACTAAGGTTCTGATATTAGAGCGGCAATAGCCTAATGGTTTAGGGTGCGGTCTGCAAAACATGACGTCGCAGGTTCGGGCCCCGCCATTCGACTATTGACGTAAACCAACTCCTGACACAAGCATTGCAGCTTAATTGGAGTGGTTAACAGGAATACTAGTAATGTTATTCGGCATTGCTAGTATTCTTTTAAAAAAAAAAAAAAGGGACGAAGAAAGAACGAAGTGCGAAATTTGGGTAAATCAGGAATGTCTAGAACAGGTGAATGAAATTGTATACTTGGGGAGTGCGTTTAGCCGGGATGGAAGATGTGATTTAGATGTGGACAGGCGTGTCGCTGCCGGGAACAAAGTCATTGGTGCCCTGACTACGTTAATCAAAAGGCAAGGCGTTGTGAAAAGTGCACGCCTTGCAATACATAACGCAGTGTTGGTACCGACTTTGTTATATGGCAGCGAAACCTAGGTATGCCAGAAGAAGCATAAAAGCAGGTTGAATGCTGTGGAGATGCGATCTCTTCGTAAAATGTGCGGCCTTACCATAGCCGACCGAAAGCGAAACGAAGAGATTCGCAATATGGCAGGTTTGAAAGATGACCTTGTCTCAAAAATAGATAAGGGCGTGCTTCGATGGTTTAGGCACGTTGAGCGAATGAGTGAAGACCGAATGGTGAAGAAAATATATAGCGCGAAAGTTAATATTAAAAGGTGTCGAGGTAGATCGAGACTAACTTTCGAAGACCATGTGAGCAAATTGCTCGAAAAGGGGAGGGTCAAGAGTACTCGGATACCTAGACGTGCATGTATGAAGAAGATAATGAATCTGAAAGAAGCGAAAGAAGTATGTAGGGATCGTGACACTTGGCGATCTGTTCTCTCTGGCTACCCCATCAGGGATTGTGCGTGAAGATAAATAAATATAAATATATAAATATAATACTTATTAACTAAAAACATTATAATCGTAGAGCCCTTCTCCTCGTGGCATGGTACCAAGAACGCTGGCTGCATTTCCACGTTAAATGGCTAGACTTAACCGTTGAGCGAGAAAAGAACCAACCCTCTTGTCACCAGCGGCAACAATAAGTCGCGGATACAATTCCTTTAGAAACTGCATCGCGCGGGGACCCCACGGATCGATTGTCTCTACGGTAAATGGAACATATATATATATAGTCTCCTTTCAAAGACTCATATTTTCGCCATTTACTTGATTCAGCTGCCTCTGATGCTTCCCTAGCTCTTATCGAAGTACCCTTGATATGAGAGGCCGCTAATGTATCGATGCAAGTAGCGTCGCACACAAGAGCTTTGCCTCTCTCCCAGGGGACTAAAGACAAGCCGTCGGGTCTTTTACCATCCTCCCTAAATATTCCACAAGACTCTAATACCGAGGGAATATTTATGGAAACAAGAGCCCTTCGGATGATTTCATTCAAGGAACCGTGACGAGATAGTCTGCCGGCTCTTTTTTGGCATGAAAGTCCGTGGAGGCCTAACTCGTCCACATCGCTGCCACAAGGACATCGATGTGGTTGACAAATCGATGCTCCCAATCGTATTCCTACAGCTATTCGTAAACTTTTGTTATCCAGTAATATACCAAGGTTACTTGATGGTAAAGCATATAGCCAATAACTGGATTCCTTTGTCGAAACACCTAGAAAGCGGGCGTGGTCACTGTCATAGTGAAAATTGTTCTGTAAGCATTTCTTCACATTCTGAACCAACGAGATATCCCAACGTTTTTGTGAGTTAGGTTCCAGTGGAATATCCTCGCTGGGACAGAGACGTAACCATGCTTCACTTGCCTCGGTAGCAAAGGTCAAGTCCAAATCATTCTTAAGAATTTTACTAGACAAATCGTGAACACTATGTACGGAGGCAAGGAAAGCCGGCAGCGTAATATTTGAAACCTCACTTATACCGATACCTCCAAATCTAACAGGTAAAGTAGCTTGAGTCCAGCTAGATGAGACTAAAGATAAATTTAAAATTTTTTCCACAGCTAATTTGAGATCTTAATCTCCTTGACCTTAGTCAATTTGTTTTAAAAAATCAGAACATTTCCATGCTGGACTCAAGCGGAGTAAATAAGTAAATTTAGGAACAAGAACGCAATATTTTAAAATAGTAAGCGCTATATGAGAATTAAGAATATATAGTTTATTAACATGATCTAAAAATTGATCAAATTTAATTTCAATAGAGGTTTCATACTCTCTATAAATAACGGCGCTCCAAGGAGGTAAAGGGAATCCGCCTCAGTTACTTTAGTGCCAGGAGATATATTGTTAAAATTTTGAAACAAGCTGTGTCTATGAGAAGACAAACGGTCAGCAATGAAAAGTTCACATTTACTATTATTTAATCAATGTTATATTGATTATAATAAATAATAAATAAATATCTTCACGCAATTCCCAATGCAGGGGTAGACAGAGGTATAGTTTAGACAATTAAGTCCCTTTGACCCACCTACCACCGAAGATATTTTCGGGACAACGTGACAGGTGGTGAGCCCGTCGCCGTCTTTATGTCCAAGCTAACGATATAATTCGTACATAAGTTTTTTTTGAAAAACCCATTGGTACGAGTCTGCCACCTGGGGATACAACTCGGGTCTCTTGAGTCGTAATTCCACCCCAACCACACGGCTATCGTGACTTCAAATTGTTTTATTGATTGATATAATTAATTATGATTGATATGATAATGTTTATAATCGTATAACTTACCAGCTTTCATTAGCTATTTCACGAAGTTTTGTCTCACTTAAATTAGGTGAGTTGCAGGCAAAGTGTAAACATTCATTTTTGGGTACAAAGTTCGGTGCATCACAAGCCTTCTTGTAATATTTAAGAAACTTTTATTTTAGACTATAATTATTGGGCTTTTTTAATTCTCTATCGCACTAGGGGCATTTTTTTAGCCTTTATCGAGTCTTTGTGACACTAAGAAACGTCACTTCATTTTTATTTATGTCTAAAAGAAGTAGAATATAATATAATATTATAAATAAATCGATATAAATATTGCTCTGATCCTAAAGTAACTAAAGCACTTGTGTCATGGAATCAGAAACAACGAAAATACCGCAACATGGTTTTCTATATTGACCCGTCTGGGAATCGAACCTCGGAGTTTGCCTCGGAGTTTGTTAGCGACGCGCTCGAAAACTGTACACGATTTTACTAGTTTAATTTAAATTTTTAACTTTTTTTTAGACTAAGATACTATAATTATATCTGTAATTTTGAAAGTTAAGCGGCAAATTATGGGTTTAGTTTTTTTCATAGACTACTATATTGCATAACGGATCGCGCGCCTTTTATCTATAAGCTAATCTGTGCTAGTGGCAATTTCGCGCCTAATTTCAGAGAATACACCGTAAGTTTGAAAATAAATTCTCCTTTCATTTGAAACATCTTTTACTGAACCAGCAACAATACGAATCCGTTTCAAAAACCTGTGAAAATGCCACTTGACCACAGAGGTAGTCAAAAGAATAGACAAACTTTATGTGCATTAAAAATTAGATAAATAGAAACCTTTGTGATAGAGTCTAACGTAGGCAAACTAAGTTACAGTGTTGACCAAAGCGAAAGCGCGGAGATATGCACTGATTCAATTGCACCCCCGAAACAATGCATTCGGAACACAAAGGGATTTATCCATCCAGATATCGCTTCATGCCCATGTAATTCCGACTGTACCTCAGTCATACGATTAAATGATTCGTTCTGATATTAACACAGTGTTTTTACACGCTTTATATTAGCTTCACTTGTATGTTTGTATGTTTGTAACCAACTTCTTAGGGCGCGATTTTGGCCCACTTTAAACGGCCAAATTTCGTACAAACTTTGTAGATTTATCGAGGACCGATCACAATAAATTAATTTGATAAAAAAACTAAAAAGTAAAAAATAAATAATAGTTTAAATAAAAACTAAAAAACACGCTTTTTATAGAAACCCGAACTAAAAAATAGAAAATAAATTTTAATAAATTTAAATTAAGAATAGCGTTAAAAAATTCAATAAATATAAATTAAGAATAGTGTGAATAAAAAAATATATTTTATTTTGAAAAAAGCGTGGGGTGCATGGTGCCAATACTTATAAATATTTTATTGACAGATATAGTAGAGGGATTATCATTTTGATAATACCTTAAAAATCACCCTGCACATCTGTGTCCGCTGGGTTTAGTACTTACTTATGTTGTATGTATGTCCCTAACGGGGTAGCCGGAAAGAACAGATTGCCAATGTCATGATCATTACACACCTCTTTCGCTTCTTGCAAATTCGTTTTGTTCTTCATACATGCAGGTATCCGAGTATTCTTGACCCTTCCCTCTTCTAGCAATTTGCTCACATGGTCTTCGTAAAAGAAATGTGTGAAATGAAATATGAAATGGCAAGTTAGTATTGTTAAAACATTTAGATAAGTATAGGGTAATTTTAAGTAAAGAGTCAAGCACTCTTAGAAAAGAGGAGGAGGAGCAGTTCTTTAGAAAGGAGGCAGGATATAAATGGTGACATTGAAATCTAATTCTATAATACAGTTTCAGTAAAACAACTCATTTAATATTAAATTTTCAACGTCGTTTACATTGAAAGTACCTTTCATTTAGAATGACCCTATAACATTTTAGGCTAAATAAGTAAGCCACATGCCTAAAATGATGACATATACTAGACCTGGATCAGAGAGCAAAGCTTTTACCTTAGTACCTCTTACGACACCTAAGGGAACAAAAGGAGTGCTATATTTTTAAGCCGTGAAGACATAGCAATTCCAACAACAGATATAATATGTATGTATTATATCTGCCCGCGACTTCTGCTGTACCATGGAAACGTGGCGTGTGGGAGATGATTGCTTGGAGGTGAAGAGTGTTGTTTATGTTGCTGAAAAGGTTTTCGCTTGTATGAAGACATGGGAATAAGCAGAGTCTACGGTAAGGGATATACCCCTTGCACGCAGATTCTACTTATTCATAGATATATTTACATAGATGGTTTTTAGCGGTACGTACTCTTTGACAATTGGATAATAATTATCTAAGGAACAACAAAACTGTCGATAATTGACTTAATACAAGTTACCGTAAGACCGACCGTCATTTTCATCTTATATTTTACCCTATTACCTAAATAACAATTACATCTTGTCTGGTAGCGAATTAATTTACGTAAACAGTAATAAACAGAGACGTCATTGACAATTATTTTAATCTTCACCGTTCGGAGTCTGAGACAAATTGGATAATGGACGCAGCAGGTGGCGCCCCTGCGGGAGGCGGTCGGCGTCGTGAGCAGATGACGTTTGGACTGTCATGGCGGTGGAGCGGGAATCTTAGGCGGGAACATGATTTGACAGTTAGTTGTGGCGGTAAAATATTATTCTTCTTTATATATTTTTGATATTAAAAGTACTTTAATGATATGTTTTGGTACCGGCATTCATAGTATTCATATTTCATATCATTACATTCAAAGAGATTTATTTTTAGTGATTTTGGTCAAACAGACAATTTAATAAACATCATTTGCAAATTGCCTCTAGACAAAGGACCACTTCTTGAATTCTTTTCACTTTGTGAGATTAATTGAACAATGAAGAATTATTTCGTCATAGCCTTATTGCTAATATATTATCAATTTTACCATATATACTTTGACAACCCGATAGTAGAGTTGGATGTAACCCTGATTTCTAAGCGTTGTGGGTTCGAATCTCTCTAGGATTTCCAGGTTTCTCTGATGAATGTGAATATTTGTACTCGAGTCATGGGTTTTTATATGTGCATGAATATTTATCTAACTCAATATGTTTGTGTGTAGGTATAATGTGCCATTAGCTTGGACACTAAGGTGGTAAAGGCTCTTCATCTTGACAGAGCCTTTACCACCTTAGTGTCCAATGATGTTCCAAATAGGCTTCGGTGAAAGTAAATCGAAAGGACCTCATTCTAAGGGAAAGGCTATGGGAAATTGCGTAAAAGTAAAAGAAAAAAGAAAACTTAATTGTAACCAGGGTTACATTTTATATCATATTATTTTTATTTCAATGTGCCTGTTGACAAAAGCCAAACCTAACTCGGACCAATGTGCACTGTGTAGGCGTTTCTTATCCAGTAGGTCCGGCAATCATAGTGTATGATTATGAAGCATTAGATAATAATAATAATAAACTTTAAATAAAATAATAAATAATAAAAAAAAAACAAATAATTTACAAAGACATTGCCATTTCCAGTGCCGTTAGGGCTGGCACATACTTTGGCCTTTGGTTTGCTATTTTTTCTCCATTTGTATATGTTTATTCGACTAATCACAATATATAAACCAGATCGTCTTTTATTTTTTTTTAATAGGAATCCGTTATGGCATCCATGTTAACGGCATTAGTAGTATCCATGGCTAACCAACTTTCTACCCATTTTTTTTTTTTCAAATAAAAGTCATAAGTAACTAAATAATTTGATGATTCTACATTACTTTAATAATTGCTTATACAAGTATATCAACAACATTGGCGTGCATTTAATGCAGGAAGAAACATTTTTTTTTAAATTGAATTGTCTTCAAAAATAACACCAAAAAGTTTCTAACTAAACTGGTCACTTGGTAATTTAAATCAAATATTCTAGTAAGCTAACTGAAAATTTACAGGCATGTAAGGGAAGATAAGTAACGATAGCCGAGTGGTTGAGTGAACGGAATACGAGTTAAGAGACCCGAGACCAATCCCGGAATGGGATACGGTGGTAGGCTCGTAATGGACTTTTCAAAACTTACGACATGACGACGGCGACCAGCTCACTACCTGTATGTTATCGCAAAAATGCCGTCGGTGAAAGGTGGGTCGAAAGAACTTAATTGTCTAGACCTCTGTTTACCCCAGTATTGGTAATGGCATAAAGAGATTCGTAAGGGTAATTTAAGCACTATAATAAAATCCTGAAATGTCTCCATTGGTCGCCTGTTCTTTTTTTATAGAAAAGGGAGGCAAACGAGCAGGTGGCTCACGTGATGGTAAGTGATTACCGCCGCCCATGAATACCCGCAATACCGGAGGCTTAGCAGATGCGTTGCCTCCCTTCGAGTGCCCCTTCACCCCCTAGAATTGGAGGAAAGGGGTGTGTGGGCCACCGGTTACCTGCACTCACCAGACGAAACGCAGAAGTTTGTTAGACTTCTACTTTACGCCGGTATTCTGTGAGGTCGTGGTACTTCCCCGGTCGAGCCGGCCCATTCATGCAACAACAAAAGCTGATGCGTGGCTCTACCACTGTTAACGGTAGTAACTGCCTGTTTTAAAAAATTTTCATTCAAGATCGCAAAAATGTTTTACGATAAAAATAGCTCGGAAGAAAATCGATATTGCTGATAATAAAAATCGATATTAAAATCGATATTATCTGCTAAAATTGTCCTATTGATTTTTTCTATAAGATTTACCATTTCTGAGAAATAGCCATATCTTCGCTGGATCCTGCATGTTGTCTTTTCACTGCAGTTATAAGGCTTTTATTGTGTATTTTTCTGACTATGCAACATATACTGCCACTAACTTTTGCCTTTTTAGGTGGCCTGTGAATTCACCACATCTTTCATTATCATGATCTATTTTATCTTACTGTCAGGGAAACCACGTTAAAAAAATACGCCTCCTAGGTACACTATCTCACAGGTGGCTTGGAAGCGTGGGGAGGGGTGTGTGGGCCTCATAGGTGGATCGGAACTTGACTTGAAAATAAAGTGCAATATTTTTAATATTTTTGTTTATATATCTTCACGCAACTTCCCATATTGTGGTAGGCAGACGTCTAGACTTAGAAGTCTTTTCGACTCACTTATTACCAAAGCTTATTTGGGACAACGTGATAGGTGGTGAGCCTACGAGTATCTAATAAATTAATGAATAGATAATAAATTAATAATATAATTAATGATAGTGTAATTTCATCGTTGCCTTAAAATTTAAGTTCTTTCTTTGCTTCGCTTGCTTTTAAGGATTCAGCTTATTTTCGAGAATCCAAAACTCGTCTATTTTCTCATTCTGCGATCATCTTTTCGAATTTTGTCACGCAAAGAAGCACCCAGCATAGCCTTTTCCATAGCTCGCTGAGCAGAAATTTGCTGTAAGTTGTTATTTCATTAGTTAGAAATTTAGAAATTCAATGCAGTATTCAAAAGCAATGTAAAAGAGTTGCTACTGGCCCAAACAGTGCTTCACAATCATGTTAAGTGTAATGTAATATAATAGCAGCTTGGGAATGCCCACGACTGGGTAAAAACCTTCTCTGAAATATTCACAGATAGAGATTTGAGCGGAGGAACGTCCGCCGCCCTGACCAGTGCGGTATGATGGACTTTGAGTGTTCAATACTTTAAAAAACATATCTTCACGCCATTCCCAATACAGGGGTTGACAGAGGTCTAGTCCAGATAATGAAGTCCCTTCGACCCACCTTCCACCGAAGATATTTTATGGGACAACGTGTCAAGTGGTCAGCCCGTCGCCTTCCTTATGTCCAAGCCATCGATATAAATCGTAGATAAGTTTTTGGAAAAATCCATTGTTACGAGCCGCCCACCTGAGGATCGGAATCAAGTCTCTTGACTCGAATTCCAATCAACCCAACCACTCGGCTATCGAAATACTTGTATTATACTCTGATGAAATGAATGAAATTCCAGACTCTACATCATTTCAACCTTTTCGAACTTATTTCGCATCTTTTTCGTCAGTCCCAACGCAGACGATCACGAGTCTCGAAAATAGGAAGAAATTGTCGAGTCCAGACATTTTCGAGACTGAGATTCCCAAAGAAATCCCAAATGGATATCTACTCTTTACGTTATTTCTCAGTACATCGGGTATTGAGAACCTCTTCTCATCCGATCCCAGAAAACAAATTTTAATAATTTCCTCTTTCCCAAATTCCAATACACCAAACACAATAGCACTCTCTCCTGCCTTTTAACTTTCTTTGGCGTGCATGAACTCCACACCGCTTTAAGGTGCTGTAGCACCATAAAGCATTAGCTTTGCCAATATTTAATAAATAATGAATCGAAATTAGTCACAGGCTCGTACCAATGTGTTATTTCGAAAACTTAAGTACGAATTATATCGTTGGCATGGACATTAAGACGGCGCCGGGCTCACCACCGGTCACGTTGTCCCAAAAAATGTATACGATGGAAAGTGGGTCAAAAGGACTTAATTGCCCACCCCTGTAAAACAATTTGCCTGTTTATTATTAGAAATAAATAGTTCAGCTTGGCTTTATTATTAAAAAAAAATACATTGGTTTTGTTAATTTTTTTAGATTGGCAAAGTCAACATTTTGCCCAAAGAGATTACTTGTGTTATGTTCTTATTTATTTGTCCTACTCTTCCTCATCCTTACCCGCATCCTCAATTTTTCTCATAAAAAATCCTTACTCATTTTCTTCCTCATAAGTACTTCCCCATCAACCCTGTTCAGGATCCCAACCAATTAGTATGTTCAGTTCAGGGATTTTATAAGATTATAATTGGATAGATGTCAATAACGCTCTTAAGAGGTGATAAGAGATTTAAAAATTTTTAAAATATATCCCTTTTATGTTTTTGATAATGTTATGGTTTATGCACATTCATACTGAATAACATTTAAGACATTTAAGTCACAATAGTCGAGTGGTTGGGTGGTCGGAATTTCGAGTCGAGAGACCCGAGTTCGATCCCCAGGTGGCAGTACCAAAGAGTTTTTCTAAAAACTTATGTACGAATTACATCGTTGGCTTGGACATAAAGACGGCGACGGGCTCACCACCTGTCACGTTGTCCCGAAAAAATCTTCGGTGGAAGATGGGTTAAAGGGACTTAATTGTCTAGACTAGACCTCTATCTACCCCTGTATTGGGAATTGCGTGAAGATATTTATATTTATTTAATAATACATACGAAAGATACAAATGTTTCGAGATGGAACATTGGTTTCCAAAATTTACATTTTGTTTACTACACCTGACAGAATTAATAAGTTAATCAAATAAATTATTTGAATTCAGTTTATACTTTAAAGTATTAAAATCAAGACTTTTTTAGTTAATACTTTATTTTTCTTGTTAATTAACATGATATTTTTCTTAAGTTTGTTAAATATTGTCTTCAAATGTATGTAAGTAGTTACTTGAAGTTCCACACTCTCATATTACAGGTTCTCCGAATTTTGTTTACCTAATACTATTTCAATACTAAAAACAGTACACCGCTGATATTATAAATCAAATTGGAACAAGTCGAGAGATTTCTTATAAATCACAAAAACATTGAAAGTAAATCGCTCTTGGATAAAATCCCGCCAATAAAATTCTAACTTATTACTACTGCCGAAATCGTGAAAAAAAAAAAAAAAAAAAAAAAACGTACAAAGAAATCAATCGCAATCGAATCAAGAATACGTTTGCCTGAAGAGGGAAAGGGACGCACTTATTCGTATTTATGTGTGTTGGAAAGGGTGAAAAGTACCGTTAATCCTATTGGCTTATACCGGCCGACGTTTGCCACGATTGGTCGCTTTGCTTTATTGAACTGTCACTGAAGACTGTGGTTTAGGGGTTGCTGTAATTCGGGGGCAGATGGGGGTGAAACGGAATGGGCTGAGGCGTGGGGGTGTGGGTGGTAGTACTTTTCGCGGCGCGGAGTTTGGCGATTGACTTGTGGTTAGTTTTTGGGGTTCCATTCGATATTTCAAAATTTTGTTTTATTATTAAAGTTTTTTTAATATCGATAAAGCGTTGAATGTTTTCACGTTTAATGTAAATTATTTAATATTTGTTATTGTTAACTAATATTTTTATTTACCAAACAGTCTTTCGGAAACGATTTGAATCTTGACCGCCCAGGCTAAAATCTGGATCGAGAGAAGTAAACTGCCCCAATATTATTTTTACATTATATTACAATATATTATATATTATAAATTGTAACATTTAAAAATTATTATTGGCATTATTTTTAACGACTTTGTTACATGGCAGCGAAACCTGGGTATGCCAGAAGGAGCATAAAAGAAATTTGAATGCAGTGGAGATGCGATCTCTTCGTAAAATGTGCGGCGTTACCTTGGCCGACCGGAAGCGAAACGAAGAGATTCGCAAAATGGTAGGTTTGAAAGATGAACTTATCACAAAAATGGATAAGGGCGTGCTTCGATGGTTTGGGCACGTTGAGCGAATGAGTGAAGACCGAATGGTGAAGAAAATATATAGCGCGAAAGTTAATATTAAAAGGTGTCGAGGTAGACCGAGACTAAGATTTGAAGACGATGTGAGCAAATTGCTCGAAGACGGGAGGGTTATGAGTACTCGGATAACTCGACGTGCACGTATGAAGAACATGATGAATCTGAATCTGAAAGCGAAAGAGGTATGTAAGGATAGTGACACTTGGCGATCTGTTCTCTCTGGCTACCCCGTCAGGGACTTTGCGTGAAGATAAAAAAAAATTCTGATGGCGTGACTTTTATTAAACTATTATTGAATATTTGTGAATATGGAATACACACATATTTATTACCACCAAAAAAAGAAAAGTTTTTAACATGGCTACCGATAGATGGATAGATTTTTGTGATGGTTATTAACCATCACAAAAATATGAGATGAAAATCTAACATGACTTTTCGTTCTGTTAAATTTTGTCTTCAATTAAAACTACGAGATGTCTGGTACGGCGATCGCAAATCTGTCTGCCAAGCGTGGCGATTATGGCAAATCTTCCCTTTTAAGAGAGTCTTATGTCTGGCAAGTGGAAACATGTAGAAACATGCATTTGTTTATGTACGATTTCCAAATAGATAGATTCCAAAGAGAATAGATTATTGTCAGAGAAGAAAACGAACATAATAAACAAAGCCGCGTATAGCTATTTACAATGATATGTAATAGTTATTATTAACGTAACAGCAATTACAGTAACAGCTATATTTAACTCACTTTAAATTGAAATACCTACAATGACAATCAATTCCCGCGCGAATATTTCTGATTGGGTGACGAAAGCGCGGGAAAATGTTGACTTTTCCTCTTTGATGGCACTCGCTAAACAAAATTCGCCACGCCCTACGAAACGCTCGCTTGCTCTTATTGGGCGAGATATCAAATGTCATTGCTTATTTACCTTCACATTTCATATATTTTATGTATACCTTTAGTATTATAAGGAAATAAGATTATGCGGCGTAACCAATTCAAATCATAGAGAATATCGATAACGGTGTATAATTCAAAACATCGACACAAATAAAAAAAACTGCCAGCAACAATAAAGAGAACAAAAATAAAAAAGCGATGCAAAACCTGTAGTTTTCAGTGATAAAACCTCCAAATAATATGATATGATAATGAATAAATCCATTATATTAATAACGCATATTTTTTTAATTCGCGACACTAATTAAAAAGAGTAATCTCCATACAATTTCGTTTCACAAAATATACAGAGTCATTATTCTAAATGGAGAGCCAACGTAATGGTAGAGCCGTAATACCACAAATTAAAGCTTAAATCGGACGCTTAACAGCTGACCCAAAATCGAAGCCTCCCTTTGAAAGGGGGTTTGCGTCAAGCAACCCCTTGAACGTTTGGCCAACTCTACAAATTTTAAGTCTTTATGCCTGACTGAATATTCTGACACGCATGAATAAGTTTTTCTTTAGATTCTCAAACAGCGTATTTAATAGGAATTATAGTTCTCGACAAATAATATTGGTAACCTAAATGTAAGCCTTTCAAATTTAATGAATAAGTTTGGTGTCTCTAATGTTTGATCAAATAAGCCAATATCGAACTATTCATGTACTTATTGGCATCAGATATTCGCATAGTCCAAGCCAGCGTGTAGAGGTAGAGTCAGACGCGAAAAGCGACGGGGCGGAGCCGCCCCGCCTTCGAGCTAAGCTCATGGTAAGGGAGGCCGCGTCAAAAGTGTTCCGGCCGCGGCGTAACGCGCGCGACTTGTGCCCGTTAAAAAAAAACCGAGTGTCATAGATTCGTTGTCTTTATAATCTGTATCTCTGTAATTAAGGTACATAGTCTACCTTTTCTGCTCAAAGATTTTTTTTATGTAATTTAATAATTTCATGATCTATTAGTTTTTTCGATGTGTGATATTTATTCCCTACAGTTATATTATTATAAAAAATCTAAAATCTCCAATAAAAGTTTCTGTTCTAATCTGATTTCATTGAAGCTGCAAAATTAGAATTTCTTTTTAACATTACGACCACCTATTGACTAACAAAATAAACATTTTAATATTACTAAGCAAAATATTTTAGAAACAATAAAATATTACTTATTATAGCATATAATAAGAAGAAGTATAGAAAAATCGAGAACAAGATTCCATATTTGAAATGTTCTTATAAGAACTATTTTACGCGGAAAATGCAGTGAAAATTTAAAAATTAAATACCTGAGTGTCATTTGTGATAAATTTTAAGACAGTTAAAAATGGAAGTAGCTCAAACTCCCCTACAGCTGACTCAAGATCATCAAGATGGAAGGATGACGGGTAAATATGCAATTATATTAAGTAATACATTATTTAATTCTTTTTTATGCTGTAGACTCCATGGTCTGATTTCGGTTATTAAAATATCCTGCGAATATAAAGATTGTAAGTATGGATGGATTTGATTTTAATGAAACTGTAGAGTAATATACCTTATAGATCAGAATAAAACATAGGCTACAATTAATACTTGTGTAATCTGTCATTAATATTACGGTAAGTATAAAGTTGGAATCAATTCCTGCGCTGTGACAGAGCTATCTTAGCGTATGCTGTATAAACCGTTAGAATTACACGAAGATAATGTATTTTAAATAGTTCTATATATATTAAAATATATTTTAAATAGTTTTAAATGACAGTAGTATTTGTTTTTAATAGTTCGAAATAAAAGACCCCACAGCATATACCTTTAATGGGGAAGCCAATACGTCCCAAATTATGAGCCATAAATACATTTGAATTGGATACTTTTTACAATACACATTTTACAGTATTTAGCGAATTCTCGTAATTTTTGAAACGTTTGTCGCTTATATGTAGATGAAGTTTGTCCATTACAACAAATAATTTGGACGAATATTCAAAAGATATCATGATAAGATTCACTTGAGTGGAGCGCCAACAAGGGCCTACTTTAATTCGCCACTTATCCCTGTACTGGGGTAAACAGAGATCTAGACTTAGAATTCAGCCCGTGCCCAAAAAAGGTAGCCGTGTTGACCCAGTCAATTATCGACCTATTTCAATTACCTCCATACTCTGTAAGATAATGGAGCGTATATTGAACTCGCACCTCTTGGCATACCTAGAACATAACGATCTCCTTAGCGATCGACGGGTACGGGTTTCGCCTAAATCGGTCGACTGGGGACCTTCTAGTGTATGTTACACATCTATGGGGTGAGGCCTTCGAGAACAGTGGTGAAGCACTCGCGGTTTCGCTCGATGTCTCGAAGGCTTTTGACAGGGTCTGGCATGCTAGCCTTATCAATAAGCTTCCTTCATATGGTATATCCCCTGGACTGATAGCCTGGATAGAAGACTTTTTGCGGGAACGGTCTTTGCGAGTCGTTATTGACGGCTGCTCATCGGAAGCTATGGCGATTAATGCCGGAGTTCCTCAAGAGTCTGTTCTGTCCGCAACTCTCTTTCTGCTGCACATAAACGACCTGCTCGAGCCCGGTCTCTTTGGGTATGCAGATGACAGCACAGTTGTGGAGAGATATCTGGCGCGTGTTCAGTCCAGACAGGATTGACCCGTCCATGGTAGAGCGTATGAATCTTACATTACAGGCAGTTTCTAACTGGGGCAATACCAATCTTGTGAGATTCAATGCCACCAAAACACAAGCGTGTCTGTTCTCCGCCAAAAGGAGCCAGTTCACCTTGGCTCCTAAATTTCAGAATGTATCTCTGGAATACAGCGACCGCCTCCAGTTACTAGGAGTCGAAATCACGTCAAACCTTAACTTTGGGCGGTTCATTGAGTCTAAGGCTGAAGCCGCTGCAAGGAGATTGGGAGTTCTTGCAAAAGTGCGGCGTTACTTTACTCCGGGACAGCTTCTGACCCTATATAAAGCTCAGGTCCGGTCGGCTGTAGAGTACTGCAGCCACATATGGGCTGGAGCTCCTAAATATCAACTGGCAGCCATGGACTCTGTGGAGGGACGGGCCATGCGGCTAATCGGTGATCCTGACTTGGTTACTACCAATTTGTCCAGCCTCGAACACAGACGTTGAGTGGCCAGTCTCTCGGTGTTCTACAGGTTACATTTTGGAGAGTGTGCGAAGGAATTACATGAGTTAATTCCCCCTTCCTCTTTCCATCATCGGACAACAAGACGCACGGCGGGTCTCCATCCTTTTGTTGTCGATATACCCTGCATTCGGACGAAGCGTTTTGCTTCGTCGTTCATAATGCGTACAGCAAAGGACTGGAATAATTTGCCTGCATCAGTCTTTCCGTCTGATTACAATGTGGGTGTCTTCAAGAGAAGAGTGAATAGGCTTTTTCTAAGCTAGTGTGCCTACCAACAAAAACTACATCGCCACTTACCATCAGGTGGGATTGTAGTTAAACGCTAGCTTATAATGTTAAAAAAAAAATTACACCCGACCCACATTTCAGGGAAGCCTATCTGGGACTATGTGAAAGGTAGTGAGCCTATTTTTGTTTTAGTATCCGAGTCATCAGTTCAATATACTTACATAAAAATTGACATGCAGTTTCTAAAGGTATCCGCGACTGTTCTTAGTAGCTGGTGAAAATAGAGCTGGTTCTTTCCTCGCTCAACGGTTAAGTCTTGAAATTCAACGTGGAAATGCAGCTAGCGTTCTTGGTACCATACCCTCGTGGCTATATGGTTATTCTTGTTTTAAATATAAACATATATTTTTTTTACTATTTTTTTTCAAATAATGCATTGAAAAAAATATTTACATAGACAAATATGCATCTAAACGTCTATGACTACAAACTTTCATATTCATCACACAAATTTTTGCCCCTAACGGAATTCGAACCCGCAGCCTTTGAAGACAGGGTCACTACCAACTAAGCTATCGTGTCTTGATCCTCCTCAATAATAATAGCATGCGTATTAAGCCAAACTATCTGACGTACTAAAAACGAGTTCATGATTTTATTTCTATCTTCACGCATATTCCCAATACTGCAGTAGACAGAGGTCCGGACAATTAAGTCCTCTCAACCTACCAGTCACCAAAGTCTGTTAGACCGGTGGAGAGGTCATCGCCATCTTTGTGACCATGTTAACGATACAAAATAAAATAAAAATAAAAAAATACTATAAATAAATACATAGATATGGACAACGCTCACATTGCTCAAAGAGGCTTAAGCAATTGTATCATGAAATTAAAAACTACGAATTACCAAAAACACCCAGACCGAAGACAATGCAGAAAAAGTGGTTATCTACATTGACCCGTCCAGTAATGGAACTGGGGACCACGAAGCTGGCGATTCCTTGAAAACTGTTGAGTATGCCTTTCGTTAACGGAGGTCACTATAATATAGTAACATAAATAATAAATAAATAAATATCTTCTCGCAATTCCCAATACAGGGGTAGACAGAGGTCGAGTCTAGACAATTAAGTCCCTTCGACCCACCTTTCACCGAAGATATTTTCGGGACAACGTGACAGGTGGTGAGCCCATCGCCGCCTTTATGTCCAAGCCAACGATATTCGTACATAAGTTTTTTGAAAAACTCATTGGTACGAGCCTACCAACTGGGGATCGAACTCGGGTCTATTGACTCGAAATTCCGACCACCCAACCACTCGGCTATCGTGACTTATTATCGTGGCATATAGTAACATAGATACATAATATAATTAGATAAACCTTCATTAATCGACAATGTTTGCCCCTAGCGGGATTCAAACCCGCAACGGAGCGAAGCTTAACTACGAAAGCAGGGTCAACACCAACTCTGCTTTTATTTCATTGTTACTATTCATATTGTTGATACGCAGTAGCGGCTTAAGAATATATGTCAATGAAATTTTAGTTTTTTTTTATAAAACCGTTCACGATAGTCGAGTAGTTGGCTGATCGGTATTTGAAAGATTCGAGTTCCTTATTGCCTTCCTTGTTGTCCTGCCGCTACCTAACATTTTCACTTTTATTTAAAACTAAACTAAGGTCGCTATCTATTGGCCAATAAGACGAGCTGAGGCAAGAAAAGTCGCGATCCAAACACACGCGTTTAACAAGATGCAAGACTAACTGGTGCAGTTAGTCTTGCATCTTGATATTGCAATTAATATATAAAGTTTTTAGTCGGCCAAGTTAACGAAGATATCATTTCTAAAAAAATAAGTTATTAGTAACATAATAAAAAAATTTTATACTTTGTTTATCGTTTATTTTTTTTATTATCATCATCATGATTATAGCCTAACGGAATGTTCACTGCTGAAAATGAGTTTCCTCAAATGGTTTCCTAAACGTATATTAAACTATGACTTTAAAAATAGATTGTATATTTTACATCAAACATTTCAGTTCAACCCTATTAAATAATTCTTTCATTGAGATTTCTCTGAAATTTTGCTTTAAGCTTCGGGAATAAATATATTGATGGCAATTATTCCCGGGAATGAATTGGTCGCTTTCATAATTGTAGTTAGAACTAATTACTTATAAAATTCTTTTAAAATAATTTAGAGAGGAATAAACAACGGGTCATTTCCAGAATATGGTATGACCCTACAATAAAGGAAAGAAATAACATTAATACATTAATAACAAAGATCTTTAAAATAATATAAAAACGCTCGTAGTTGTTAATCTATCTTATATAATCTTGGGCAATCGGCGAATCCAATTCGATTTTCAGGAAACTACACCACATCTGGTGCGTCCAGATCTGGCGAATACGCCGACCGAGCGCATACCACCATACGCGCGTGAGTTGCTCGCGTGCATTTAAAGTTCCTGCGCCGCCCGCGCGCCTCGCGCACTTCTTCCCACCCGCGAATCCGATCTGTTGTTTTTTAATATCCGAAGACTGAATACGTATTATCATGGAGTTGACAGATGAAAATTGTGCGAAAATTTAGAATTAAGATACGCAGTATGGAAGCAGATGCAGGCAAGCGGCACGCGTACGGCGCGCGCGTAATACGCGTGCCTTGCCTGAGTTGAGCTAAATCATGTTGGCAGCTCATTCGACAGTCATGTTGGCTTATTAGACGTGGTCCCTGACAACATACTGAATGAGGAAGCTCAAAGTTGCACGGATGGCTAAGCTCTGTATTTTAGAATTCGCAATGACATCCGCAATAGATTCTAGATAACCAACATAGCTGCAAGGATCAGTATGCAAATGCTGCTCGCATGATTTTAATAATTTGCAGATCATTACTTAATCATTCATGATTACATGACCTGCAAACTATTGCGGAGAGTTGATGAATGCAGACGGCTCATGATTGTTCTTTGTGTCGAAAGATTTACAACGGTCTATCCCTGAGATGGCGGTACGCTGTTTAAGGAACCCTTAAAACAAACACTGATTAGAAATAACTAACGATGCAATATTCGTAACGTAAACGCATTAGTTTGCGACGAAAATGAAATTTCAAATCCCCCCCACAAACATTGGCTGTTTTGTATTCAAAACACACGCTGACCGGGTAAAGTGGCAAATCATGGAGCGGCTGAAAATCAGTCAAATAGACCCCGAGTTACTAGCGAGCGTTCTTTGAATACCAATGCCTCTCTGCCGCCATTAAAAATATAGAAAAAAGATAAAAATGGCGCGAATACTTACTGATCAAATTGTTTTTTGGAATATATCGAATTTTATTGAGTTACTTTACTTTTGTATTGTTCTTATAATATTTTCTATGTTTTTCTTATTACGTAAAATTGTCAAGTATAGTATACATGAGAAAGTAGAAGCCTTGAATATTGGCTACCGACAGATGGCGGTATAACCATACCTTACAAAAACCAAAATTCAGCAGACCGTTGACGTGTAGCAGCGTCTAAGGCATAAGATGTCAGGTACTGCCAAGCGTGGGGATGGATTATGGCAAGCGTTACTGAGAGTCCTGCACGTCGACATAATGTAATTCTCTACCATAAGAAGCATTACACACACTCGATAAACAGATAAGCGAATGCGATACTAATAACCTCGTACCTTAGTCTCTGCTGCATGTTATATGTAATTTTTTTAAGAGTAGTCTGGTTATATGTCTTTTATATTAGAACTGTGTTAGCCGAACAGTCACAGGACGCTAGTTCGTTAGTGATCCTAGTTCTTTACCCTTACCCTTTAATCAGAGCAAATTTTTGTGACGTTATCCCTACCTATCTATGTGTATATTTTAAAATATGATATATTTAAACACACATATATTTACCATCATCAGATTCTGAAGTGGTGACAATGGGGCCCAACTAAGCCACTATATTATGGTATTATACTACGCACTTTAAAACAAATTTTGAAATTGATTTTGAATAAATGTAGCCTTAATAGATGCGCATATAGCAAGAGACTAGAGCTAGAAATAGTAGTAGCGAGAGAAGTATGTCAGGATCGTCGATTGAAAGTATGTGGTCTCTGCTTACACCTAGGCGCAAGCAGCGTGACGTGTATGTATTCTGCTTGCGATTTAATAGAACTGAAAGCTTTACTGAACTGGAAACCTTTACCACGCGCATCATTCCAGCCGAGGGTTCGAGTAGGCAGCGAAATTAATCAGAAAGGCTCAAGGGCTTGCCGCGTCAAAAGAAAACCAAATAAAACGGCAAGCGACAAAGTTTCCACTTGAGACCGTAACATGGGAAGTTATAGAGTCGAGACAAACCTAATTATTTTGTGCGGAACTGTCAGATTACGTAGAATAAGTATAAATAGTTTTCCTAAAACAAAGGTTAGCTGTAGTTCTTTAAAATAGATATTTAAAAGAAATGTTTAATCGTTTCCGTGGAAACTTCGGAACATAAAGTATTTAGAAATACTCTTGTGTAAAAATGTTACTTGTTAAAATTTATACCAATATGTTGCAGAATTTTTAAAAATATAGATATATCTTTACGCCAATCTCAATACGGGAGTAGACTGAGCTCTAGTATAGACAATTAAGTCCCTTCGACTCACCTTCCACCGAAGACATTTTTGGGACAACGTAACTGGTGGTTAGCCTATCGCCATCTATATAGATGGCGATATAGCCAATGATATCACACGTACATAACTTTTTGAAAAAACCTACTGGCCTATTGGCCTTAGGGATTGAACTCGGGTGTTATGACTCCATTTTTTTTTAAATAAATAGCCTTATTTATGAAGTACTTTCGGTTGCTAACTTTAATCACTGTCAGATTATACCATAGAAATATAAGAATATATAATTCATATTATTCTTATGAATTATTCTTTCACGTCTACTTGATATTATTTGATCGTCTTCGTTTATAATGCGCACAGCCAGGAAATGTAATGCTCTTCCCGCGCCTTATGCCCTAACGCTGTACGCGTTAGCTAAAAAAGAGAACAAAAAAGAACTTAGAATCTTATAAGTATAGTCGCTCCACCGACGTCCTCATCTGTGCCTTTATTCTCTACAGAGGTCACAGAGATTTTATTTAGTTACTTTTCTATCCTCATTGCTTATTAAAGATCTGTTAAAGATGCGTGTAAAAAACAGAAAATGAGCACGGATTTTCACTATAACTATTATACTTACCTGCTTACTCTATGTTATCAATTGTCAATGAAAAGTATGACAGCAATCTAAGTAGTTACGGTAAAACACTACGGTTTAAACCTAATAGTTCGTGCAGTACAAAAAAAAGTACTCATAACATAATTTTTATTTATTAATTTCATTAATCAGCCGCAAAGAAGCTATTCGGGTCTGCTATCACACCATAATTACATTAACGTAAGTTATACATGAAATTAAAATTGTATCGACTCCACAGTTTTCTGCTTCCAACAGTAAGTGCCATACTCTCAAACAAACATTGATTTATCTCAATACAGGGATTCACTGCGCCCCGCTTTCCCGCTCTGACTTCCAATTTCCTTTAGAGAAACTTTTTATGTCTCCTATACAATTTCCTTTTTATGTCCTCATTCGTTCGCATTGTCTTTGTTATATAATTTACGATAGCTATTTATAAAACTGCGTTATATACGTTTCTGTTTCTGATGTATGTAATCAATGCCTATGTTGATAATACAAATCGTCGTAGGGGTTGTCATGTTGATGAATGTTGAATAACTTTTGTAATATACCACATTGCTGGACATATCGAATCAAATCAAATCTTTTATTATTGAAAAACTTCCCAATACAGGAGTAGAGACAGAGGTCTAGTCTAGACAACCCATTGGTACGAGCCTGCCACAACTGGGGTTCCTCGACACGAATTCCGATCATCCAACCACTCGGCTATAACGATTTATTTATGGAAATAAGAATATACATTCGTTTATCGATAGTCATTTTTTAATCTACCACCGTTTCGTAATAAGATTTCTCTAACGGAGAAAAACAGACGAAAGAGACTCCGTGGGAATCCTCTTTTTTTGGACAATCTTCTTCTTAAGATGTACAAAAACGTAACTTACTTAAGTAAACGTACTTAAGATCAGATTTAAAAAAATATAGCTTGGGGGCGATGACCACATTCCCAGAGGATACTGTCGATTACGGATTGATTTTTATTATAATAACCCGTACAGTTTTTCTTTAATAAATTTCTTAAACCTGTTAATAGTTCTCTCCTGTCTCATTCTTGACGTAATCGTCACGCCTGGCGAGCGGATTGGTGAATGATGTACCAGGATACCTCGTTTTAATCACTGCTATCCATCCCCAGTGTGCTTAAATTTGATCCGATTCTGTTTTTCGATATGGTCATCCCGCTGTGGCGACATCTATTTCTTCAAAATGAGAGCTCGCTAGTGCAGACGATTCAGATATCACAATCGACATTCTACATCGCGCTATCGAAGATCTTACGACTATTATTTATTGACACGCACAGTCCATGACGGGGTAGCAAAGAGAACAGATCGCCAAGTGTCACGCTCCTTACATACATCTTTTGCTTTTTTCAGATTCATCATTTTCTTCATACATGCACGTGTACTCTTCACCCTTCTTTCCTTCGAGCAATTAGCTCACATGGTCTTCAAAAGTTAGCCTCGGCCTATCTCGACATTTTTAATTTTTTTTTTATTTACGTTTCATTGACTTCATTCTTCACCATTCGGTCTTCGCTCATTCGATCAACGTGTAGATATTAGAGTATTATTATAAGTAGAAGCATATATTCGAGTATCTAAGCGCACTGGTGGAGGAGACATCCTCCCCAGGTCACGAACCCCCAGCCTGGAGGGTAGTTACTCTTTTCCCTAAGCACATCATTCACTACACCGTCATCTGTCGGCAGCCATTGCAATATTCAAGGTTAGACAACCCTGAGTTGCTCCTTACGACACTCATGGAAAGAAAGGGGGTGATATTATTCTTACGCCAATACCACGAATGGACTATTAATTCAAAAATCTGATCTGTGGAACCACAGAATATTGCTGTAGGAGAGAGGTCTAGACAATGTAGTCTATTCCTCTCATTTTCCTCTTAAGCTTATTTGAGTCCAAATGATAGGAGGTGAGCCTATCGTCTACATGTTATAATAGTTATACATTTTATAAATATGGACGTTTTATATCGTTGGCTCGGATATAAAGACGGCGACAAGCTCACCGCCTGTCACGTTGCCCCAAGTCACGACCGCCGAGTGGTTGGGTGGTCGGAATTCGACTCAAGAGTTCGATCCCCAGGTGGCAGGCTCGTACCAATGGCTTTTTTAAAAACTTAGGTACGAATTATATCGTTGGATATTAAGATGGCGAGAGGCTCACCACCTGTCACGTGGTCCCAAAAATATGCTGGATGGTGGGTCAAACCGACTTAATTTTTCAGACCTGTGCCTACCCATGTATGGGGAATGGCGTGAAGATATTTATTTTATTATTATTTTAAATCACATTAACCCTAATGAATAATATGTTCACTAAAATCGTGTTTTGTAAACAAATTTACATTAAATCGAATTCTATTCAGAAGTTGTAAGTATAAAACAATTTGTAACATACAAAATACATCGGGGTTATTCTGTACCCAAGGGAACAATCCGGGGTCAATATTGATTTAATACTGTAACCGGATTGTGGGCGATATCTGAGTGTTATAAAATTGTACACGCATATTATGAAAGTGTTATAACGTAGGAGTAGTTATTACGTAAGTTTTTGGAAGTAAAAAAATATCTTCACAACATTCCCAGTACAGGGGTAGACAGAGGTATAGACAATTAAGTCGTTTAGACCAACCTTTGAGCGAAGATATGTTTTGGGACAACGTGGCAGGTGAACCGATTACCATCTTTATGACTTATTTTATTACTTTACTACCAAAGAAGTCAGGATAGCCTTGTGCTCGGATGATCATAATTCGAATTAAGAGATACGAATTCGACCCTAGTTGGTAGGCTCGTATCATTGGGTTTATTCACAACTTATGGCTCGTTTTATATCGTTGACTCGGATAGAAAGACGGATTAAATACCTTCGGTGGCAGGTCTATCCCAGTATTGGGAATAGCGTGAATTATTTATATATAATGTAGGTATTCAACCTGGAAATACAAGTAGCCGTCTTGGCCATAAAAGTAATTTTGTTGATTACTAACTAGTAAATTTGTTTGATGAATTACTAATAAAAAAAATGTAGTACATGCATATACAGTATTGACGTGCGAAACATTTGACATCGACGCAAACGTCCGCCCCCGCGACGCAAATGCGTCTGACGGCTAATAGGTGAAACTTAACACAATAAACGGGCATTGTGTTGTACTCTATTCAACAATTACAGCTAACAAGATCCAGCCAGATATAATTTTGATTACTGTGCACGAACAGAGTATGTGTTATCTTTGCATAGAGTAGCCCTGAGTTTTTTTTATTCGTGGCCAGTATTAAAGAATAGTGTTGCATGTATTAAAGATAAAATATATTTTATCGAATTAAGTTTTCCTGTCACTTATATTTCAGATATTCTAACATATTATACTAACTAAATCCTTACTGCTCTATGTTCAAAATTAAGTGTTAATTACACAATTAAAAGGATATTAACTATGACGACTTCGACAACCAATTTTTATATATTTTCAAGGGTCTGGGTGTTTGTGGTGTCTTCGTTGTTTCCAATTCCCATACCACAAGTGCTTTAGTATCTTATATTGGGATCGGAGCAATGTATGTGATGTTGTACCTATCTATATATGTATTTATTTATGAGTCTATATTTCACTCAAATCAGTATATCATAGTTTATTTGGCACACTGATAGTGTGAAATTTGGCTGACTATCATTGTTTCATTCAAATCCGTTGAGCCGTTTTGACTTGATTATTAAACAAACATCTTAGACAAAAATAGCTGTATATGAACCTTGACGCTTATTATATTAGTAGGACGCGATATCCGAGTTAAAGTGCGATCGGAATACGACTTAGGAGACATGATTTCGATGCTGGGAAAGCTCGATCTAATAAGTTGAGCTGTCTAATAAAAAAATCTTCAGCCTTTCCCCAATAATGGGATAGACAGAGGACTAGACAATTAAGTCATTAAATCCACCTTTCACCAAGACAGTTTTGGGACAACGTGACAGGTGATATCTGTCGCCGTCCACATGCCCGTGCTATAACTTACGTAAGTTTTGATAAAAACTCATTGGTACGAAGCTGCCTTCTCAGAATCGAAGTCGTGTTCTTGATTGGAATTCCAATCACCACTAGGCTATTGTAACATTCAATGTCAAAAAATAACACAAAACGATATCTTTGCGAGTGAAGTAATAGTAGTCATGATAGCGGAGTGGTGGAGTTCGATCCCCAGGTGGCAGGCTCGTACCAATAGATTTTTCAAAAACTTATGTACGAATTATATCGTTGGCTTGGACATAAAGACGGCGACGGGCTCACCACCTGTCACATTGTCCCGAAAATATCTATCTATCGGTGGAAGGTGGGTCGAAGGGACTTAATTGTCTAGACTAGACCTCTGTCTACACCTGTATTGGGAATTGCGTGAAGCTATTTGTTTATTTGTTGTTTATTTTATTTGCGAGTGGAATCATACGTAACACATTAGTGAACCATACAATCTCTTCATCTCTATCGAGTCCCATTAGATCGCGTGGCGACTGTCTGCCACCAATCTATTAATTGATTCATCATATTAGTAACAACAGTTGAGAAGCGTATTAGAGTCTTATCTTTAAAAGCATTAAGTCGCAAATCGTATAACGTTGATCTCTAAGTACGCTTCTGTTAGTAACATCAGTTGAGAACCGTTTTGGAATCTTATTTCTAATAAAATTAAGTCCCAAATCGAATAACGTTGATCTCTAAATACGCTGGTATATTAGTTCGAACCCCAATGTTAACAGAGTGGAAACGCTATTAAATTGAAAGGGTGCGATTTGCAATAGTTATTTTATTGGCTTTATTGAGATTAATCATTTCGATATATACCCGATAGCCTAGTTGTTAGTGTCCCTGCCTTCGATGCTAATGGTTGCGGGTTTTATTACTTTATTATTTATTTATTCTGTATTGACACTTTATAAAAGTTAACAATAGGCGGACTTAATGCCTTAAAGCATTCTCTACCAATCAAACCTGGGCGAAACGCAGTAAACGGCAGGTGTAATAAAATAATATTTAATAGATATATACTTATGCATATAAACATACACACGTATATACATATATATATATTTCCGTTAGTGGGTTCGTGTCACGCTAGGGATAAACATTTGTGTGATGAATGTTTGTACTCTAGTCGTGGATGTTTATATTTATTTATAAATACTTCTTCTACTTCTTCTTTACAGCCTATAAGAGTCCACTACTGAATATAGGCCTCCCCCAAAACTTTCCACAGCACGAACGGTCCCCAGCCACCTGCATCCATCAACTTCCCGCAGCATTTTGCAAGTCGTCACTCCATCTCGTGAGGGGTCGTCTTACACTGCGTTTGCCTAAACGATAAATACTTATGTAATCAAAAATATATATTTATAAGGGAAGTATACTGTACCGTTGGCTTGGACACCAAGACGTCTATGGGTTCACAACGCGTCACGTTGTCCCAAATAGGTGTCTCGAAAGGCGGATCTAAAGGACTTACTGTTTAGATCTCTGTCTACACCTGTTTATTAATTATTATTATTAAAAAAAGTGTGGTGTGTATTACAGATCAGTCATTATTATTGTAAAAATTGAAGGTCTATTTGGTACAAAGGTGATAAAATACGAGATATATTTAGAATATTGAACCAAGACCGTATAGCCCAACATGTCACTGCAAATGGTGACGGCTTCAAATCCTTCAAGGGGCAAACATTTGTGTGATAAGTATGAATGTTTATAGTCGAGTCATGCATATCTATATTTATCTTTTTAAATATGTATTTATGTAAGTTTATTGCACCATTACCTTGAACACAAGGACGGCGATAAGCTCACCACCTGTCAACTTGGCCCAAACAGGCTCTAGTGGGAGGTGGTTCGAAATATTGTCTAGACTCCTCCTCTCTATTTACTCCAGTATTGGGAAAAATTCGTAAAGAAATAATTAGAAGAAAGTACATGGAGGAATTAAGAAAGGGCTGCCTAGCTCTCTTTGCAAAGATTTCCAGAAAAATACTGGGCTGGTGCTGTTGCAAATGATAGTTGTCTTCAACTCCATGGTCTCCATTCTCCCATATACCCAAACTTCCGTAGTTCTATACCACTATTGGCGACCAAGATGTAGAGTGCATGCTATATTATTCAGGCTATTGTTATGCAAAAATTGTGAATGAATGAATTAATGAAAATACTTTTATACACACCACGTTTTTCACTCTTTACACCACGAAATCGAAAAACATTAAAAATTAAAGACTAAAAAATCTGTACAATATAGCGGTCTTATCGCTGCCTAGTGATCTCTTCCAGGCAACCAAAGGCGTTAATAAGCCGCGTTACAGATACCTGGCAGGTAGTGCAATAATCAGATAAAATAAATAAATGAAAATTGTTTTCCATATACATGCATATCGGCCTTTTAAAGTCCACTGCAGTACATAGGCCGTTCCCATAAGGATTTGTCAAGGTCGGCAAGCGGATTGACGATCGCAGTACCAGACCACTCGCACCTCAGACGCTGCTGCCCATATTCGGTCTGATAATTTGGTTCTGATATTTTGTTTTAGAGATGGTTATCCCGCAATCTATCGGTTGCCAAAACGATATTCAAGTCTGTTTCCCTTAGTCGCCTCTTATGACATTCTCACAAAGTTGTAATATTCTTACGCCGTTACCACACGGAATAAAATTGTTTTATAAGCATTTAATCAATAGTTTCACCATAGAAAGAAAATATTAACATATGTACCTAACTATCGTTGTTTTAGTAGAAGAGAGCCCGTCACCACTACGCTGGTCGCCACCAACGTCTGCGGCGCTTGTGGCTGCCGCGCTGGCACCGCCGGCGCTTCGACCTTGGCTTCCGGAGCCATCCATAAAGAAGACCAATCACTTGGGTAAGACAGGTTGGCATCGAACCTGAGCAATGCTTAATTTTTTACAAGATGTACCGTAGTACATCGGAGTAGTACATTTCGGAGCACTCCCCGTAGGGAGTGCTCCGAAGAATTATTCGGAATAATCCCAGCCGCAAAATTTCACCATCGTACTTTACGGCATAGACAAAAATTCTATCACCACCGTCTTGATGCTTGGCATTCCACCACATAGCGTTTTTCCCGAAATTTTCTCCCACGCACTTGCACTTTATGGAATGTGCTGCCGTCAGCTATACCTTTCTCAAAGGCCGGCAACGCATCTGCAATGCCTCTGGTATTGCGGGTGTTTATGGGCGTCGGTAATCACTTAACATCACGTAAGCCACCTGCTCGTTTGCCTCCCTATTTATAAAAAAATATGTATTTCTTTTTAACTATAGGTAGTATTCGCTCTTTGTGACAATAGCGTAAGTGAAGATCACCTTTCTTCCTGTGTGTGTTTGGGGAGTATCTTTTCTTAAAAAAAATATAATTATATAAAAAATATCTTCACGCCATTCCCAATACAGGGGTAGACAGAGGTCTAGTCTAGACAATTAAGTGCCTTCGACCCACCTTCCACCAAAGATATATTTCGGGACAACGGGACAGGTGGTGAGCCCGTCGCCGTCTTTATGTCCAAGCCAACGATAAAATTCGTACGTAAGTTTTTGTGAAAGGCATGGGTACGAGCCTGCCACCTGGGGATCGAACTTGGGTCTCTTTACTCGAAATTCCGACCACCCAACCATTCGGCTATCGTGACTATAATAACTAAATAATTTATAATAAATAAGTAAATATCTTCACGCAAATGCCCAATACAGGGGTAGACAGAGGTCTAGTCTAGACAATTAAGTCCCTTCTACCCATCTTCCACGCAAGATATTTTCGAGACAACAGCACAGGTGGTGAGCCCGTCGCCGTCTTTATGTCCAAGCCAACGATATAGTTCGTACATAAGTTTTTGAAAAACCCATTGGTACGAGCCTTGGGGATCAAACTCGGGTCTCGTGATACGACTTCGGATCACCCAACCACTCGGTTATCGTAACTTTATCTTTACTTTATAAAACCATATATAAATAAATACACAGATTGGGACAACATCACATTGCTCTGATTCCAAAGTAAGTAGCTATAGCACATGTGTTATGGAATCCGAAAGTTACAGATCCTTATGTTACAATTTTCTTTACCATTTAATCAGGACTGGTGTGCGTGGTGTGTGGCGATACGAGCTCCGGGAAACACTACGGCATCCTCGCCTGCAATGGCTGCAGTGGTTTCTTCAAGAGATCGGTGCGAAGGAAACTTATATACAGGTGAGTTTACAACTTCACGCTGCAAATAATATATTAGCCTCAGCAATAGGCTCACCACTTGTCACGTTGTCTCGAATAGTCTCCGGTGGTACGTGGGTCGAAAGTACTTAAATGTCTGGACTGTCTATCCCTGTGTAAATGATTGAAGATATTTTTTTTTATAATAATAACTTCTAACAACAGTCGGGTTTGGTTTGACATGAACGTTAGACATGATCTTTGTCTTGTCCACTTTCATCTTAAGAGCAACCTGTTGCTAAATAAATATCTTCACGCCATTACCAATAAAGGGGTAGACTGAAGTCTAGAGAATAAAGTCCTTTTAACCCACCGTCCTCCGAAGACATTTTTTGGGACTACGTGACAGGAGGTGGTGAGCCCGTCGCCGTCTTTATGTCCATGGCAACGATATGAATCGTACATAAGTTTTAGAATAAATCCGTTGATACAAGCCTACTACGAGAGATCGAAGTCGGGTCTCTTGACCCGAATCGCGACCACCCAACGACTAGGATATTGTGTCTCTTAACCTGTTAGACTGTATTGAAGTCATTGAGTGCAGTGCTAAGCACCTCTAGCGATCTTGTCGTCAGGATTGTATTGTGGACAAACCGAAGAAATTGTATTCGCCAATGATGTTGATACCATATCCTTTCTAGTTCAGAAGTTTGAAAACATTTGCCAGAGCAAATGTGAAGTGATTGGGAGATACCACGTCACCCTGTCCAACATCTTTTTGCAATTGGGCGGGTAGCTCTCGTTCTGTACTCGGATACTCAGTAAAACATTATTATACGCGTATATGCATCTCAACACTTATATAACATATATACATACAAAGAGAAGGACAACAACAGTACATTGCTCTGATCTCAAAGCAAGTAGTCAATGCCTTTGTGTTATTGAATCAGACACAACAAAGGTACCACAAACACCCGAGACACTGTAGAAAGAGTGGTTTTCAACATTGGCCCGTCCTGGATTTGAAAGCTGGCGACACTTGAAAGCCTTCAAACCACTCGTCCACGGAGTTCGACAAACACTTAGGTAAATTGTGGTCATACTGTATTGCTCATACATGCCTTACTAATTTTGATTCATTATTCTCAAAAAACGGCATTTGTTCAAACATTTTGCGAAACGTGCACTCATTGATATGTGAGTCATTGGCCCATTTCGAACAATGTTTGTTACACATTATACCAAACATTACACTTTTTGGTGATATTTGGACAGTTGTAACATATCCGCGTGCCGGTTTTGTTTCTTACCTAATTGTGTTACATCTGCGACCCAAATCATGTGACGTGGACTTTCTCTTGTCTTGCTTAATTTTTCATCTATTGTGTTGTAGTTTAATGCAAACGAATCGATTAAAAATTGAGATTAAGCAAATATTGTAAATTGTTTTTCGGCGAACAAACTTTACTTGGTAGATTTTAAAGTAGGTTGCCTTGTTATCATCTAACTACCGACGAGTAAATACTTTTACCGACAACAGTCGGTAAAAGTATTTACTAGCCCTGTTATTTTCGTAGGTGTCGTAAGAGGCGACTAAGGTGACTTGGAAATTTATTGCGGGATTTATTTATCTTCATTCACAGTCCCTGACGGGCCAGAGAGAATTGATCGCCAAAAGTCACGAACTTTATATTCCTCTTTCGCTTCTTTCAGATTCATTTTCGTACATGTACGTACATAAATTTATGGCGGGATAACCTCGAAAAATCGTCATTATAATAGCCTATTAAACTTGACTGTAGGACTTAGACTTCTAACTCTTGGTGTATGAACTAAAATCTTTGATGTCTTTTTTTTTTCAAGATCTTTATTTTTTATTTATTTTAATCTAAAATTTGTAGTTGTAACAGTGTTAAATGTTTAAGTAGAGGGTAAGATATGTAGGAATATTCCATTTTACTTTCAATGCTAATACGCGTAAATAGCCTTATGGCTAAAGATTATTCACGACAATAGTCGAATGGCAGGACACAAGCATTCCAGACAAGCATGGTAGCTTAGCTGGAGTGGTTAAATTGGAATACTAGTAATGTAAAAAGGCATTGCTAGTAATCTTTAAAAATATGCTGCGATGCAAAATGAGCACTCTCATTTTAGTTTTCTAATTTATAGATTTAACAAAGACTAACGAAACACTGTATAATATATTCAAGAATATGAAATTCCAATCAAACGTCCCCTTAGAAAATCAAAAAAAAAGCAAATCCCACAAATCCCTATCAAAAACTGTAGCGGGCGGAGACGGTACAAGTCACATCTGTGGTGAAGCTGAGCCAAAAAGGACAATGGGGCGCGCTGATAACACTTGAACCCACTTAATCCATGCTGTGAGCATATTTCTAATTCTTCTTGCATCTGTGACCAAGTTCGTGGTGAGGCTACCGTCACAAGCGGAACGATTTTTTAAATCGCTCAACGTTGTCTTTCTGCTATGTGATTTAGCTTGACCGCAATAAAATGCAATGAGTAATTAATAATCTATAAAAGTTAATGTTACTAAATTAATAATTTCAAGCAAGTTAAAAGCATAATTAGAAAAGTAGAAGCACTGATATAATATCAGTGCTTCTACTTTTCTAGTTTCGGGGGACAAACGCGAGTAGGGGCTAGAAATCTATTAGATGCAAAATACCTGCACATGCTGTATACATCTATACATGCTGAACACATATCGCCCTTGATCCAGAGCTCTTCTTGTATATCTAAATTCAGCGCCATAACATTTATTCAACGTGTATTATAAAAACTAAAGCAATAAAATTATTTTTTTTTTACGATAGCCGAGTGGTTGGAGATTTGAGGTTTTTGATTTCGAGGTATTGGAGTCAAGAGTCCGGAAATTAATCCCAAGTGGTAGGTTCGTATCATTGGTTTTTTTTTCAAAAACCTACGAACGATTTACATCGTTGGCTTGGACATGAAGTCGACGGGCTCACCGCCTGCCACGAAGTCCCAAATAATATCTCCAGTTTAAGGTGGATCGAAAGGATTTAATTGTCCAGACCTCTGTCTACCCTTGTATTGGGAATGGCGTGAAGATATCTATTGCATATTTTTTTAATTAAAATTATTACATTTAAAACGAATAACGCAGTTTTACGAAAGGTTTTTCCGCTTATCGCTTCAGCGTATGCACTGCTTGCAACCCTTGGGCGTCCCTTATTGTGGGTTATTTAAATACAATGCGAAATTCATTCGCGTTTTCAGACAGAGTGCTTTTTTCGCTCTTCACTGTTTACCATTTCGTTTTTATTTGAGTAATATCCCCTTAACGTAATGTTCATAATAAAATTGAGTTTAATTGTACATATACAAATATGTTTTGTAATGTTATCCATCACAAATATGTACGTAAATAAATTAAAACATAGATAGGAACTGTGATGACACATACATTGCTCTGATCCCAAAGTAGCTAAAGCACTTGTGTTATGAAATCAGAAGCAACGAAGATACCACAAACACCCAGAGCCGAGATAATGTAGACAAAAGTGGTTTTCTACATTGTACAAAGTGGTTTTGTACAGTTATTCGGAGTTGGGTATAAAAGATAATAAGTAACATTCATCCAAAAGTCACCGAATCGTAAAATGTTTTTACCTCCAAGTCTATTGATGAAATCTTATATGTAGTAAAATAATTTATGAAAGAAATAAACATTTGCTGCATAAGTAAGTCACATCGCTACATATATTTTTTTTTATTTTTTTATAAAGAATACTAGCAATGCCGAATAACATTACTAGTATTCCTGTTAACCACTCCAATTAAGCTGCAATGCTTGTGTCTGGAGTTGGTTTACGTCAATAGTCGAATGGCGGGGCCCGAACCTGCGACGTCATGTTTCGCAGTCCGCACCCTAAACCCTTAGGCTATTGCCGCTATAATAGATATTTATGTAGATATTTATGTATATATAAATATATGTACATAAATATCTTCACGTAATTCCCAATACAGGGGTAGACAGAGGTCTAGTCTAGACTTGTTCCTTCGACCCATCTTCCACCGAAGATATTTTCGGGACAACGTGACAGGTCTGAATCGCCAAGACGGCGAAAGGCTCACGATCATTATGACCCAAAGAAGCTTCTGTGAAAAGTGGGTCGAAACTCAATAGTATAGCCATACATAATAGTATAGCCTCTGCCTACACCACTATGGGAAATAGCTTAAAGTCAAAAAAGTATGAAACCTATTGATGCATACATTTTTCATCAAGCAATTTGTAAATTAACTATCATAATTCTCAAGTTACACTCAAACTGGATTTTGTTTCCAATGGTCTGTCAGGCCGTTCTGTCCAAGCTATTTGCTTGATACTTCTTTTAAACGAATGATATTAATCCACGGAATTGTCATCAAGCATTGAATACCACCAAACTTTCTTCCTTTTTAAGCTAAATCTCTCTGAATTTGAGGTGCAAGGGTTTCTTTAGTATACACTGGCTTGAAATTTTTGTTCATGTTAAAATCGCAGTTAACGTAGAATATAATAAAAAAGTGTACAAATATCTTCACGCCATTCTTAATGCAGGGGTAGACAGAGGTCTAGACAATTAAATCCTGTCGACCCTCCTTCCACCGAAGACATTTTTTGAGACAGCGAGACAGGTGGTGAACCCGTCGACGTCTTTACGTCCAAGCCAACGATATAAATCGTACGTAAGTTTTTGAAAAAACCCATTGGTACGAGCCTTGGGGTTCGAACTCGTGTCTTTTGACTCGAAATCCGATCACGCAACCGCTCCGCTATCGTGGCTGTCGAGAATATAATAGATAATATTAAAAACAGTTTAACATTCTGTCCTTACGCCCCAAAGGAGGCGACGGCTACAATTAATCCGGCACCCGCTCTTAATTCTATTAACAATGTACACGCACCCTTCTGATAGATGGTCAAGGGTAACATGTGTACAGTCTTTATGCCAAATTGATTTTTCAATGTCCCTTTTATATCAATATTTTTATCGTTTGTAATACGTAAAACGTGGATAAATTTATTATGGATACCCTTCTCAATAATAGATACAAGTATAATAATTATGGACACGATAGCCGAGCGGTTGGGTGATGGGAATACGAGTCGAGAGACTAGAGTTCGATTGCTCTCTTTCATTCTGGACTGCCGAGGACATGATAATAATATTGAATAACTGACTAATAAGTCAGTTTACAGATATACGATCGCCAGGTGGTAGACACGTGCCGATGAAGTTTTTTTTCAAAGCTGTACGATTTATATTGTTGCATGGACTCAAATACGTACCTTTGTACAGACGTTTTACTTATATTATGTTTCTTCTTTTATTAATATTTGTTGGTGTTCATAAATAAATAAATATCTTCACGCAATTCCCAATACAGGGGTAGACAGAGGTCAAGTCTAGACAATTAAGTCCCTATGACCCACCTTCCACCGAAGATATTTTCGGGACAACGTGACAGGTGGTGAGCCCGTCGCCGTCCTTATGTCCAAGCCAACGATGAAATTCGTACATAAGTTTTTGAAAAACTCATTGGTACTGCCATCTGGGGATCGAACTCGGGTCTCTCGACTCGAAATTCCGACCACCCAACAACTCGGCTATCGTGACTTTTGGTGTCTTATCGTGACTCGTGGTGTTCATAAATTATTAAATAAATAATTATCATTCTGCCTACCCTGTTCTCATAACCTCTACACGCTACTGCTGTAAAGTACAACAAAGCATTTTTTACAAATTCAACCGGGGTACAGAATTTTATCGCAGATGCCTTGTGTTGCACCAGTATGCCTTTATCACTTTATTTTTATCTTTTCCTTTTCTTGCTTTTTCTCTTCTTTTTCTTCGTGTTCTTCCTATTCTATTTTCTTTAGAACTTACCACTAAACTCCCAAGGCTTTTTGGTTTCCAAATTGTTTTTCCAAAATGTTTTTTCAAAACTTATAAGTTTATGTTGTTGCCTTTGACTTAGAAGACGGCAGGCTCTCCACGTGGAGATTTCTTTTGGCGCAAAATGACATGTTGCGGAATCTTCGGTGAAAGGTCTGTCGAAAGGAGTTAATTGTCTAGATCTCTGTCTATCCGAGTATTGGGAATGGCTTGAAGATATTGTTTTTAGAATACCAAATAATTTTCTCGGTTACACCATTTTTATTCCGACCGGGATTCGAACTCATAACCCGATGTCATACACGACTCACAAAACTATAGGTACTGATCATTCTTGTCGTTTAATTGGTGTACACAAGGGTGAAATTTACGACCGCAACTCTTCATAATATACGGGGACTCCTTTCGAGAATCCATTGCAACAAATGTCAACCTCTCGACCAAAGCCTATTATATAAGGGATTATCAGTAATGAAATATCTTTAATCTTTATTAGTTTCTGTGCTCGCAGATTTTTGTTGGTATTCAGACACGGATTCACTTTGATTGGATAGTTTTTCCTTCATAAGAAGAAGGGCGCGTCTTTGATTGCTTTCTCGTAATAGGCTATCTTTCTTTGTTATATTTACGGAATTTCAGGCAACTTTCATTATGGGTTACGTAAACAAATCCACAGAAAACATAAACATGCAGAGATTTTAATTGGAAACGGTGCTTTGTTTAGAGTCATTTATTTCAATCTATGTTCTAACAATTATTTCAGTGTGCGTCTATGGAATTCGTTGTTACACTATGTAAGGCCGAGGGGATCATCTAAGTGCTGTGATTGCCTTTCGAAATTCTTTTATCCTCAATAGTAGTTAGTTCCTGACATTGCAACGCCAATAACACTATTCAAAAGATTTTTGAATTCAATTTTAACTATCAAAATTTTACGGTAACATATTAAAAATAAAATTACAACATAGTTTTATTATATATATTCATTAATAAATAAAGAGTAAACTTTGTATAAAAGATATATATTTATCGCTAAGACAAAGTTAAGTTATACAATAAAACATAAAACAAAAACATAACCATAAATTTGAACTTTAATTTTTTTGGGTTGCATCAACAAAACTGCAGCCACGCTTCCACAACTACAGCGCTGGTATTCTGTCGCTTTGGCTTACGTTGTTAACTGTGATTACTTTGAGAACTTGATTAGTAATCTGTGATTTGGCATATTTAAAGCACTGATTACTTATAAGTTACTGCGTAGCTTAAAGTTTATATGGAGTGGGAGTGCATCAACCTAAAATTAATATATCTTAACGCAATTCCCAATGCAGGGGTAGGCAGAGGTCTAGTCTAGACAATTAAGTCCCTTCGATCTACTTTCCACCGAAGATATTTTCGGGACAAAGTGACAGGTGGTGAGCCCGTCGCCGTGTTTATATCCAAGCCAACGATAGATAATTCGTATATAATTTTTATGAAAAACCCATTGGTACGAGCCTGGGAATGAAACTCGTGTCTCTTGACTCGAAATTCCGACCACGCAACCACTTGGTTATCGTGACTTCTAAATTAATATACGTCTGGTATTTTTTAAAATGATTATTCCGCCGTCTATCGATAGCCATAGATATTTCAATAGTTTCTGCTTAAATCGGCTTGGAAGAAAAGGATAGTACATTCTTACGCAGACAAATTACGCGAAAAATTATTAAATTACTACGGAATGCATTGATTATGGGTGATTTCGAACAGGAAACTAATGAAGCTATGAAATGCTTTACTTAGTTCAGTTGGTTAGGTTTAAGCAACATGCGTAAAATTGAGTGAGTAGGTATTGATAAAGTAGTTAATAGATCGGATCGGAATTTGAGTCAAAATACTCGAGTGAAATCCCCAAGGTTCGTAGCCATGATTTTTTTCCAAAAAATATGTACGATTTATTACGTTTCACGTTCACCACCTTTTACGTAGTTCCAAAAAAATATCTTCGATGAGTCGAAAGAACTTAATTGTCTGGACCTATGTCTACCCCTGTATTAGGAATGGCGTGAATATATTTTTTTATTTATTTTAAATTACTTGTGCACAGATGTCAAGCTGGAACTGGAAGATGCGTGGTGGACAAGGCTCACAGAAACCAGTGTCAAGCTTGCCGCCTCAAGAAATGCCTCGCTATGGGAATGAACAAAGACGGTAGGTTGATTATAGATTTTTGTTCCAAATATTAGTTTCCCTATCTACAAGAATATGTTGCCTAAGGCATTTTAAAAATCCGCTCATTAATGATCCTTAATTTGAGTGTTTGCGATTGAAAGCGGCAGACGGTTTCTCTGCTTTCGAATTTTTTTTTGTGTCACTACTACTTAATAAAAAGAAAAGAAAGAAAGTAAAGAAAATACTCTATTCTTTAGTCAAAAACTAGTGTAACAACTGTAGTAAACCAATATAATGTAATAAAGAGCTGTGAAGTATTCCTTCTTACTCCTCTGGGGTTGGCGACAAACATGTAACCTTCTCTTATCAATTACTTTTAAGTAGCATCTTATTTATTTATTCATTATTGCCAACACCTTGTACTTAGGGCTAACTACAATGGGCGGACTTAATGCCTGGTAGCAGTCAACCTTTGTAATGGTGAAAAGTAGATGGCAGGAACGACTAAGATTAAGAATATAAGTGATTTCTCCTATATTAAACAAAAATTTATAAACAATATACATTTAGTAATCAGGTGTTAAATAAAATCAGGAAAAAATATCTTATAACAGTGTATTGTATTTTAATTTCGCCTACCTTGAAATAAGAGGTTGGACTGAAGCATTTCCACAAATTATACCGGTTACAAATCTCTTGTAAGCGTGTGAATGTATTAAAATAATGACCAATTAAAAAAAACAGATACTCATAAATACAACAAAAAAAAGTCCAGCATGGCTTACATACTTTAAAAATTGTATTGCGTAATTGTTTTGTTGTATTTTGGGACTACTCTATTTTTATAGATGTTGTCTGGTAACTCGCAACGGATTAGTCTGTTATATTTGTACCCAATACTTGTAAATGTATAAAATATTTATTTACCATCTCCGTGCACGAGTAGCGTACACACCAGTATTCAAGGCGTTGCCTGCTCCGTGGTACCTGATTTGATCCTTTATCAGATCAATGTAAAAACCACTATATATATTGCTCCTTTTGTGGGTGTTTCTGGTACCTTCGTTTCTCTCTTTCTAATTCCATAACACAAGGGCTTCAGCTACTTGGTTTAGGATTAGAGATCAATCTATTAACATATGTATTTGTATCTACGCTTCTTTAAACAACAAATTCAGTTCCCACGCGAGAGTGAACAGAGTCGTAACCTATCAAAACATGTCAGAATCCGATAACAAACAAACAAATCTGCAAAACGCTTTACCCGTCACATACAAACGGCGAGTCAATTAGGCGTTGCGATATTGGGACAGACAAGCTGACGGACCCTTCGTAATGGATTATTGATGATGCTAGAATCAGTTCTATTTACTACCGCATACGGTTTAGTTTGGTTGGTGTTGTTTTTAGCGGACTTTTTGTCTGAGGTAAATCATTATTTTATTGCCACCTTAATTCGAGACTCATGCTTTTAAAATGCTGGCGTGTGGTATCGACGTGTTGTATGCGATGTGGCGTAAGAATATTCTACGTTTCACCTCGTGAAGGCTCCAATGGTTTTTTCAAAAAGTTATGTACGAATTATATCGTTAGCTTGGACATAAATACGGCGACGGGCTCACCACCTGTCACGTTGTCCCGAAATGTGGTGCAGGAAAAGGGTAGTTACCCGCCAGGTCGGGTGATCGTGACCTGGGGAGAACGTCTCCTCCTCCAGTGTGCTTTTTTCTTTTTCTTTTTTTTTTTTTTGATAACCATGGAGGAAATGTTTTATGCACGAACGTCCCTTGGCCGGGAGGCCACAAAAACGAACAGTGTCGTGCTCGAATCTCAGAAGGAGAAGCATACCGACTAAAACCATCCACGGGATGCTGTTGGCCCGGAGGCCTTTACAGCTTCGTCTAAGGAGACTTGCGAGGAGAGGCTCGCAAGTTAGAGTTGAAGACAATAATGGCTGCTGCTGCGAAGCGCTGCGTCCCCTAGAACTATGACTTCCGACATGGGGAGGGGCCATGCGATCCGAGGGCCCCCGTTGGTTTGGAGGAAAATCTCCTCTCGGATCGCCTTGTGTTAACCTTTTAGTGACGACTACGACCACGAGAAAGTCTCGTGCTAGTCGTGAAATTACGACGATGGCGAGGTTGTGTAAGCCGCAGAACGCAGCTTGTGTCTGTGTGTGTGCGAAAGTACGTAGGGGGCGGGGCCTCATACGCATTGTTGACACGGGTGATTGCGTCATCATCGTCTATGATGACGCATTTCGGACGCCTAAATTGAGGTGGAGTATCGCTCGCGGGTGTGTAATTCCCTAACGCTGCCACTTGCGGATTTGTATGTAAGTTCGTCCTATCGAAGTAGTCGATGGAGAACTTTTTAAATAGCGCTGCCATTGTAGGCAGTTTGAGATCGCAATGCAGATCTACATTCCGCATATATGCGGGAGCGCCGGTTGCACGGCGCATAAATCGGTTTTGAATCACTTGGAGTGAGTTCAAACGTACTTTGGGGACGTGCGCGAATACTATACTGACCTCCAGTGTGCGCTATCGGTAATCGTATATATTCGTACAACCGTGCAAACTTCAATAGCGCGTTGTAGGACGTCGATGTATTTCCTGAAACAGCCACTAGCGAGCTTCCAATGTGGAGACATAGATGTCGCCACAGACTTAATTGTCTTGACTAGACCACTGTCTACCCCTGTATTGGGAATTGCGTGAAGATATTTATTTATATTTTTACCTCGTGGGTGTTGTTAGGTGCGAATAGAAAATACCGTTAGCTACCGACAGACGGCGGGATATCCATCTCCAATTCAACATACCGATGTATGACACCAGCATTTAAGGTGGAAGATATTTGGCTTGCCTAGTAGGAATAGGAGGGAGGGAGAACTTAAGGGAGTAGTCTATGTCCTGCAGTGGACTTTAACAGGCTTTTTTATTTTTTAAGTGAAAGAAAAAATTTGTCAGCCGCAAGTAATAATGTAGTTTTCCGATGCGGCGCGCTTAGTTTAAATCGGTTATATCTTGTAAATTATCCGTTCAAATCATTAAGTAAGTAATGAAGATTTCTTGGCGACAGTAGCTGCGGTTTTCAATAAATTTTAGCGAAAAACATAATACATAAGCGCTCATGAAGTGACAGGTGGTGAGCCTATCGCCGTTTGTCTTTCTAGAGTCAAGAGGTCTTGTAGCCATGTCTCGAACAAAGCTAATCGAACTTGATTCTAATGATTCATAGTTAAGCTTATATCCATACACACATAAAGCTTTAAAAATCCCACAGTAGAACACAGGCCGCTCCCGTATGGTAGAATTTGTCAGAATCGCCATGCTGGGCAAGCGGATTGGCGATTTCAGCACCAGACAGCACCTTAAACGCTGCTGCGTATCACCGGTCAGCAGAATTTTGGTGTGGTATTTTAAGTCATGTTCATCCCGGTTTTTGTTGGTAGCCAATGGCATTTTCAAGATTTATCGACTCAGTCGCCTCTTAAATATAAATATCTTCACGCAATTCCCAATACAGGGTAGACAGAGGTCTACAATTAACTCCTTCCGACCCACCTGTCACCGAAGACATTTTTGGGACAACGTGACAGGTGGTGAGGCCGTCCCCCGTCTTTGTCTCCAAGCCAGCGATATAAATCGTACATAAGTTTAAAAAAACCCATTGTTACGAGCTTTGGGGATCGAATTCAGGTCTCTTGACTCAAATTCCGACCACCCAACCACTCTTAGACTTAGTCCTTAGACAACTCTTACGGTACCGGAAGGTTAAACCTAACTAGTCAACTACCGTGTTTTCCGAACTGATTCCTTCAAGCGCTTTGCCGATTTAACTGATAGTTACCTATATTCATACAAACATAACGATCTAAAACAGTCCAGACTCGTATACCTCTCTCTTAAAGAGAGTAAGCAAGAATTACCTTGCTCGGCACGCCAATAGGCGCAGACACATTGCACTTTAAACGCTGTTGTCCGTCACCGGTTAACTAGATTTAACCAAGAGATACTTCCTCCTCCTCCTTAATCACAACAAAAAGATTCTAATAGTGTTGTTCACAGAAAGGGTTTTAGAACATGAAAAAAAAAACCTTTTCGCATAACACGCGCCGCCACGTGGCGGTGACCGCTCCGTATACAAATTAAGGCTTATAGTACCCTAAAAAGTTTGTTTCCATTAAATTTTTTAAATCGTGCATACATTTGTTAGTTTTGTGCGTGCTCTCTTCCACTGTTATGGATGTGGTGGAAAAATTTAAATGGACCGGGAAATATTCATGTTTTGATTTAAAAATACAGATGTTAATGCTGGAAGATAAATAAGAATATGGAAGAATAGGTTTGCCAAAAAAAAAATATGAATGATTTATATATCGTTGGCTTGGACTTAAAGACGATTACGGGCTCACCACCTGTCATGTTGTCCCAAAAATGTCTTCGTTGGTAGGTGTGTCGAAAGGACTTAATTGTCTAGACCTCTGTTTACCCCAGTATTGGTAATGGCGTTAAATTATTTATTTTTCGAAATATTTTTACTTTTCATTAATTAAATCATCTATTTAAGCCAGTCAGACAGTCAGTCATTTCATGTATGTATGTGTACTTTTCGAAATCAATGATGACTGCCGATAGAGATTAAAACTTAAAACTTAATTAATGATTACATTCATCATCGTCGTCATTATCAGTCCATGGGTTTTCAATGATCGCCACGCTTTAAAAACGGATTGACGATCGAAGTATGAAACACCTCGCACTGCTATTACACTATTACCCTATTACCCTGCTGTCCACCACCATTTACTGAACTTTTATTAAGTATTCAAGATGGTAGCGGCCCTCAGTCGTTTCTTAAGAAACCCATGGAAAGCAAGTGAATTTATATTCCATCACCGCACACCAATCTTCGCACATAACCAAAAACCATTGAAAAAGTTAAAAAAAACTCACTATCCCAACTGTGAGGGATTTGAACCCGCTACTTCTCAACACAGGGATCCCCTAATCACTCAGCTATCGAGTTTGTGCTAATATGATTGCTATAACCACTAAGTTCCACACCGACCCTTACCGTAACTTATTAAGTTCAAACGCTATTATTAAGTAACCCTTTTTGCGCCCGCGGCTTAGTTTATTAAAGCTTATGTCGCACGTTCGCATTGTTAAAACATAGTAATTGTCACCTACTCTCGTTAACATACATTTACCCTCGTAAATGTTTTTTTAACAATATATTTTTATAACCCGATAACTTAGTTGGTAGTGACACAGTCTCCGAGGCTAAGTAATGGTTTTTCAAATAGGCCAGACAATTTTTGCTCTATGTTTTTTGCTACTCATTATTTTTCTTTTTCATTTTACTTTCATACTAATTTTAGATTTGAAATTATAAGGCAACTCATGTAATATATTTAAACGCATTTAACATCTAATTTTTCTATCATTAAATTTTGTAATTTAATTTGATAAGGGCGTCCTCGAATTTCGAGCCTAGAGACGAGTTCGATCCCCAGGTTAGCAGGGTCGTACCAATGGGTTTTTCAAAAGCTTATGTACGAACTATATCGTTGGCTTGGACATCAAGATGGTGATGAGCTCACTACTTGTCACGTTGTCATTACTGCTTTTCTACTTATATGAGATAGAAGCGCAACTTCTGTGCTAAACTGCTATAATTACCGCGTGCCCTTAGTAGAAAAATACTATTTATTGTTTTATGGAATAGGGATGGTAAGTGATTACCGCCACCCATGAACACCCTCAATACCAGAGGCATAGCAGATGCGTTGCCGGCCTTAGAGTGCAAAATAAATTGGGGGAGAGGGGTGTGTGGGCCTCTGGTTACCTGCACTCACCAGACGAAACGCAGAAGTTTGGTAGACTTCTACTTCACGCCGGAATTCTGTGAGGTCGTGGTACTTCCCCGGTCGAGCCGGCCTATTCGTGCAAAAACAAAAGCTGATGCGTGGCTCTACCACTGTTAAAGATGCTGAACAAATTTCAGCAGACCGGTGACGGGCAGTAGCGTCTGTGTTGTGCAATTTTATGATGTTGAACTTTTTTTTATAAAATTAAATTAATATATATCTTCACGCAATTCCCAATACAGGGTATACAGAGGTCTAGTCTAGACAATTAAGTCCCTTCGACCCATTTTCCAGCGAAGACATTTTTGGGGCATCGTGACAGGTGGACATTACTGTGATCATCAATCCGCTTGAAAAGCGTGGCGACTATAGGAAACCTTATCGAATGGAAGTGAAACCTTCAGAAAAAGAAGACAGCGTGCTGTACGAACGAGAAAATGTTTATTAGTCTTTGATGTCCCTTTCGCTCAATATGGCTTTATTCATTTTGTCTTTTACTTTTCCGTTTCATCGAGTTTCAAATCATTGATAAAAAGATTTCGCTTCAAATACACTCTTAAAGACATCATTAATGCTAATGCCCTTAAGCCGATTCTAATAAGTTGAATATCGGCCACACCTCCTGCATAACGAACGCCACATTCTCACAAACATAGATAATTAAGCAAAAACTACAAAGCTCCGGCCCCGGTCGTTCGCGCTTCACATTCAAATGAACCCCCCTAGGACAGAGCCGGGATGTTTAACCGCACTTATATTTAAATCTGCTTTGGAAATATTTGACGCTCTATCCGGGTGACGCAATGGCTGCAGAATCGCAGGTTCAATTCCGTGCCCAGAATTCTATCGATATTGCTAATTAACTTTAGTAAAAAGTCACAAATGTACATAACAACATACATGTGACGTAATAATAAACTAACACGCAGTACCCTTAGTATATTAATGAACTTAATAATTAATGTGGGCGTTTTTGTATTACAGTACCTATAATCTAAACATCTGAAGGATTGCTTGAAATTGATCACTAAAAGTGTTCTATTGACATCATCATCATCATTGACAAGGTCGCCCCGTGCACATTTAATGTAATGACCCACTTAACTTTTAACCAACTTGTATTCTTTTTTCAAATCTGTATTCTCTTTTCATTACTTATGCCTGTTTTGGCATCGGCAGTTCAGCATAACAAATATGCTTTAAAAATCAATAAAGATGCCTTGTTTCTCCTTAGTTCAATAACAAAATGTTCAGCATGATTTGCTTTCTTTAAAAATTCAATACGTTGTTCTATAAATACTATTAGAAACATTAAAATACACACCATAAAATACTTATGTAGAAGAAAACTCATTTATAAGATGATATAGAGAAAATTCCAAGCAAATTACACTCGAAACTCCCGATTTCAATTTCCACCGATTACCATAACGTGCGAGCGTTGAACAATGAAACATTGATCCAATTTAACACGAAAAGAAACTGTCAAAAAGATGTCCCGATGTAATGAGGGCGGGCATAGAGAAGCACCCTGCGGCACACCCGTCGGGGAAGCTTTTATTGCGTTAAGCTTGGCATTATTTTGCACTTGGCTTTCTCCCGTGAAAAGGAACACTTAATTCGGTTACACTTTGAGATGTCGACGCAACAATCTCGTTATACTCGGTCGTCGGAATGCCGCTTCACCTCGTCAAAAGCCTCGGCTCCACCTTTTCCCTAACTAGATTAATTAGAGGAATAATTTTGTAGCTTTACTTGAGTTTTGTAGCAGGGTATTAGTTATGTTTATTTTACTTACGTAATTTACTTTTAGTTAAATTTAGTCGTCTTTTAGTCGTTTACTTTATGTTACACTGTAGCACTTGAACTGCTTAAAGATTGCCGATACCTGTAGTACTGATTTTATCAAATTTGGGTATAGCCTGTATTCTGCTAATTTTAACGGGAAAAACACGGGAAATTTGTAGCATACTTTCCTCCAGCGCTGCGACTGGGATATATTTTTTAGATAATTTAGTTTTTTTTTGTTTATTAAACTTCATATACATGAAAGTGTATATAGGCGGACTTAATGTCAGAGGCATTCTCTACCAGCCAACCTTTAAGAGGTGCAGAGATAAAAAGAAGTAGGTGTTATAACTGGGGGACGAGAAAAAATATGTATATTACACAAATATTACGCAGATACATAATAAACATATGCATACATACACATACACATATACATACATACACATACATACATATACATGAATTATAAATATGTTAAATCGTTACTAAGGTAATTCTGCCGTTTCTTTTAAAATATACTCTTTAACTTTCATTTTAAACGAGTAACGACTTTTAGATGTCCTGATTTCGTGAGGAAGTGCTTTCCAAAGAAGGACGGATGGAACAGGGAAGGAATAACGGACGAAGCTAGATCTATGGGACGGACACTGGAGAAGGAGATTATTTGACGAGCGAAGGGTTCTGTCATGGTTGGAACAAAGATATTGGAAGTATGAAGACAAGTAGGAAGGAGGAACAGGGGATGCCAAAAAAGAATAAAGGGTTGTGAGAGCACGCAAACTATGGCGTTGACGAATCGTTAACCACTTAAGCTGGGAGCGATAAGTAGATACATGATCATGTTTACGAAGATTGAAAACGAATCGAATGCAGTTATTTAGAAGACGATCATATTTATTGAGAGGATCTGCATTCAGGTCGAAATAGCACATATCACCATAGTCGATAAGAGGAAGAGAAGTTCGGGTTGGGAGAAAATTTTTAAGGTGGTAAAGAGTTCTCAAGGTACCTGTGACTTTCTAACTGACGTTCATAACTTGGGCTTTCCAGCTGAGGGTGGAGTCAATGTGTGAGCCCAGGTCTTTAACCGAAGGACACAGTTCGATAACAGTGCGTTTGAAAACTATCGGCGGTATTGCTGCTGTATCCAACCTTCCCAATATCCGATTACTACCTACAGTAGTCGGATATTGGGAAGGTTGATACAGCAGCAATACCGCCGATAGTTTTCAAAGGCACTGTTATCGCTAGACACTTTGATGGGTTAACAGTTAAATCATACTTGTTGGACCAGCTCATAATATATCCTAGGTCACTGTTAACCTTGTCCAAAGCTGTAGCAACTCTATCTACAGATGCCTGAGAATACAGTTGGAGGTCATCGGCGTACAGATGATACGAACAATAAAGATCAGCGGTGATAAGATTAATAAACATTGAAAACAACAAAGGAGATAGAATTCCGCCTTGAGGGACGCCAGTATGTATGTCGCACTAACTTGAAAAGGATTCATCGATGCGAACCGATTGCTGCCGCCCTCGAAGATAAGAGGAGAACCATTCAAGTGCCACGGGAGAGATCATGAAATTGGAGAGAATGGATAAAAGAATGTCATGGTTGATGGCATTAAAGACATTTGTGAAGACAACTAAGATTAACACTGTAACCATAGTATCTTCCATGCCTGCCCTAATGTCACTAGTGACTTTGAGGAGAGCAGAAATAGTACTATGAATCTCTGTCTGTCTGAATCCAGACTGAAATGAACTAAGCAGATTATCTTTATGAATAAATTGATACAGCTGCTTATGAACACAGGCCTCTAGTACTTTAGATAAAAAAGGAAGAATGGATATAGGTCGGAAGTGATTGGGTGCAGAAGGATTCGTAGTCTTAGGCAAGGGAATAACGTGAGCCTTTCGCCACACTGAAGGAAAGCGAGATGAATCTAAAAGAGAAGTTAATTATATGAGAGATAGGTGAGAGCAGATGATCCAGGATATTAACAATCATACCGCGACTGATGTTATCATCGCCCACAGAGTTGGATTTAATTGAAAGGATAATCTTCTTGATCTCATCCTTAGAGACTGGAGAGAAATGAAAACAATCGACGCTAGAACGTGGTAGATCCATTAAGCTGGCAACGGTGTGACATTTAGTTTGTTGATCCATAGCAATGTGAGAGGAAAAATGGCGATTTAGGCCATCCAAACCAATTGTCCCGCCGAACCCAGAATATGGCTGTTTACCATATCCTATAGTTTTAAGAATTTTCCAGATATTAGCTGGAGAAGAAGAAGTGATATTATTGAGAATATGTAAGAAGTGATATTAAGATTTACAATGGTTCCTTTCAAACACGAACGAAAAAAATCATCCAAATCGGTCTAGACTTGGTGGAGTTCAATGACATATACACATACAAAAGTATTACTTATACGAAGAGTAATCTTCGGTAGAGATCTTATTTTACGTAATTTGGACACAGGCAAAGGTGGTGGCAAGCGGAGAATTAAAGATTCATTTGTAAAATTAAATGCTAATGGGGTGATTTCGGGTTCTAATCCGGGACTGTACCTTTTTCGGATCGCTATAAGCCCGGACTTACAACAATGTACAAACGCGTACAACAGCTATTTCAGTATGGATAAATAACTTTTGCCGTTTTCTATCATTCTTTTTGGAATACTTTTTTAAAAATTAGTAAAAAATTACTCAATTCATAATTATTTATAAATAAATATATATCTTCACGCAATTCCTAATACAGGGGTAGACAGAGGTCTATTCTAGACAATTAAGTCCCTTTGACCCACCTTCCTCCGAAGATATTTTCGGGACAACGTGACAGGTAGTGAGCCCGTCGCCGTCTTTATGTCCAAGCCAACGATATACCTCATACATAAGTTTTTGAAAAACACAATTCCCAATACAGAGGTCTAGTCTAGACAATTAAGTCCCTTCGACCCACCTTTCACCGAAGATATATTCGGGAAAACGTGACAGGTCGTGAGCCCGTCGCCGTCTTTATGTCCAAGCCAACGATGTAATTCATACATAAGTTTTTGAAAAAACCCATTGGTACGAGCCTGCCATCTGGGGATCGAAATCGGATCTCGTGACTTGAAATTCCGACAATCCAACCACTCGGCTATCGTGACTTAATTTTTATAATTATTTAATTTTGAAAATTCTTTTATGATATTTTGATAATAGTCACGATAGCCGAGTTGTTGGGTGGCCGGAATTTCGAGTCGAGAGACCCGAGTTCGTTCCCCAGGTGGCAGTACCAATGAGTTTTTCAAAAACTTGTGTACGAATTTCATCGTTAGCTTGGACATAAAGACGGCGACGGGCTCACCACCTGTCACGTTGTCCCGAAAATATCTTCGGTGGAAGGTGGGTCAAAGGGACTTAATTGTCTTGATTTGACCTCTGTCTACCCCTGTATTGGGAATTGCGTGAAGATATTTATTATTATTATTATATTTTGATATTTATTGGATATTTTTTGAGTGATATAATCTGCAACAATGACATCCGTACCGAGGCCAGGGTAATGAAAATAGCCGTAGAAACCGCACGCTGAAGTACCAATGGTTCGGCCACATACCTCGTAGAAGTGACAACTGTTGGGAAGAGAGATCGATAGGCATACGCAATGACCACGACCTTTCAAAAGAATAGGTTACGACCTGCGCAATGTTTATTTTATTTAATTTTATTGAAACTTTATTGGTTAACCTTAACAATAGAGGCAACAAAGGGCGGACTTAATGCCTAATGTTCTTAATGGCAATCTTAGGGGTGGCATATGTCCCGCCCAAAATTTTTATAATTACATTAAGAAAAATGATACCTTAGCTAAGTGGTTGGGTGATAGGAATTCGAGTCAAGAGACCCAAGTTAGATCCGCAGGTTGTAGATTCGTACCAATGGGTTTTTTCAAAACTTATGTACGATTTATATCGTTGATTTGGACATCAAGACGACGACAGGCTCACCACCGGTCAAGTTGTTCAATAAAATATCTTCGGTGAAAGATGACCCGAAAGGATATACTTGTCTAAAATTATGCCTACACCTGTATAATACTGTGAAGATATTTATTTATGTTAAGAAAAAAGAAGGCGAATTTAATAATACGTTACGGCGTAAGAATATGGTGGTATATTTCTTTCCTTTTATATATATAGTTCTCTTTATGTAAAGCCTTTCTTTCCGTAGGACACTTAAAAGAAGAAGTAAGTGTCCAAGAAGGGAAAAGCTTTGAAAATGAAAATGGCTACTACAGATGGCGTTATAGCCATCTCTAAAAATACCAAACCAAAATTCAACAGATCGGTGACAGGCAGCAGCGTCTAAGGTGTAAGGTGTGTTGTACTGTGATTGACAATCCACTTACCAAGCGTAGCGATTATGCCATACCCTCCTTTAAGGGAGAGGTACTTATACTTATGTCCTACTGTGTACTTTTTAGGCCTTTGTGTTAAATTAAAGTTAGCCAATCTCACTTTAACATTATCCGAAACTTTGCTTTTCGTTTAAAAATATTTTAATATATTTTGTAGGCGACCGTACGTAAATCCAACGTCGCGTACCCTAACACTTAACTGTTTATACCGGAGTTAAAGTTATAGTAACAGACACTGATTAATGCGATTTTAATCCTTCCATAAACCCTCCAAATCCATCCTTGCACTAATCGCTCACAAATCCTAAGTCACTGCTACCGTTCATTTTAAAATAAACTTTATATCAAATCGTTTAAGTCTACATTTCTAAATCTGCTTTTAATAACAAATACCGCTTTGGCAAGGCTTTGTAACTTTTAGGTTTAGCGAATATGAATTCAATGACTAAAAGGCAAGGGTCGCATTTTCAACTGTCAGATTTAAAAATGGTTACTTCTAGAATGTTTAAACGATTTGAAGTCTAAAGCTTTTATATTATAAAGTAGGAAATAAAATGTTACAGCCATCTAGAATCAATAAACAGTAAAGTTAAATCAATTCGACGAAAAAGCGAGAACGGTTAGTGATAGATACTTCGTATATACGTTTGCTGAAGAGCGAAAGAGACGTAAATATTTTGTAAGCTTAGCTTCAGACGTCTGGCAGATAAGGTCCTGCACCTGATCCCTTTGATTTTATATTTCAATTACCTCCCTATCCTTTTCCGAAGGGGTATTTCTGTCGTAAGAATGTTCTTTTCGGAAATGGACTACCACGCTTGCTCTAGAGTTTAAAAGTAGAAATATTTTTTAAGGAAAATATTACTTGAAATGCCACGATTCCGATCACTGAACTATCCGCGATTGAGTGATCGAAATCAGGAGACTCGAGTTCGATCCCGAGGTGAAAGATTTTTTAAAACTTGAGTACTAGTAGCTAGCCACCTGTCCGTTGCAAATAAGCTCCGATGAGTGTGGGTCGAAAGAACTAAAATATCTAGACTTCTGGCTACTCCAGCAACGAAAAAGTGAATGAATATAAAAAAATCTTCATTTTTTTTTATAAATAAGTCACGATAGCCGAGTGGTTGGGTGGGCGGAATTTCGAATCGAGAGACCCGAGTTCGATTTCCAGTTGGCAGGCTCGTACCAATGGGTTTTTCAAAAACTTATGTACGAATTAAATCGTTGGCTTGGACATAAAGACGGCGACGAGCTCACCTCCTGTCACGTTGTCCCGAAAATATCTTCGGTGGAAGGCGGGTCGAAGGGACTTAATTGTCTAGACTAGACCTCTGTCTAACCCTGTATTGGAAATTGCGTGAAGATATTTTTTTTTTCATTTATTACAACTGTAAATTAGTTATTTCCAACTTGAATAAGTTTATACATTGGGAAATTGACTTGTTGGGAATTGAATCTTTAACGAATCGGTCAATACAGTATTATTAAGTACTGTTTTCTGAAAAAAGTAATTTATTTAAAAAAATCATTGTTTATTAAAAAATATATATGCTTATGCCAACTATTTCTTATCAAGCGGCCTGTAAAAAACTGCAGGACGTAGGTCTCTCTCGTAAATAGGGTCTTGGGTCTTGCCATAATTGCCATGCATGGCGTTCGCATTGGCTTTTTCGGTACTAAACACCTTGAACCTTAGACCCTGCCGGCCGTCACCGGTCTGCGTATCTTTGCTCCCGGTATTTTTCTTAATGGTTATCCTGTCATCCGTTGTTATCCGTTGATATTATCGAAGCTTTCCTCATAGTCTGATTACGAAAGAGGGTAGCATATTCTCAGGGCAGCATATCCCTTATGTGCTTCTAGAAAAGTATTCAATTTACTGTCGAAGTTTAGGACTAGGTACAAACTGATGATGGACTGATTAGGAAACAAATACTTCTGTAATATTAAATTGAAGAGAAATTTAAAAAAATCTATTGACACGAGTGGGATTCCAATCCGGTGCCTCTGTCATAGCTCTTGACAATTTTTTCGATGGATTTGGTAATTAAGCAGTGTAAGCACCGTCTATATTAAGCGCCTTATATTGTATTGGTTTTGATCTATGCTACTTAATCTTTGAACGTGATTTCCATCCACTTGATTTCAACTTCACACAGTTATCAAGGACCAATGATAATATACAATAATTAGATAAATTTTCGTAGAAGGTGGGTCGAAACTACATTATCCTGTCCTCCTCAGTCTACCCCTGTATTGGGAATGATGTGTGATATTTATTTATTTATTTATAAAAAAGTCACGATAGCCGAGTGGTTGGGTGGTCGGAATTTCGAGTCAATAGACGCGAGTTCGATCCCCAGTTGGTAGGCTCGTACCAATGGGTTTTTCAAAAACTTATGTACGAATATCGTTGGCTTGGACATAAAGGCGGCGACGGGCTCACCACCTGTCACGTTGTCCCGAAAATATCTTCGGTGAAAGGTGGGTCGAAGGGACTTAATTGTCTAGACTCGACCTCTGTCTACCCCTGTATTGGGAATTGCGTGAAGATATTTATATTTATTTATATTTATAAATAAACTTTGTAATTATCTTACCCTTGTTATATATAATCATCTGATTCTTTTGTCGATTTACTGAAGTTTCAGTTCCATCGTGTGTGAATCGAACACATAATTTTTTTAAATAAGGTTTCTTGAAGAAAAGTGTTTCAAATATTGTAACTGTTTAAATTCAAATAAAATATAAATATTTTCACAGATAGAGGTTTGGTCTAAACAATTAAGTCACTTCCACCGAAGATTGTTTCGGGACAACGTGACAAGTGGCCAGCCCGTCGTCGTCTTTATGTCCAAGCCAACGATATAGTTCGTACATAAGTTTTTTTTTTTAAATTAAGTGTGAAATAAAGGACTCTACTATTAAATAGGAAACACTATTAAACAAAAAGTAACTTAAACGGAATAACAATTCGCTGTAAACCGAAAATTAATGCCAAATTTAACTTAAGTCAATATGTTTGACACAGTACTTCCACGCACACCCAACTAGTTTCCCCCTAACTACAAATCAAGTCGCTCCTCCCACATCCGGCCGCAGCCATCTTTGAGGTCTCATTTCCGGTGTCGCGTGCGAGTGAGATAGGTGGATCACGGAGCTTAATGTATGATTAAATTTGTGGACGTAAGACAGAGATGTCATGTGTCAGGTTAAGTCGTTTATTAGTTAGAGATTAAAATGTTTTCATATAAAGTTATGACATATAATTTTGTTGCTTAATTTATAAGTATTGAGGCTGACTGGGGTAGACAGAAGTTCAAACAATTAAGTCCCTTTGTCCTTTCACCGAAGCCACTTTTTGGGGCAACAAGGCTGGTGGTGAGCCTGTCGCCGTATCTATTTCCAAGCCAGCAATATAAATCGTAGATAAGTATTGAAAAAAAGCCATTGGTACGAACCTACCACTCAGAAATCGAAGTCGGGTCTCGTGACTCCGATTCCGATCACCCAATCACTCGGCTATCGTGATTTTTTTACTACTTTAGAATATCTACCCGATATATATATAATGATGACCTGATAGCCTAGTTTATAGTGACCCTGCTTTTGAAGCTAATGGTTGCGGATTCAAATAACGCTAGCACCAAATATTCGTGTGATAATACGAATGTTTCTCGAATCATAAATATTTAATAGTATAAGTATGTATGAATATTTATATTTATGAATATATCTCTATGTACGTATATTGTACCATTGGTTTGGATATTAAGACGGCGATAAGCTCACCACCTGTCATGTTTTACCAAGTAAGCTCTGGTGAAAGGCGGGTCAAAAGGACTCACTGTCTATATGTCTACCTCATTATTATATCAGAATTGGGAATATATGTAAAGATATTTATTTTCTTTATTCGTTACTAAATAATAAGATGTATTACTCTAGTAATATGTATGGTAATAATTGGATTTTTTTTTATTTACTAAGAAGCCTAGATAGAAGGAGGGCTAACAAACTCCTAAATAACCTGACGACTTCATGCACAGATTAGGCGGCAAGTGCGAGATGGTTGGTCTTCTGATCGCCAATACGATTTCTGATACATACAACGATACATATCAACCTTTAAAAGTCTGAAGGACATTGACCTCTTCAGTAAAGGAGGGTTTCCCCACTTCCATCTTGATGCTGCTGATGTTGGTCTGGTATAATTCGAGATGTTTATCCCATCTGTTTGTAGACGTGCCAGTGTAAAGTTTTTATCCGAGTCGTATCCTACGACAACCACGGGAAGAAAGGGAGATAGTTAAATAATTCGCGCATTTTCTGGCGGTATCCTCGTTGATGCATTAAGTTTCGTTATTATACAGAATCTTTATTATATAGAATAATAAATAAATAAATATCTTCACGCAATTCCCAATACAGGGGTAGACAGAGGTCGAGTCTAGACAATTAAGTCCCTTCGACCCACCTTTCACCGAAGATATTTTCGGGACAACGTGACAGGTGGTGAGCCCGTCGCCGCCTTTATGTCCAAGCCAACGATATTCGTACATAAGTTTTTGAAAAACCCATTGGTACGAGCCTACCAACTGGGGATCGAACTCGCGTCTATTGACTCGAAATTCCGACCACCCAACCACTCGGCTATCGTGACTTTTCTTTATTATTATTATATAGAATTAGCTTATAATATAGATTATAATTCTATATAATAAGCTAATAGCTTATTATATAGAAATTTAATTATTTGTAACTAAGAAACAAAATTATAATAATAATTACAATAATTATTAACTAAAAACCACAACAATCGTAGAAACTCCTCATGCCATGGTACCAAGAACGCCGGCTGTATATCCACGTTGAATAGCTAGACTTGACTAAACCGATGAGCGAGAAAAGAACCAGCCCTCTTGTCACCAGCAGCTACGGATACAATCCTTTAGAAACTGTATTGCGTGAGAACCACGGACTGATCGCATCCTATACGTCTATACATATAAATAAAGAAGCGTGGAGATATTTATCTATTTATTTAGTATTTATAGCCAAGTAGTAGAGTGATCGGAATTCGAGTCATGGACCCGAATTCCATCCCCAAGGCACGTAGTAATAGGTTTTTCAAAAACTTATGTACACTTATGTACTTATGGAATGGCGGGATGATAATTTTGTAATACAACCTATTTGATTTGATGTTAAAATCGAATGAATTTCTACTAACATCTCAAGAACTATCCGATCCGCCGGATTTGATTGATCGCGTCTTTATCCGGGCAGTGAATCGAGAGCCGGGTATACGGTCACGTAACACCCGGCTTCGAGGATAAAGTTGTACTCTTTCATCCGACCCCCGACAGCCTGCAAAGTCGGCTCCCAAGGATGATCTCTATAACCCGGTAACTGACATAAGTTGAGGTATGGTATTATTATTACTTTATATATAACAACTAATAACAATTAATACCTTTATAAATACTTAAATTATTACTGTTTTTTCTGATACTCCAAATATTTAAAATAAACATCCGAAATATAATATGATGTACAATTTGGCTGTTTTTTTTTTCGAATAACTTTGTTAACTTTATAGCGTAAAGTAATGTAGTTGGTCCCGGTCTTCCCGTGAATGTAGTAAGAGGTGACTTAGGTTTATACCTTCTCGGTAAATACCAAACTAAAATTCAACAGAGTGGTGACGGACAGCAGCGTCTAAAGATTCTGGTCCAAGATGTCTGGTACTGCGATCGCAAATCCGTAGGCGCAATTATGGTAAAACTTTTGATGCGGGAGAGGACTTTGACCTGTAGTGTACTTATGCAGATCGTCCTGATGGTTATCTTTCATGGAAAATCTTTCGTTTGGGTAATGGTTAGAATGATATCAAAATTTTCCGAAGAATACTATATAAATACTATATAAAGGTGCCTTCAGACAACGGTCATCTATTTAGATTATAAAAAATGAATAAAAATTGTATTAAAAACTAAATCGGTGTGCTTAAATTTCACGTACCGTGTTCTAGCTAACATCAATCGATCGAAACCTCCCCACACTCCCAGGGGAGGCAGAGGCCAGGAGACTTCTATTTGATTTTATTGCCTCTGTGACGTCGAACGCGCACCTTTTACAGACAAACTCTTCTATAGAATAGATAGATACATTCTTATATAACATTTTCCCTCCTGTATCTGTTCTTTGAATAATTTCTTAGTATCATACATTTATTTTGTTCATTTTTAAAGTACCTAAATCATGCTGGGCTTTTTGTTTCTAAATTAATAAAAATAAAAAAAATAACTGACTCGGAAGGGATTGGAACATGCAGCCTCCGGCGTTCCATACGCCACGCCACAACAATTTATCACTTTTTAAATTTCTCATAAATATAATGATTTCTAAGTATATATTTATTATTTTGTCTGGGTTAGTTTTTCTTTATTGTCCAGAAACTTTATTATAAGTAAGATACTTAGTCAATATATCTATTAAATTATTAAAACTTTCGTGAGATATTATCAATCAGATAGTTAAAAACGGCTAAACTCACGTTATAATAATCGGTTTAGGTACCGACTAGTTTCGGACCTATCGGAGGTCCTTCATCAGGGTGAGTGGAATGAGTTCGCGCTCGTGTCCCGCCTCGCACTGAATACTACTAATACTAATTCTACGAATACACATTCCTTTCTCTCACTATCTTTGAAAGCATAGGCTTTAAATGCGGAACAACCTAAATTACTTCATGTCACTGAAACGACTAAATGAAACTGCTAAAAACATTAAGCTGGTTCTTTATAATTTTTAAATCAGAACATTACAATCGTTGCTGCTATTTGACGTCATATATGTGAAATATTGTGGAAGTGATACTAAACCAGATGACTGAAGCGTGGATAGGTCGGTTTTAAGTAACAAATTTCTCATCTTTTTTGGGTTGGAAGGAAAGTTATAAGAAACCCATTAGTTTGGTGTATTTTTAGGCCGTAACATATACAGCAGCTTTTACATATACATTAAGAATTAAAAAAATAATTGATAATTTAATCAGTTCTGTTTGTGACGCATTACAGACATTGAAATTTTTTCCAGCAGACCTACCACCTACTTATAACTGAAGGAGACTCAATAGGTTTAAGTATGAATTTTAAAACCTGAATTATGGCAAATCCTGCTTGGATTTGCTATTATTGCAAACCGAAAACAGCTACACTTACTGAAGGCAGTAATAAGTAAGATTCTATTTACGCAGACTTTTTCGAGGTAAAAAGACTAGTAGTTAACCTAAGAAAGACTTTGTTAAATTAAAATAAAACAAATAAATATTTTCACGCTATTCCTGAAACAGGGGTAGACAGAGGTCTAGACAGTTAAGTCGTTTCTACCCACCTTCCACCGAAGATATTTTCGGGACAACGTGACAGGTGGTGAGCCCGTCGCCATCTTTATGTCAAAACCAACGATATAAATCTTATATAAGTTTTTTGATAACCCATTGGTACGAGCCTGCCACCTGGGGTTCGAAATCGGGTCTCTTGATTCGAATTCCAATCATCCAACCCTTCGGCTATCATGAATTTTAGTGTCTGTTTTTATTGGTTATTTATTCTTAAATTATGATGAACCTTCCAATATCTTGTACTGTGGACTGACTTATAATGTTGTCCTCAGCTGTCCAGAACGAGAGGCAGCCGCGTAATACGGCCACCATACGTCCAGAGACGCTGAGGGACATGGACCAGGAGAGAGCACTGAGGGAGGCAGCCGTAGCAGTCGGCGTATTTGGGTAGGACAATGCACAGGTCATTTAAGAATACTGGCAATACCAAATAACATTACAAGTATTCCTTTTAACCACACCAACTTAGCTGCAATGCTTGGCAATAGTCGAATGGCGGACCTGAACCTGCATCACTGTGTTTCGCAGTCCGCCTAAACCATTAGGCTATTCCCGCTTCGTATGGACTGAATATAAAAAAAATATTCAACGTGGAAATGTTACCAGCCTTCTATGTGCCGTTATTAATCTTTCGGATGCCAGTGGTATATTATTATATTGATGATTGTTCATTTAGTCGACTTAGTTGTCCTCTTACGACACCCACGGGAAGAAAGATTATTAAGGTGTGTGTAGTATGTGGATGTTCGCATTTTATGTATTTTGAGTGAACCTGGAACTATGAGTTAGCCCGTGCTTTATCTGGAAGTTTTATAGTTTATAGAGCACATTCTTAAACCGATACACGACAAAAAATAACCACACGATATCAAATTATTTGTTTAATAAAAAAAATATCATTACGGCAATAGTGACTGGCAGAGGTCTAGATAATTAAGTCCTTTCGACCCACCTTTCACCGAAGGTATTGTTTGTGATGTGACAGGTAGTGGTGCTCGCCACACATACTGTCGCCATCTTTAAGTCCAAACCATCGATATGAATCGTAGAAAAAACCTATTGGTACAAGCCTACCACGTGCAGATGGAACGCAGGTCTCTTGACTCGAATTCACTAAGCTATCGTGACTTCTTTCTTCTTTTAATATCTAAAAAATTAACACAATAATAGAAGCTAACACATTCGCCATTTTCACAATAACAAACATAACCCGGGTGGACAAAGAACAACCGAGTTCAGAGTTTTTCCAACAGAGGAGTCAAAGACTGCTTCAGTAGTGAGGCGAAAATGATGCTTTGAGAAGCTCAAGCAGAACACTTATTATACATAACTGTGAGCTTATTTAAATATTTTACTTTTTCCACGGCCTGTATCTAAATTCTCTGCTGGAGACATAGAATTCTTTCATATTTTTTGTTTATGATTATGTCATACCCAAAATGCGATAATAGGAGCACAACCCAGAGATGGTTTGCAATAACTAAAGCTCGAATGATTCAAACTTAAACGTCAGTGTCAAGCCTAATGGAAAAAAAATATCTTAACGCCATTCCCAGTAGACAGAGCTCTAGACAATTAAGATATTTTTGGGACAACGTGACAGATGGTGAACCCGACGCCGCCTCTATGTCCAAGACAACGATATAAATTGTACGTAAGTTTTTGAAAAGAAAAAAGGGGATCGAAGGGGGAAGAGAAGGGGGACTCTTGACTCGAATTCCGATCTCCCAAAAACTTGGCTATCGTGACTATCTATCGGGATGACTATCGCGTAGAGGTCAAAATACAGTATGGTACAGACCGGTGGATGGCAGCAGCGTCGAACGTGCGAGATGTCTGGCACTGCGATCACTATTCCGCTTGCCAAGCGTGGTGATTACAGCAAATCATTCTCATTGGATTAAGCTCACGATAGCGAGGTGGTTCGGTGATCGAAATTCAAATCGAGAGACCCGAGTTCGATCTCCAAGTGGAAGGCTCGTACCAATGGATTTTTTTCAAAAAAAGGCCTTCGTACGATTTATATCGTAGGCTTGGAGATGAAGTCGGCGACGGGCTCGCCACCTGTCACATTGTCGGAAAAAATAATTTTAGTGGAAAGTGGGGCGAAGAGCCTTAATTGGCTAAACCTCTGTCTACTACTGTATTGGGAATGGCGTGAAGATATTTATTTATTATTTATCTTAAACGTCAATATCCTGGACGATAACTAAGTTATTATGAGTATGTTTGACTTGTGAGTCGTTATATATTGCAAGTTAGACTTCGTTGTTAAGAAATGAATGTAATAAATAAAATAAGAGACGGTCCCTGGTAAAAATGTATGTAATGACTTGCTAATATTTTTGCTGGTACTGTAGCGGATGCTGTGGTGCAGGAAAAGGGTAGCTACCAGCCAGGTCGGGTGATCGTGACCTGGGGAGGACGTCTCCTCCACAAGTGTGCGCTGTCGGTAATCGTATATATGCATGTCATCGTGCGAACTTCGATAGCGCGATGTAGGACGTCGATGTGTTTCCTGAAGCCGCCACTTGCGAGCTTATGTGGAGACATAGATGTCGCCACAGTACAATGATAAGACATTTAAGAGAAGATTGCCGCGGTGCGCCCTCTGGCGCCTTGTTTTATACCCCTGGCTATTGGTCGGTGTTACGGCTACACTCATATCACAGATTATTTTCCTCTTACGAATTTAAGTCACGACAGTCCAGTGGTTGGGCGATCGGAAATAATTCAGATGATTCGAGTTTGATCACCCAGAAGGCATGCTCATAGCAATGGGTTTTTCGAAACGGCAACGAACTCACCACCTGCCACGCTATTCCAAATAAGCTCTACTTAGTTCGAAACGATGTACGAGACGGCGGCGACGAATCAGAGGTCTTAACTTGTTTTGAACTCTGACTACCCCAGTATGCGTGAAGATAATACAATTAAAATATTTTTTTATGTTTTCTCAATTTCCTATGCTGTGGTAGGCAAAGATTATAGACCATGAAGCCTACTTTCATTGAAGCTTATTTCTGACAACTTCTAAGGCCAACCCCGTATTAGTGTCCAAACTAGGTGCAATAGACATACTCACATACATACATATAAAAATATTCATAAGCACATTTAAATGTCAAATGACTCGATTACAAACACAAATGTTTGCGCCTAGCAGGATTCGAAGCCGCAACCTTTTGCTTCAAGAGCAGAATCACCACCTACTAGGCTCTCAGGTCCTTTAACAACTCATGTATACAAAATCGACGTTACATAGTCAAGGCAGTCAGCCGGAGCGACCCCACGTTTGACGAGAAGCGTCTGCTTGAGGCTTGATTTACACGGTTAGCTTGCTTGACGTCAGGGACCCGACCTCAATAATACCTATGGCTGTAGTAATAAATGTGACATTTAGGCCCGATTTTACCTAACGAGAGTACCTAACTAATCTTAGAATAGTTATTTTTATTCATATTTTATAGTCTATGGATTATTTTACCACACAAATGTAAGTTAAGACACTCTTAGTATAACTTCTCCTAGCTACAAATGAATGAAATGAATGAAGCTTAATACGATAAAAAGTGGTACGTGGCACTTTAGCTATAACAACTCGAATTAAGATGCCACACCAAATTTGGTCGCAATATCTGTCAAAAATGTAACTTATCTTAGAATGCTTATTTTTATTCTATAGATAGCTTTACTTTAAGTTTACCACACAAATCTAAGTTTCAGATGTTCTTAGTATAACTTTTCCTAGCTACAAATGAATGAAATTAATACGATTAAAAGTGGTACGTGGCATTTTAGCTGTAACAACTCGAATTAAGCCACATCTAATTTGGTCGCATTACCTATCATGGTTACCAACGTTCATTGTCCGCCATATTGAATAATACCAGTACAACTATGCTGTACGGGCGGAATCGGCGCTATAAAAAGAACAGAAACAGGTTACTTCGGTATAACTACTTATTTATTCTCTGATAAAAATTTATTCTAGTTTGGTCAAATCGAGCTTAAGAGTACTTAGAACGTATCACGCACCAAAACCCTAAATAACGTACAATTTAGATGGCTATAAAATCGTCATTTAAAAAAAGGGACTAATAGCAAAGCTAGTCGTATTACTGTTAACCACCCCAACTAACCTGCATTGCTTGGATGGATGTAATGGCTTGGCTGGAGTTGGTATAAATGGAGGGTCCGAACCCGCGACATCAGATACTACAGTCCGTACCCTAAACCATTAGGTTATTTGCGCTTCAAAAAAGTATCATCCTAACTAAAATTAAAAATAAATAAGGGAGGCCATAGACGCCAAAACCACTAAACCGATTTCAAAAACTCTTTCACCAATAGAAAGTCACTTTATCAGCGAGTAACATAGGCTGTATTTTTTATTTTATTATTATTTTAAAGCATTATTTTATTTTATCATTTAGTTATTTAAAAGTCACGATAGCCGAGTGGTTAGGTGGTCGGAATTTCGAGTCAAGAGACCCGAGTTCGATCCCCAGGTGGCAGGCTCGTACCAATGCGTTTTTTAAAAGCTTATGTACGAACTGTATCGTTGGCTTGGACATAAAGACGGCGACGGACTCACCACCTGTCACGTTGTCCCGAAAATACCTTCGATGGCAGGTGGTTCAAAGGGACTTAATTGTCTAGACCAGACCTTCTCTTGTAATTGTCTACCATTGCATGAAGCCATTTATTTATTATATTTATTTAGTCATTTGTTACAACATTCAGGTGAGTACACTCTTTCTTCTCTTTCTCTTTCTTCTTGACATTTAACATTCAAACACAGACTGATAAGTTGCTATGTAAATTTAGATAATGCATAACTAAAAAAAAATTAAAGCAATATCCAATACGCGGTCAATTCACTATTTAATTAAGTATAGCATCAGCTATTTTTATTTATTTGAGAAGTTATCGTATAAAAATTTTATTTACTTTCTAATTGTAATTGTTGATAATTAAAAAGTAAATAATTATTTGACCGTATGGTAACAGTGTAAGAATATTGCCACTCCCTTTCTTCCCGTGGGTATCGTAAGAGGCGACTAAAGAAAACAGCCTTGAATAATGTTATGGCAACCGATAGATGGCTGGATAACCATCTCTAAAATCGGACCAAAATAACCATACCAAGATGGGCAGCAGGATCTGAGGTGTGAGTTGTCTGCTACTGCGATCGCCAATCCACCTGCCGTGGCGATTATGGCAAATTCTCCCTATGTGAGAGGCCTCTGTCCGGCGGTGGACTTTAACAGGCCGTTATTTATGTTTTTATGTATGTATGTATGTATGTAATCATAATTATTACGATTTTTACAAATATTTAAAGACGTAAAAGCGAGCGTAGCCGCGGGTAAAAGCTAGTATAGTAAAATATTTTTAAATTTCATATATTTTTGTACAGATTATTAATAGTATATAACATTTCTTTTTGGTGATTGGTGGTGGTGATAGTATCGGACGTCTTACACCATGCCGATCTTTTCATATCTTTACTCATTTCCAAATACATTGTCCCATTACCTAGACCTGACATTACCGAGGCCATAATCTAGACAATTTTGTCATTTGAACCCACGTTACACCAGAGCTTGTTTTGCGTGTGCGTAAGTCGTTGACCCTGTTGCCGTCTTATTTCCAAGCCATCGATAAACGTAAACAAGTTTTGAAAAGACTCTTCGGAGCCTAAGATGTTCGGATCCGAGCCTAAGATGTTCGGATCTTCGGATCCGAGTTCGATGCCCACGAGGGCCATCGAACTCGGATTCCTTGACTCGAACTTCGATCGCTCAACCACTCGGCTATCGTATCGTAACCGGTCTGCTAGTAAAATTTTACCACCTCTACACTTCTACGGGAAGGTTGTAAGTTCTTATACAGCCACTACACGACAGTCCCCCTCCCTCAAAATACTTCATAAAAATTGTTTCCATACAAAGTATTCTTTACAGACCCTTATAAATATTACATCTGCATAATGAATTCCCGCTCACATGATACAGTCGATACAAGAGTTACCACTCTCTCGGATTAGATATTTTTTATGACGAATGTTATGCCAAATGTTTGTCTGCATTATTTTTTATTTTTCCCTCCATTGAATATGAATTGGTACATGTGCGATATTAAAGATTCAATACTATGAAGTTGTTTACTCGACAGTGACAGTGTAACGGTGGGATATTATTTAGTGTAAAATAAGGTAATTACGACAAATTGCCAAGCAACAAGTTGCCATGTGGTATGGTTTTTAACTGATCGTACACACTTAAAAAAATCTTCACGCAATTCCCTACACAGGGGTAAACAGAGGTCTAGACAATTAAGTCATTTCAAACCACCTTCCACTAAAGACATTTGGAACAGCGTGACAGGTGGTGAGCCTGTCGCCATCTTTATGTCCAAGCCAAAGATATAAATTGTTTATATTTTTATGGAAAGAAAACCATTCTCGGGTCTCTTGACTCGAATTCCGATCACCTGACGACACATGAAACCCACTGCCGGGATGATGGGCCTCGTACGGGTGCGTTTGCTACAATCTTCTTGCTTGGTAAGCGGTTTGACCGTCGCAGTAGTAGACGCCTCGCACTTTAGACGCTGTTGCTCATCACCGATCTGTTTAATTTTGTTCTGAAATTACTTGAGCTCGCCACCTGTCGGTTACATATTGCATTTTAGAAACAACTGGCCCATGATTGGCGTCGTAATAACAATAATTAACATGATACCTAGACAAAAAGGAATTTGTTATTGGTTTTTAATAAATTGTTGTATCCTGAGGTGAAAAATATTAGAAAGAAGTGTAAATAATTACGAATATATTTTAAATATATTGTACCTTAACTTTAACTTATAAATGCTAATTAACTGTATAAAAATATAAGTTACTTATAGATAAGTAACTAAAGTGTAAAAACAAATAATTTAAAACAAGTCATTATTGTTTGAAATTTCTCTCTCTTTAGCGACATCTGAAGTTAAAGTCAGGGATTCTTATTATTAAATTGTTCGCCCATCGTAATATTGAAGCTTGCCACTAGATGTCGCTGATTTCAAAACGAGTTGTTCTGAGTAGATACAGCATTCCATTAATATTTTAATATTCGCTGCTATATAATTTTTACTTTTGCATTTCATTAAAGGTGTAAGGATATTTCAGTGTGAGTTTTTGCACCTAAATCGACGATAGAAATGGATAGGAGTGTGATAACAATCCAGACAATGCAAGGAAGGATAAAGGATAAGATAAAGATTGTTGAGCAATCTTTATCTTATTTTTTTATCTGGCCTCTTACGTGACTGGCAAATATCTTCATGCCATTCCCAATACTGGGTTAGATAGAAGTCTAGACAATTAAGTCCTTTCGATCCACCTTCCTCCAAAGACATTTTCTGGGTCGCCGTCTTTATGTCCAAGCCCACGACAGAAATCGTACATAAGTCAAAAAAACATTGGCGTGAGCCTGGGTGTCGACATCGGGCCTCTTGACTGGAATTACGATCACCAAGCCACTCGGCTATCTCGATTGCCTAGTTCGTAGTACATTTCGTAGTACCCTGCCTTTCAGTCCCGCTAAAGGCAAACATTTTTGTGATGATTAGGAATGTTTGTGCTCTTATCATGGTTGTTTATATATATTTATGAAGATTTATCGATATAAACATATCTATGTAAGTATAGTTCCATTGGCGATAGGAAACTTGTCACGTTGTCCCAAATAGGTTTCATAGTGAGGTCCCCTAGACATTTTGCCTGAACTGAGGTAGACAGGTGGTCTACCTCACTTCAGGGAAATATGTAACAGTAAACAATTGTGACTCCACAGTCCGCCGGTGTCGCTGGCGATGGCGTTATCCCCGGCTCGCTACCCGCTGCTCTCGCCGCACTACGCACCTCTACCGCCACCGCCACAACCGGACTCCTCGCACGACAACGACGACAACAATCGCCACACGGATAGCGACGGTGAGTCGACAAAAAGTGCGAGTGAGTGTGTTTAAGTACTTCTTCCTCTTCTTCTTTACAGCCTATCAAGAGTTCCCTAGAATTCGCCACATAAGACGTTCCTCAGCCTCTTGCATCCATCGACACTCCGCAACATTTTCCAGGTCGTCACTGCATCATACTTACAAACGTCACCGTTAGTTATACTTACACTCAATTATACTCACACGTTTGTTATTATACTTCTCTGAAGTCACAAAACAAAGCGTGTTCTTGACAATTTGCTCGCTGAATGAAATACATTGTTAAAAAAATAAAAAATAATTTAAAAACACACATGCACATATATTCTTTGTCATATACTAATAGTTATTATTATTTTTGAGCATCTTCAAAAATAATTAAAAAACAAACATTAATTCTTTGCTGTGAAATTACTGTAATTGGTACAATGCTAACATTGTTTTATATTATTTCATTTGTAAATCTTATGTTGAGATATCTTTTTAATACATTGTATTTTTTTACAGATGACAGCATCGACGTCACAAATGAAGAAGATTCCACGTCGTACTCACCACCGGCAGTGCCCAGCTATCCACAAAACTGCCCGCCGTACAGGTATCTTATGGAAATAAACAATGGAATCAGCTTTACTTTCTTTATTTTAAAAGGAAAGGTGGTGAGCCTGTCGCCGAGGTACCATGAACCCTAAATACATCTTAACCAGTCTTCATGCTGCTAATAATTTTTATGTAATCTATTTTAGTCGATTTCCAGTATACATTCTCTATTTTAGTTTACAGCTGAACATAATCTCATAATTTGCTTATAAAGTCACTGCTTTGGTCAAAGTGCTGACGATACAATGCACTTACTACGAGATCTATGTACAAAAAACATCGAAGGTAAACCGGCTAATCTGAGATCTAATACTAATTATGTAGATAGATATTATAAAAAAGTCACGATAGCCGAGTGGTTGGGTGGCCGGAATTCCGAGTCAAGAGACCCGAGTTCGAACCCCAGGTGGCAGTACCATTGAGTTTTTCAAAAACTTATGTACAAATTACATCGTTGGCTTGGATATAAAGACGGCGATGGGCTCACCACCTGTCACGTTGTCCCGAAAATATCTTCGGTGGAAGGTGGGTCAAAGGGACTTAAATGTCTAGACTAGACCTGTGTCTATCCCTGTATTGGGAATTGCGTGAAGATATTTATTTATAGATAGATATAAATACATTTTTAGATAGGGACATCACATACAGAGCCCCGATCCCAAAGCAACATACTAAAGCACTTGTGGTGTAGGAATCCGAAACAACGAAGGCACCACAAACACCCAGACCCGAGAAAACGTAAAAAAAGTGGTTTCTCTACATTGACCCGACCGGGAATCTAACTCGAGACCTCGAAATGGCGACACCTTGAAAACCGGTGTTTACACCACTCGTCCTCGGAGGTCGTCCTCGAGGTCGAATTTTTGTTATACATAATTATATTGCTCCATTCCGCAAGCTCTTGTATGCGGAATTGTATAATAATGAATTTCCGCCAAGTAACACCCGAGTCTTTTAACTCGTAATCATTTATTATATACACAGTCAGGTCATAAGTATTGTCACACAGTAAAAACTTTTCTTTTAGAATGCTGGCCACAAAAAAGTTTATTGAATTCGAATTTCGAATTGTTCATGAAAATGAAACTACATACTTTTTAGAATTTTACTCATTTTTAAATATGGAGTGGACGCTTAAAGAAGACCGTGGTGCAGTTATTGCGTTGCATCGTTGTGGTTACGCGCCATTTCAAGTTTTGACATACTGAAAAATTTGAATATAACCGAAAGATTCGTTTATCGCACCATCAAACGATACAATGAAGACTCTAGTGTAGATGACAGGTCAAGAAGTGGTCGCCCTCGGTCTGTTAGGACTCCAGCAGTGATAAAAGCTGTGAAGGCGCGAATTCAAAGAAATCCCAAACGTAGGCAGAGACTGTTGGCCCTTCAGATGGGGTTAAGCAGAACAACGGTGAAAAGGGTGTTAAATGAAGAAAAACAGGACATTGTTTGATGCTCGTCTAATGCACCTGAGACTGAAGAGAGACTGTTTAAGCCGTATGCGGGAAAAAAATATTGGGAAATTCGTTTTTCGGATGAAAAATTTTTTACGTAGATGAGAGTTACAACAAACAAAATGATAAGGTACGCACACAGTAGTGAAGAAGCGAGCAACCGTATGCCGCGTGTCCAACGAGGTCATTTTCCATCCTCGCTCATGGTATGGTTGGGAGTTTCTTATTGGGGCATAACAGAGGCACATTTTTGCGAGAAAGGTGCAAAAACGAATGCAGTTGTGTATCAAAATACAGTCCTGACGAACCTTGTGGAACCTGTTTCTCATACCATGTTCAATAACAGGCACTGGGTATTCCAACAAGATTCGGCGCCAGCTCATAGAGCGAAGAGCACACAAGACTGGCTGGTAGCGCGTGAAATCGACTTAATCGGGCACGAAGACTGGCCCTCCTCCAGTCCAGATTTGAATCCGTTAGATTACAACATATGGCAACACTTGGAGAAAAAGGCGTGCGTGCTCAAAGCCTCATCCCAATTTGGAGTCACTCAAGACATCCTTGATTAAGGCAGCCGCCGAAATTGACATGGACCTCGTTCGTGCTGCGATAGACGACTGGCCGTGCAGATTGAAGCGAAGGCCTGTAATCAAAATCACGGAAGTCATTTTGAATAAACTTTAGTGTCATAAGAATTATGTTTTGTCAAGTTCATTTTGGTATATAAATAGTTACATAATGAATAAACTTGTTTTAATTATTTTAGGTTAAACATGTGACAGAATTTATGACCTGACTAGGTATATACAGAAACATGAGAAATGTTATAAAATAAATAAATGTCTTCACGCAATTCCCAGTACAGGGGTAGACAGAGGTCTAGTCAAGACAATTAAGTCCCTTTGACCCACCTTCCACCGAAGATCAACAACGCGACAGGTGGTGAGCTCGTCGCCGTCTTTATGTCCAAGCCAACGATATAATTCGTACATAAGTTTTTGAAAAACCCATTGGTACGAGCCTGCCACCTGGGGATCGAACTCGGGTCTCTTGACTCGAAATTCCGATTACCCACTCGGCTATCGTGACTTTAAAGCATTTGTATTATGGAAATTGAAACAACAAAGTACCAGATAAATCAGGCCGGAAGCAATATTTAAAAAGTGCTTTTCAATATTGACCCGCTTGGGAATTGAAATCGGGACCTCAAAACTGGCGACACCTTGTAAACCGATGTGTACGCCACTCGTCCACGGAGGTTGTCACAATATTTGGAACAAGACTGCCCGGTCATTACGGCATTAACAAATATTTACTTGAATAAATTCGAATTTACTTTTACTATTTACGTTTTATTAAAATATTACAGATTGATAAAATATTCTTAACTACGGGTAAGAACACTTGGTAGTAAAAGAAAAGGTATTCGAAGAAAAATTAATGGGACAAGTATATTTTTAATAATTTTTTTATAGATATGCTCCACATATAAAGTTGTACACTTAATTATTTTTTTTAATTTTCTTTAAAAACTTCTTGTTTTCCTCATTTTTTGTGTTCATTCTTAATAAGTCGTGTATTGTTTACGTATGTTTTTATTACGTGTAATTGTTTTTCTTTCTTTCTTCAAATATTAAAAAAAACGTGTTATTAGTAAAATGAATTCCCATTTATTTAACGATGTATTTCATTGGAGATCACAATCGTGAATATTTAAAGTAATAATAAATAAATACACACATAGCTAGGGACAACATCACATACATTGCTCCGATCCCAATGTAAGATGCTAAAACACTTGAGTTATGGGATTCAGAAACAACGAAGGCACCACAAACACGCAGAGAAAATGTAGAAACAGTGGTTGTCCTTTCGACCTGACCGGGAATCGAACCCGGGACCTCGAGTTGGCGACACCTTGAAAACCGGTGTTTACGCCACTCGTCCACGGAGGTTGTCACAATATTTGGAACAAGACTGCCCGGTCATTACGGCATTAACAAATATTTACTTGAATAAATTCGAATTTACTTTTACTATTTACGTTTTATTAAAATATTACAGATTGATAAAATATTCTTAACTACGGGTAAGAACACTTGGTAGTAAAAGAAAAGGTATTCGAAGAAAAATTAATGGGACAAGTATATTTTTAATAATTTTTTATTGATATGCTCCACATATAAAGTTGTACACTTAATTATTTTTTTTAATTTTCTTTAAAACTTCTTGTTTTCCTCATTTTTGTGTTCATTCTTAATAAGTCGTGTATTGTTTACGTATGTTTTTATTACGTGTAATTGTTTTTCTTTCTTTCTTCAAATATTAAAAAAAACGTGTTATTAGTAAAATGAATTCCCATTTATTTAACGATGTATTTCATTGGAGATCACAATCGTGAATATTTAAAGTAATAATAAATAAATACACACATAGCTAGGGACAACATTACATACATTGCTCCGATCCCAATGTAAGATGCTAAAACACTTGAGTTATGGGATTCAGAAACAACGAAGGCACCACAAACACGCAGAGAAAATGTAGAAACAGTGGTTGTCCTTTCGACCTGACCGGGAATCGAACCCGGGACCTCGAGTTGGCGACACCTTGAAAACCGGTGTTTACGCCACTCGTCCACGGAGGTTGTCACAATATTTGGAACAAGACTGCCCGGTCATTACGGCATTAACAAATATTTACTTGAATAAATTCGAATTTACTTTTACTATTTACGTTTTATTAAAATATTACAGATTGATAAAATATTCTTAACTACGGGTAAGAACACTTGGTAGTAAAAGAAAAGGTATTCGAAGAAAAATTAATGGGACAAGTATATTTTTAATAATTTTTTATTGATATGCTCCACATATAAAGTTGTACACTTAATTATTTTTTTTAATTTTCTTTAAAACTTCTTGTTTTCCTCATTTTTGTGTTCATTCTTAATAAGTCGTGTATTGTTTACGTATGTTTTTATTACGTGTAATTGTTTTTCTTTCTTTCTTCAAATATTAAAAAACGTGGTATTAGTAAAATGAATTCCCATTTATTTAACGATGTATTTCATTGAGATCACAATCGTGAATATTTAAAGTAATAATAAATAAATAAATAAATAAATAAATAAATAAATAAATAAATAAATAAATAAATAAATAAATAAATAAATAAATAAATAAATAAATAGCGTCACTCCATTCCCAGTACTGGGGTACACAGATATCTAGGTTTCTACTTCTCATTAACTTAACTGCCTTCTGTTTTCATGTCAAAGTCATTTATCTTACTCTATCCATGTAGTTACACAATCTATTGACTTCTGTAGATCAGTGGCGTACACATCAGTTTTCATAATGTCGTTAGCCCTGAGGTCCCTGGTTCGATTCCCGAATCGAACCCGGGATCTCCTACATCGATAGGAAAGCTTTTTCTACATTTTCTTGAGTCTGGGTTTTTGTGGTACTTTCGTTGTTTCTGATCCCACAATACAAACGTTTAAGCTGGTTTTTTTGGATCAGAGTATGTGTGATGTTGTACCAATCTATGTATGTATATATTATCATGATTTTTACAGTGGTAGAGCCGCGCATCAGCTTTTGTTGTTGCATGAATGGGCCGGCTCGACCGGGGAAATACCACGACCTCACAGAATACCGGCGTGAAGAAGAAGTCTAACAAACTTCTGCTTTTCCTCTGTTGATCACTTACCATCACGTGAGCCACCTGCTCGTTTGCCTCCCTTTTCTATGAAAAAAAAAATATTATGATTATAGTATATGTTATATTGAGGTCTCTTTGGTCTTCCTCCTTCAGGTGATCTTGCTAGAGGAGGCGTGGTCGGAACTTTTCCTGTTGAACGCGATACAATGGTGCTTGCCGCTGGACGCGGCCTGCGCCGCGCTCTTCGGCAGCGAACAGACTGATCAAGGTACTGTAAAGTTATTTACGCGCTCACTTGGGTAGTAAGTTGGTGATGTGTGACGTTGCGAAAAGTGTGACCGGACGATGCGAATTGAGAGGGAGATGTAATTTAGTGAATATAGAAAGAGAGTTAAGTTACGCATATTTGAAAAACAGTCTCAATAAATAAATAAATAAATAAATATCTTCACGCAATTCCCAATACAGGGGTAGACAGAGGTCGAGTCTAGACAATTAAGTCCCTTCGACCCACCTTTCACCGAAGATTTTTTCGGGACAACGTGACAGGTGGTGAGCCCGTCGCCGCCTTTATGTCCAAGCCAACGATATTCGTACATAAGTTTTTGAAAAACTCATTGGTACGACCCTACCAACTGGGGATCGAACTCGGGTCTAAAACAGTCTCAAAAATATTAATTTATCAATGAATAACAAAATAAGTTTAAATATTTGTACAAAATGAATATACATGTTGGAGGAAGCTATTAGTCGAGTTGATTGTCATTAACATATATGCACGACGTTATTTGTTAATATTTTCATTATAAATAAATAAATGAATATCTTCACGCAATTCCGAATACAGGGGTAGACATAGGTCTAGTCTAGACAATTAAGTCCCTTCTACCCACCTTCCACCGAAGATATTTTCGGGACAACGTGACAGGTGGTGAGCCCGTCGCCGTCTTTATGTCCAAGCCAATGACATTCGTACATACGTTTTTAAAAAAACCCATTGGTACGAGCCTGCCACCTGGGGATCGAACTCGGGTCTCTCGATTCGAAATTCCGACCACCCACCACTCGGCTATCGTGACTGTCACTAATTTGAAAATTCTTTATTAAATTTTGTTTGTTACTTAAAAACCTTAAAAATGTGTCAAAAGTGTGGTACTGAACGGCACTAGTTTTACCTACTTCCTTTGCTTGTTATATTGTTCATTGGTTTACTATTTATAAATATGAAGCCTAGTGAGCCGAGAGGTTGGGTTATTGGAATTCACGAGATTTCAATCCCCAAGGCTCATACCGGGTTTTTTTTAAAACTTATACACGATTCACATCGATGATTTGGACATAAAGACTGCGACAAGCTCGCCACCTCTCACGTTTTTCCCCCAAAACGCCATAAGGTGGGCCGAAAGGGCTGGATTGTCTGTCTGCCTGTCCCCCCCCCCCTCTATTTTATGTGAAGAATGCGTTTTCCTCATCAACAGAGAACGGCACGAGCTCGGCCACCTTGCGCCGTCTCCGCGAAGTGCTCGCGCGGTACAGGGCGGTGCTGGTGGACCCCGCGGAGTTCGCATGCATGAAGGCCATCGTGCTCTTCAAGTCCGGTGAGCAACGGGATGGGCAGAGCCTCAGTGTCGGAGGATCACTTCGACTTACACATACGTGTTGGCTAACTTCACACACACACACACGCACACACACACTCATCGGTATTGGAGAAATCACTTACAACTAAATGAAAAAAATTATAATAAAATATCTTCACGCAATTCCCAATACAGGGGTAGACATAGGTCTAGTCTAGACAATTAAGTCCCTTCTACCCACCTTCCACCGAAGATATTTTCGGGACAACGTGACAGGTGGTGAGTCCGTCGCCGTCTTTATGTCCAAGCCAATGACATTCGTACATACGTTTTAAAAACCCATTGGTACGAGCCTGCCACCTGGGGATCGAACTCGGGTCTAAAACAGTCTCAAAATATTAATTTATCAATGAATAACAAAATAAGTTTAAATATTTGTACAAAATGAATATACATGTTGGAGGAAGCTATTAGTCGAGTTGATTGTCATTAACATATATGCACGACGTTATTTGTTAATATTTTCATTATAAATAAATAAATAATATCTTCACGCAATTCCCAATACAGGGATGGACATAGGTCTAGTCTAGACAATTAAGTCCCTTCTACCCACCTTCCACCGAAAATATTTTCGGGACAACGTGACAGGTGGTGAGCCCGTCGCCGTCTATATATCCAAGCCAACGATATAATTAGTACATAGGTTTTAGAAAACCCAATGGTACGAGCCTGCCACCTGGGGATCGAACTCGGGTCTAAAACAGTCTCAAAAATATTAATTTATCAATGAATAACAAAATAAGTTTAAATATTTGTACAAAATGAATATACATGTTGGAGGAAGCTATTAGTCGAGTTGATTGTCATTAACATATATGCACGACGTTATTTGTTAATATTTTCATTATAAATAAATAAATAAATGAATATCTTCACGCAATTCCCAATACAGGGGTAGACATAGGTCTAGTCCAGACAATTAAGTCCCTTCAACCTACCTTCCACCGAAGATATTTTCGGGGACAACGTGACAGGTGGTGAGGCCGTTGCCGTCTTTATGTCCAAGCCAACGATATAGTTCGTAGATACGTTTTTGAAAACCCATTGGTACGAGCCTGCCATCTGGGGAACGAACTCAGGTCTCTTGACTCGAAACTCGAACCACCCAACCACTAGGCTATCGTGACTGTCACTAATTTGAAAATTCTTTATTAAATTTTGTTTGTTACTTAAAAACCTTAAAAATGTGTCAAAAGTGTGGTACTGAACGGCACTAGTTTTACCTACTTCCTTTGCTTGTTATATTGTTCATTGGTTTACTATTTATAAATATGAAGCCTAGTGAGCCGAGAGGTTGGGTTATTGGAATTCACGAGATTTCAATCCCCAAGGCTCATACCGGGTTTTTTTTAAAACTTATACACGATTCACATCGATGATTTGGACATAAAGACTGCGACAAGCTCGCCACCTCTCACGTTTTTCCCCCAAAACGCCATAAGGTGGGCCGAAAGGGCTGGATTGTCTGTCTGCCTGTCCCCCTCTATTTTATGTGAAGAATGCGTTTTCCTCATCAACAGAGAACGGCACGAGCTCGGCCACCTTGCGCCGTCTCCGCGAAGTGCTCGCGCGGTACAGGGCGGTGCTGGTGGACCCCGCGGAGTTCGCATGCATGAAGGCCATCGTGCTCTTCAAGTCCGGTGAGCAACGGGGATGGGCAGAGCCTCAGTGTCGGAGGGATCACTTCGACTTACACATACGTATTGGCTAACTTCACACACACACACACACACGCACACACACACTCACCGGTATTGGAGAAATCACTTACAACTAAATGAAAAAAAATTATAATAAAAATATCTTCACGCAATTCCCAATACAGGGGTAGACAGAGGTCTAGTCTAGACAATTAAGTCCCGTCGACCCACCCTCCACCGAAGATATTTTCGGGACAACGTGACAGGTGGTGAGTCCGTCGCCGTCTTTATGTCCAAGCCAACGATATAATTCCTACATAGGTTTTTAGAAAAACCCAATGGTACGAGCCTGCCAATTGGGGATCGAACTCGGGTCTCTTGACTCGAAATTCCGACCGCCTAACCATTCGCCTATCGTGACTTTTTAAACAACTTAATGAATTACAATTACGTGTTGGCTAACTTCACACACATACGGAACGGCTTGTAGTCCAATTGTTGGTCCAATGCTGCTTTTCCATGATGGATACGCTCGGCAAGCGGATTGGCGAACGCAGTACTAGACATATTGTACCTTAGATGCTTCCCAGCCTGCTCACCAGTCTGCTTATTTGGTATAGTATTTTTCGAGATGATTATCTTGCGATCTGTCGGTAGCTACTCATATTTTCTGTAAAGAATCAAAATCAAATCAAATAATTTATTCATTCGCTTATCGATAGTCATTTTTAATCTACTACTGTAATGAGGTTCCTCTAACAAAGAAGAAACAGGCGAAAGGAACTCCGTAGGTATCCACTTTTTTGTTAAAATTTTTTTACAATATAATGTTTTATACAATGTGATGTGAACTTTCTAGAAATAGCTTGGGAGGGATCATTCCCTGGGGTTACCGTCATTAATATATTCATTTATATTCTAATAACCCTTCTTTTAAAGTTTTTCTGTGTTTATGGATAGAAACATATATCTTAACACTATTCACATGACAGAGGTCTAGAAAATTGAATCGTTTCGACCCATCATTCACCGTAGACACATTTTGACACAACGCGACAGATGGTGAGCCTGTCACCGTCTATGTCGAAAAAACTCATTAGTACTTTTTTTTATATAGAAAAGGGAGGCAAACGAGCAGGTGGCTTATGTGATGGTAAGTGATTACCGACGCCCATGAACACCCGCAATACCAGAGCCATATCAGATGCGTTGCTGTTGAGAAAGGTATAGGCTCATTTCTAGAAGGTCGTCGTATCGGTCCGGAAAAACCGCTGACGGCAGAACATTACAAATAAAGTGCAAATGCGTGGTAGAAAATTCCGCGAAAACGCACTGTGGTGGAATGCCAGGCATCAAGATGGTATTGATGGAATTTTTGACTATGCCGTAAGGTACGATGGTGAAATTCCGCGGCTGATATTAATCCGAACAATTCCTCGGAGCACTCCCCGTAGTACATCTTGTAGATAATGCAAAGAGATGCAACATCTCTTCGCAAAGCCAGGGGATCTAGCCGATCAGACAGAACTTCGAACTGCTCTTCGTTGGATACGGTCAAATGGAAGGAGCTGACACTGGGGAGCCCCCGCCCAGAGATACCAACAGTACTCTATGTGCGGCCGAACCTGTGCCTTATAAAGTTGCTGGCGGTGGGCCGGCATGAAGTACTGTCGTGCTCTACTGAGCACGCCAAGCTTCTTAGAGGCCAATTTGGCCTTTCCTTCCAAGTGACCGCGAAACTGAACGTCGCTCGATATGTTGACGCCAAGGATTCCGATGCTGGCTGAGGCAACTAGGGGAGTGATCTCTAAATTAGGTGATACGACGAAGGGTTTCTTTTTAGCGGTAAACGCGCAAACTTGTGTCTTTTTAGGGTTGAACTGAACTAAATTTAGTCGGCCTCAGTCTGAGATTTTGTCTAACAAAATCTCGACTTCAGACACAAGTTTGTTTCGGTACTAGTCGACATGTTCCCGAGAAATATTGACACGGCCGGTATATAGGGCATCACCATTTCTGTCATCTGCATAGCAATGAATGTTACTAATTTGTAACAAATCATTGTATGCAGAAGAAACAGGGTTGGCGATAGCACACAGCCTTGTGGAACACCAGCGTTCACAGACTTGAAGTCCGAGCATGCACCGTCAACTTGTCACCGTCGACCTTGATGCTCCGGTCTGTGAGAAAAGTAGTGTCCCAATTACCAAATTTCTCGGGAAGCCCATATGACGGAAGCTTCGAGAGAAGCGCTTTGTACCACACCCGATCAAAGGCTTTTGCTATGTCCAAGCTAACTGTCAGGGCCTCCCCCTTGCTCTCTACTGCTTTCGCCCATTGATGAGTGAGGTACTCAAGGAGATCACCAGCTGAGCGACCCCGACGGAAGCCGTACTGGCGGTCACTGATCAACTAGTGATCCTCCAAGTACCTCAAGAGCTGGCAGTTTATAATGGACTCCATTATTTTGGAGAACAAGGATGTGATGGCGATCGGTCTGTAGTTATCCGGATCTGAGCGGTCGCCTTTCTTAGGATCGGGTGCACCAAAGCTGTCCTCCATGTCATCGGGACGACGCCTTCAGAGTAGGAGTACCGAAAAAGACTCGTTAGAACCGGTGCCAACTCTGGAGCACACATCCTCAGCACAATAGTGGGGAGACCATCGGGCCCACTCGACTTCTGGATGTCCAGGGAGAGGAGTGCTTTTCGCACTGAGCTCTGAAAAAACCAGATGTCCGGCACAGAGCACTCATCGAGAGTAGAGTTGGACGCAAAAAGAGAACTTAGGTGATCGGCTTTCTCTTTTGCGTCATGGGCCAGCGAGTTGTCCTCCCTGTGCAGAGATGGTAGTGATGACTGAGGGGAGGGAGAGGGCGCAGGGAGGCCCGGTAGCACTGCTGCTTTAGGATGCAAAGAAAGACCGCATCCCTTCCCAATCCGCCGACCTGTAGTGCCATACACGGTGGTAGCCTGCATATCGTGACCGTAATGAGCACATGATAGGCACCTTACTCCGAATCAGGCAGTGGATGAGAGGTCAGCAGAAGATAGCCGTCCGGGTGAAAGGTCAGCAGAAGATTCAGCAGAGAAGGTGTGTGATCCTCCACATCCGGAACCCGTGTTGGCGAAGTAACCAGTTGTGTCAGATCATATGCTAAGGCAAAGTCAAAAACAGATTTCCCCGCATGATCAGTGGTTCTAAATCGTAGCCATTCGGCGTGGTGGGCGTTGAAGTCGCCGAGTACCATGATCTCTCGTTGGCTTGGACATAAAACGGCGACGGGCTCACCACCCGTCACGTTGTCCCGAAAATATCTCCGGTGGGAGGTGGGCCGAAGGGACTTAATTGTCTAGACTAGACCTCAGCCTACCCCTGTATTGGTAATTGCTTGAGGATATTTTTTCTAAGTCACGATAGCGGAGTGGTTGGGTGGTCGGAATTTCGAGTAAATAGACCCGAGTTCGATCCCCAGGTGGCAGGCTCGTGTCAATGGGTTTTTCGAAAACTTACGTACGAATTATATCGTTGGTTTGGACATAAAGACGGCGACGGGCTCACGTTGTCCCGTAAATATCTTTGGTGGAAGGTGAGTCGCAGGGTTTTAATTGTCTAGACTAGACCGACTGGGACTATTGGGAATTGCGTGAGGATATTTTTTCTAAATCACGATAGTCGAGTGGTTGGGTGATCGGAATTTCGAGTCAACAGACCCGAGTTCGATTCCCAGGTCGTCCCAATGGGTTTTTCAAAAACTTACGTACGAATTATTGGCTTTATTTATTATTGGCTTGGACATAAAGACGTCGACGGGCTCACCACACGTCTTCGGTGGAAGGTGGGTCGAAGGGACTTAATTGTCTAGACAAGACCTCTGTCTACGCCTGTATTGGGAATTGCGTGAAGATATTTATATATATAACTGTGGAAACGTTCGAAAAGAAAAACAACCAACAAAATCACCAGAGACCCGCGGGCTCAAGGAGCCGGCGCAGATCGAGAACCTGCAGGACCAGGCGCAGGTGATGCTGATGACGCACGCGCGCGCCGCGCACGGCGCCGCGCCGGCGCGCTTCGGCCGCCTGCTGCTGCTGCTGCCGCTGCTGCGCCTGCCGCCGCGCGACCTGGAGCGGGAGTTCTTCGCGAGGACCATAGGCCACACGCCCATGGAGAAGGTACTGGCCGATATGTACAAGAACTAATCGGACGTGCCGTGTCTCTCAGACGGGGTGTATGTGGGAAATTACTTTTTCTATACTGTCTCGGGTTTATGGTGCCTTCGTGGTTTCCGATTCCAAAACACAAGCGTTTGAACTTTAACTACTTGCGATGGAATCGAAGCAGTTTATCTATGCCTTTGTTTATTTTTTGTGTATATAAGTCGATTATAATAATATGGCATTAAATGTGAACACTATTAGAACTGCTCATGGCTGTATTAAAATGGCGTTTTTAAAACATTTTAATTTAAAAATTAAAATGTTTTAAAAACACATTTTAAATTAAATAGCCTTATAATGTAAATGACCCGTCAGCGTAAGTGCACCATTTCTAGTACAATTATATTTGACTTGGCAAAGGTGCGTAATAGAGATTGAGCTTGCAATGTAAATCATTTTCAAGAGTTAAGGAGGCGACATAAATGTTATAAAATTAAAGAGATTTTTTTTTAAAATTTCAAGTGACACGAACGGGATTCGAACCGCGACCCCTGCCGAACCGTGGCAACGCTCTTACATCTGAGCCACCGTGTCAGTTGAAATTAAAAAATCTCTTTAATAACAAAAAAGTTCATCATAACTTATATGCTTTAAAATCAATAAAAAATTGCGTAATAAATATTATATATATGTTTCACAGAGTGATTAGACACAGAAATAAATGTTTTTATTAAAGAGAAATAAAAAATATCTAATGATTTTATTTTAATTTCACACACCTCCAAAAATGATATAGCATTATTGTATATAACTATAGTATTGTTTAGTGTACTTCAAGGTATTTTATTTGACTGAGTTAACTCCGGTACATTGTTTGAGTTTTAAGTTATATGATATTTTGATATCCTCTTTTGCAATCTTTTACATATTAAAACATAATTGATGATGAAATATATTACATACTTGTACAAATATGTTATTTGCTGTGGTAATAGGCATAGAGGAGTTTTAGCGCAAATACATATTAAATCAACGTAACAAACTTAAGCTAGACATTTATAGAATACTGTTTATATAAAAGTGATTTACTATACTATCTTTTGAGATGTATCGTGTATAATTTACTAATCATATAATATATTAAAATATTATACAGAGTTATGTAACTTCACAACTAAACACCTTTTAATTCTGAAGGTCATATTTTAAAGTTTGATTATAAAGAAAAAACTAAACATTCTTTAACAATTTCGTAAATATGCACACGAAATATCTAATTATTACTGATTATGTTATTGTATAAAAATTGTATAAAACTTTTATTGTAAATAGTACGTGTAATGATAATTGTATATAGCTCATTATATCTAGTCAACTTTATATTAGAATCGAACTGAAAGGCCTCAATACTGTATGTATATTATACCCAAAATCTAAATAGTGTAGGTGTTTTTATTGAAGTGAAACTTCTTTAGAATCGTTGATATTTCAAACGACAGGTAAGAGACACAAATACAAAAATGTGTAGGATGGAACCGGCAAAGAATGAGACAGAAATATACATGCTATTTTATAAAATAAACTTTGTAATTATCCTACCCTTGTTATATATATTCATCTCATTCTTTCGTCGATTTACTGAAGTTTCACTTCTATCGTGTGTGAATCGCACACATCCCTTTTTTTAATAGAATTGTTTTTAGTCTGCAAGGTAAATAGCTCACATGATGTGAAATATTATAATAAACTAAAATATATAACTTTTATAAGCAGTTAGTAATGTTGTCTCTGTGTTTTTTTAGTACATGAGAAGCTTATCTTTCTTTCTTTCAAAATATAGCTTAATTAGTAGTAATTCTGCTAAAGAGCTTCGAAGCTAAGAGTTGCGTTTATATGGTCAGTCAATTTTCCTGCGGAAGTTATAACTAAAAATATTATAAAATCGAAGGAAGAAAATATTATACTCACTGTATCTTTTACATAAAATTTTCACGAAGGAAAAATTGTACAGATTGATATGGTAAGTTATATAGGAGATATTAAATTCTTACGGCGTAAGAATATGCCCCCCCTCCCCCCCTTATCATGTAAATTTCGTAAGAGTCCACAAACGGTCTCAAAAATAAAATACCGTAAGATTAATGGATGATATGGAAAAACATCGGACAAAATCGAACCGCACCGGCAACAAGGAACGGTGTCCAAGTTGCGTGGTACCTGGCCAATCCAATCCGCTTGCCAAGCGTGGCGATTATAGCTAACTGTTCTTTCGGAAGAGGCCTGTTGTATGTACTAGGGTGGACTTTTGCAGGTCGTAAAAAGTAAGGAAATTAAGTATTTCACAATAATGGTAACATTTATGAGTATTTGTTAATTTTAAGCATTTTAATAATATTTTGTTAATAGCAACTGTACACTATGATATAGTGTTCTGTACATAGCACATTGAAACGTTAGAAATTTGTAATAATGTATCTTTGCGAAAAAAAAACAAACGCTTACTTAGAACTTGTTTATAAATGTTTGTCGTATTTACAATAAAATAAAATTCTATTTAATTTTTTTAAATAAGGAACGCTTCAAACTGCCAGATTGCAATGAAAATCGCCAAAAGATGTAATTTATAAAATAAATGTGATGTCGAATGTAAACTACTTTTTTTGTTTTTTTTTCTTATATCCCTAAGAGGTCAAAGAGTTATCCTTTATATGCGTAAAAGTTCCTACCAAATACGGCAACGTTATTTTCTTCCGATGGGTTGGTTAGCGCAATTTAGATACGAAAAGAGACGGAGAGAGAAGGATTCCGACGGAATACTTTAAATATTCGGAGATATATCCAGCTGCGGGCTCCCAATAAAATAATTCCAAAATCATTAATAAAAATAATTTACATCATTAATTTATATCGTTGGTGTGGACGTAAATACGGTCTCACCGCCTGTCGCATTGTCCCAAAATAATCTCCGGTGAAATGTAGGTCGAAGGGACTAAATTGTCTAGACCTCTGGCTACTCCTGTGTTGGAAAATGCGTAAAGATCAATGAAAATCATATTTGAGATCTCTCCGAGGGGAACATTTACTATATGCCGTACTCTATCTCTGCCAAATATCACAGATCTATTCAGCCGTTCTGGCGTGATTGAGTAACAAATGAACATCCATGCAAACTCGCTCTTAATACTCGTAGTTGTAAGATGAATGCTTTTAGAAATAGTTCTATTAAAATGTATAACTAGTTTGTATACTTCATTTAGGTATACAAGGCTTAGACAATTTATTCCTTTCGAACCATATTTCATTGAAGCTAAATAATAAATAAATAAATATAAATATCTTCACGAAATTCCCAATATAGGAGTAGACAGAGGTCTAGTTGAGATAATTAAGTCCCTTTGACCCACCTTCCCCCGAAGATATTTTCGGGACAACGTGACAGATGGTGAGCCCGTCGCCGTCTTTATGTCCAAGCCAACGATGTAATTCTTACATAAGTTTCGAATCGTAACGAAGTTCCTATTATAATTTATGTTATACTAACCTTCAAAGAGGAACTGCTGTAATCGCGGATTGACGCCGTAGTCAATAGATATTTATGATAAATAATCGTGTATATGAGTAAAAAGAATGACCAAAGTTCTATAAGGTCCTATCATTTATCATAACAGCCAGGACTTTATAGGATGTTTTGTATGTTATGTAATTGCAAACATAAATAGTAAATATAGTCCTCTACTGAAGATTGGCCTACTCCAAAGATTGCCACATACAACGATCCTACGCTATCTGCATCCATCGACTCCCCGCAATATCCCAGTACAACAACAATTTTTAATAGTGTGAGCGATGCATTTGTTACCTTCTATAAGTTTCGTCAGGTTTAATTTTTGTATTTAAGTAAGCATATCGTACTGAATTATTAAACAAATATATACAAATATTGGGACAATATCACATACATTTCTCTGATCTCCAAGTAAGCAGCTTAAGCACTTGTATTATGTAATCAGAAACAATGAAAGTACCACAAACACCTCAGTAATGTAGAAAAAGTGTTTTCTATATCGACCCGACAGGAAATCGAACCCGGGACTACATCATGGAAACCGGTGCGTACGCCACTCATGCACGGAGGTCATCTTATTATTTACATACATAATTAAATAATACATTAAAGTCCCACTCCGTTTATTCCCACTATATTTAATATAGTAAAAATAATATAAATATTTATGTATTATTGACGACCTCCGTGGATGAGTGGCGTAAACACCGGTTTTCAAAGTGTCGCCATCTCGAGGTCCCGGGTTCGAACCCTGGTCTGGTCAAAGTAGAATAAATACTTTTCTACATTTTGTCGGGTCTGGGTGTTTGTGGTACCTTCGTTGTTTCCGATTCCCACACCTCAAGTGCTTTAGCAACTTGCATTGGGATCGGAGCAATGTATGTGAGGACTACCTATATAAGTATTAATTATTTATTAATTATTTATAAAATATTTATATATAGATAGGATGATTGAAAAATTGGGAAAGACCTTAGCCCAGTAAGTACTAATTTGTCTAGACCTCTCTCTACCCCTGTATTGGGAATGGCGTGAAGATATTTTTTTGGATCTCAAGCAGTACCTAACCATATTCTGTATTGAAATTTGAATGTCTATGTTTTACATCAGTTATGTGTTCTTTGTCGCGAGTTTTAACTGATCTTTAAGTTTCCAGACGAATATTTCACTTAACAGATGGTAAGAACTGAACAATATTTCTCACAGGCTTGTTAAATGTTCTGATGGAACCTATTAATAAGATGTAGCCAATTTTGTCAATTTTGTTAGTGACTCCTCCGATGTATGGCAACACAGCAGGCACCCGCTCGACCGTGGCCGGCTTCATTCGGTCACTGTGACGTAGGTGTGTACCACTGTGTGGTAGGCTTGTACGAACGGTTTTTTTTAAAAACTATGCCGCACTCTATCTCTGTGCCAAATATCACAGATCCATTCAACCGTTCTGGGGTGATTGAGTAACAAATGAACATCCATGCAAACTCGCTCTTAATACTCGTAGTTGTAAGATGAATGATTTTAGAAATAGTTCTCTTAAAATGTATAACTTGTTTGTATACTTCATTTAGAATTCACGGTTTAGACAATTTAGTCCTTTCGAACCCTATTTCATTGAAGCTGATTTGCGGGATAATGAGAGCCAGCCTTCGTCTTTATGTACAAGCCAATGATATAAATCGTACCTAAGTTTCGAAAAACTTTTTTCTATACACATATATTTTCGGAATATAACCCATTAATACGAGCCTTTACCTGTAGATTAAACACTGTTTTCTTGACTCCAATTTCTCCAAAGCCCCTCGACTATCGTGATAAACATAAATAGTTTTATGTATGTATGTATGAACGTCTTTAACTCGCGGATTAACATATCCATCATACAAATGCTTTTGCTTTAAATGTCACTCCTATTAATATTTCGCTTATAGATACATAGATAAACTTACATTTTATGTACATTTGACGACCTCCGTGGGAGAGTGGCGTACACACCGGTTTTCATGAAGCTGCCAGCTCTGAGGTGACGGGTTCGATTCTTGATCGGGTCTATTTAGAAAACACTTTTTAGGGTCTACGTTTTCTCGGGTCTGGGTGTTTGAGGTACATTCGTTGTTTCCGATTCCCATACCTCAAGTGCTTTAGCATCTTACGTTGGGATCGAAGCAATGTATGTGATGTTGTCCCTATCTATATATGTATTAATTATTTATTTATTATTTATAAATATTTATATATAGATAGGACGACAGCATGCGTGACGCTCCTTTCTTAAATTTGGGAAAGACCTTTTTTTTCTTTTATTAAAAAAAACAAACCATTGTACAAGAATATTAATTATATACTAAATCTTATCTACACGCTCATATGATATGTACAATCTATACCGTTTTCCACACATTATGTTCCTTAAACAGAAACATAAAAAGTATTAGTTATATAAGTAATATATTAAGTGATACAAAGCTCTCTATTATTACCATTATATTTAAGTCTTACTTCTTAACAGATCAGTTACTAATTTCGTTGACGTCCCGAAAATATCTTCGGTGGAAGGTGGGTCAAAGGGACTTAATTGTCTAGACTTGACCTCTGTCTACCCCTGTATTGGGAATTGCGTGAAGATATTTTTTAGCCCAGTTAGGACTAATGGCGTGAAGATATTTTTTTTTGGATCTCAAGCAGACAGCAGTACTAACCTAACCTAACCTAAACTAACCATATTCTGTATTGAAATTGGAATGTTGCACGCCTCATAAGCGAAGCGTTGAGGTGGGTATTACTGTCAGTTTACGCACACCGAGTGATCCTCAAACTTAAAATGTCCCTTTTTTTAATATTTGTTGCTTTTAAAATTGAATATAAATAGACAAATGTTGAGATTTAACAATCATGATATTTTTAAATTAATTAAAAATTTGTTTAAAAAAGTTCTGTCTTGGACGTCCGTGTGTCTGTATGTGCGGATCCCTTATCTTGTGGTCTCGATAACGAGAGCACAAGATACTTCACTTATCGAGTTGTTTTTTAAAGGTTTCTGTATTTTGAGGAATAGAAGCCTATTACTTTTCTCGGTATAATTCGATGTTGTTTAATTATTATTTCCAAATAATCTCAAATTTATTGTATGTATGTATTGTATATGAGGCATGCAATTTTAGATTTTCCAGCTATTTTTTAAATTTAAAAGCCTCACCGATCATCCTGGGTAGGAATTTGTGTTATTTTGCGAGGATATGTGTGGCTTGTCGAATCTGGTATAATTTAACCCGCTCGACCGTGGCCGGCTTCATTCGGTCACTGTGACGTAGGCGTGGAACCAGAAACTTATTGTCGTGCAGAACTTGCTTGCTGGTAGGCTTGTACGAACGGTTTTTTTAAAAAAAAACTTTTGTGCGACTTATATATAAACGGTTTGGATATAAAGACGGGCGACGGGGTCACCACCGGTCACGTTGTCATAAAAAATGTCTTCGGTGGAAGGTGGGTCGAAAGGACTTAACTGTGTAGACTAGACCCCTACTCCGTATTGGGGATTGAGTGAGGATGTTTGTTTATTTATTTTAATTGAACTATGGAAATGTTTGAAAGAGGTTCAAAAAGACAACAACAACATGAGCAGAGACCCGCGGGCTCAAGGAGCCGGCGCAGATCGAGAACCTGCAGGACCAGGCGCAGGTGATGCTGATGACGCACGCGCGCGCCGCGCACGGCGCCGCGCCGGCGCGCTTCGGCCGCCTGCTGCTGCTGCTGCCGCTGCTGCGCCTGCCGCCGCGCGACCTGGAGCGGGAGTTCTTCGCGAGGACCATAGGCCACACGCCCATGGAGAAGGTACTGGCCGATATGTACAAGAACTAATCGGACGTGCCGTGTCTCTCAGACGGGGTGTATGTGGGAAATTACTTTTTCTATATTGTCTCGGGTTTGTGGTGCCTTCGTGGTTTCCGATTCCAAAACACAAGCGATTGAACTTTACTACTACAACTAGTTACGATGGGATCGGCCCAGTGTATGTGCTGTGTATTTGTTTATTTTTGTGTAAATAAGTTGATTATAATAATGTGGCATTAAATGTAAACGCTATTAGAACTGCTCATAGCAGTATTAAAATGGCGAAATGTTTATAAAACACATTTTAAGCTAAATAGCCATAAGTAAATGATACGACAGCGTAAGTGCACCATTTCTAGTACAATTATATGTGACTTTGCAAAGGTGCATAATAAAGATAGCTTGAAATGAAAATCATTTTGAAGAGTCAAGGAGGCGACATAAATATTATAAAATCGAAGAGAAAAATTTTTTTATAAATTTCACCTGACACGAACGGGATTCGAACCCGCGACTCCTGCCGAACCGTGGCAACGCTCTTACATCTGAGCCACCGTGTCAGTTGAAATTAATAAAAATTCTCTTTGATAACAAAAAAGTTCATCATAACGTATGTGCTTTAAAATCAATAAAAAATTCCGTAATAAATATTATATTTATGTTTCACAGAGTGATTAGACACAGAAATAAATGTTTTTATTAAAGAGAAATAAAAAATATCTAATAATTAAATTTAAATTTATGTCTGATGTAACAAAAAAAGGACAGCATGACATACATGCTTTAAAAACTCAATAAAACACCTCCAAAAATGATGTAGCATTATTGTATATAACTATAGTATTGTTTAGTGTATTTCAAGGTATTTTATTTGACTGAATTAACTCCGGTACATTGTTTGAGTTTTAACTTATATGATATTTTGATAGCCTCTTTTGCAATCTTTTTTTATATTAAAACATAATTGATGATGAAATATATTACATACTTGTACAAATATGTTATTTGCTGTGGTAATAGGCATAGAGGAGTTTTAGCGCAAATACATATTAAATCAACGTAACAAACTTAAGCTAGACATTTATAGAATACTGTTTATATAAAAGTGATTTACTATACTATCTTTTGAGATGTATCGTGTATAATTTACTAATCATATAATATATTAAAATATTATACAGAGTTATGTAACTTCACAACTAAACATCTTTTAATTCTGAAGGTCATATTTTAAAGTTTGATTATAAAGAAAAAAACTAAACATTCTTTAACAATTTCGTAAATATGCACACGAAATATCTAATTATTACTGATTATGTTATTGTATAAAAATTGTATAAAACTGTTTTTGTAAATTGTACGTGTAATGATAATTGTATATAGCTCATTATATCTAGTCAACTTTATATTAGAATCGAACTGAAAGGCCTCAATACTGTATGTATATTATACCTGAAACTCTGAATAGTGTAGGTGCTTTTATTGAAGTGAAACTTCTTTAGAATCGTTGATATTTCAAACGACAGGTAAGAGACACAAATACAAAAATGTGTAGGACGGAACCGGCAAAGAATGAGACAGAAATATACATGCTATTTTATAAAATAAACTTTGTAATTATCCTACCCTTGTTATATATATTCATCTCATTCTTTCGTCGATTTACTGAAGTTTCACTTCTATCGTGTGTGAATCGCACACGTCACTTTATTTAATAGAAATGTTTTTAGTCTGCAAGGTAAATAGCTCACATGATATGAAATATTATCTGTGTTTTTTTAGTACATGAGAAGCTTATCTTTCTTTCTTTCAAAATATAGCTTAATTAGTAGTAATTCTGCTAAAGAGCTTCGAAGCTAAGAGTTGCGTTTATATGGTCAGTCAATTTTCCTGCGGAAGTTATACCTAAAAATATTATAAAATCGAAGGAAGAAAATATTATACTCACTGTATCTTTTATATAAAATTATCACGAAGAAAAAATTGTACAGATTGATGTGGTAAGTTACATAGGAGATATTAAATTCTTACGGCGTAAGAATATGCCCCCCCCCCTTATCATGTAAATTTCGTAAGAGTCCACAAACGGTCTCAAAAATAAAATACCGTAAGATTAATGGATGATATGGAAAAACATCGGACAAAATCGAACCGCACCGGCAACAAGGAACGGTGTCCAAGTTGCGTGGTACCTGGCCAATCCAATCCGCTTGCCAAGCGTGGCGATTATAGCTAACTGTTCTTTCGGAAGAGGCCTGTTGTATGTTCTAGGGTGGACTTTTGCAGGTCGTAAAAAGTAAGGAAATTAAGTATTTCACAATAATGGTAACATTTATGAGTGTTTGTTAATTTTAAGCAATTTAATAATATTTTGTTAATAGCAACTGTATACTATGATATAGTGTTCTGTACATAGCACATTGACACGTTTGAAATTTGTAATAATGTATCTTTGCGAAAAAAAAACAAAAACAAACGCTTACTTAGAACTTGTTTATAAATGTTTGTCGTATTTACAATAAAATAAAATTCTATTAAATTTTTTTTAAATAAGGAACGCTTCAAACTGCCAGATTGCAATGAAAATCGCCAAAAGATGTAATTTATAAAATAAATGTGACGTCGAATGTAAACTACTTTTTTTGTTTTTTTTTTTTTACTTTTTAGTTATCCTTTATATGCGTAAAAGTTCCTACCAAATACGGCAACGTTATTTTCTTCCGATGGGTTGGTTAGCGCAATTTAGATACGAAAAGAGAGTTAGACGGAGAGAGAAAGAGAAAGAGAGAGAAATTGTCTCTGCACCGGCAATTTTCAATAATTTTAATAGCTTAGTTATGACCCCGACTTCGTACACGCACAATCTCAAAATTCCTACGGAATACTTTAAATATTCGGAGATATATCCAGCTGCGGGCTCCCAATAAAATAATTCCAAAATCATTAATAAAAATAATTTACATCATTAATTTATATCGTTGGTGTGGACGTAAATACGGTCTCACCGCCTGTCGCATTGTCCCAAAATAATCTCCGGTGAAATGTAGGTCGAAGGGACTAAATTGTCTAGACCTCTGGCTACTCCTGTGTTGGAAAATGCGTAAAGATCAATCAAAGTCATATTTGAGATCTCTCCGAGGGGAACATTTACTATATGCCGTACTCTATCTCTGTGCCAAATATCACAGATCCATTCAACCGTTCTGGGGTGATTGAGTAACAAATGAACATCCATGCAAACTCGCTCTTAATACTCTTAGTTGTAAGATGAATGCATTTAGAAATTGTTCTATTAAAATGTATAACTTGTTTGTATACTTCATTTAGGTATACAAGGCTTAGACAATTTATTCCTTTCGAACCATATTTCATTGAAGCTAAATAATAAATAAATAAATATAAATATCTTCACGAAATTCGCAATACAAGAGTAGACAGAGGTCTAGTTGAGATAATTAAGTCCCTTTGACCCACCTTCCCCCGAAGATATTTTCGGGACAACGTGACAGGTGGTGAGCCCGTCGCCGTCTTTATGTCCAAGCCAACGATGTAATTCTTACATAAGTTTTCGAAAAACCCATTGGTACGAGTCTGCCACCTGGGGATCGAACTCGGGTCTCTTGACTCGTAATTCCGATCACCCCACCACTCGGCTATCGTGACTTTCAGTGAAGCTGATTTTCGGGATAATGAGAGCCAGCCATCGTCTTTACGTCCAAGCCAACGATATAAATCGTAGCTAAGTTTCGAATGGTAACGAAGTTCCTATTATAATTTCTGTTATACTAACCTTCAAAGAGGAACTGCCGTAATCGCGGATTGACGCCGTAGTCAATAGATATTTATGATAAATAATCGTGTATATGAGTAAAAAGAATGACCAAAGTTCTATAAGGTCCTATCATTTATCATAACAGCCAGGACTTTATAGGATGTTTTGTATGTTATGTAATTGCAAACATAAATAGTAAATATAGTCCTCTACTGAAGATTGGCCTACTCCAAAGATTGCCACATACAACGATCCTACGCCATCTGCATCCATCGACTCCCCGCAATATCCCAGTACAACAACAATTTTTAATAGTGTGAGCGATGCATTTATTACCTTCTATAAGTTTCGTCAGGTTTAATTTTTGTATTTAAGTAAGCATATCGTACTGAATTATTAAACAAATATATACAAATATTGGGACAATATCACATACATTTCTCTGATCTCCAAGTAAGCAGCTTAAGCACTTGTATTATGTAATCAGAAACAACGAAGGTACCACAAACACCTCAATAATGTAGTAAAAGTGTTTTCTATATCGACCCGACAGGAAATCGAACCCGGGACTACATCATGAAAACCGGTGCGTACGCCACTCATTCACGGAGGTCATCTTATTATTTACATACATAATTAAATAATACATTAAAGTCCCACTCTGTTTATTCCCACTATATTTAATATAGTAAAAATAATATAAATATTTATGTATTATTGACGACCTCCGAGGACGAGTCGCGTAAACACCGGTTCTCAAGGAGTCGCCGTCTCGAGGTCCCGAGTTCGATTCCCGGTCGGGTCAAAGTAGAAAAACCACTTTTTCTACATTTTGTCGGGTCTGGGTGTTTGTGGTACCTACGTTGTTTCCGATTCCCATACCTCAAGTGCTTTAGCATGTTACATTGAGATACAATGTATGTGAGGACCACCTATATATGTATTAATTATTTATAAATATTTATATATAGATAGGACGATAGCATGCAGGACGCTCCTTTCTAAAAATTGGGAAAGACCTTAGCCCAGTAAGTACTAATTTGTATAGACCTCTAAGAAAATATTGTACTCACTGTATCTTTTATATAAAATTTTCTTTTTTATAAAAGTTATGAAGGAGATATTAAATTCTTACGGCGTCAGAATTTTTTCTTATATCCCTAAGAGGTCAAAGAGTTATCCCGTATATGCGTAAAAGTTCCTACAAAACACGGCTACATTATTTTCATCCGATGGGTTGGTTAACCCAATTCAGATACGAAAAGAGAGTTAGACAGAGAAAGAAGGAGAGAAAGAGAGAGAGAGAGAGAGAGATAGAAATTGTCTCTGCACCGGCAATTTTCAATAATTTTAATAGCATAGTTATGACCCCGACTTCGTACACGCACAGTCTCGAAATTCCTACGGAATACTTTGAATAGTCGAAGATATGACAGAGGTTATATCCAGCTGCGGACCCCCAATAAAATAATTCCAGAATCAGTAATCAAAATAATTTACAACATTAATATATATCGTTGGCGTGGACATAAATATGGGCAAACCACCTGTAACATTGTCTCAAAATAAGCTCCGGTGAAATGTGACCCACATTTCACCGCAGCAGAAACGATTAAATTGTCTAGACCTCTGGCTACTACTGTGTTGGAAAATGCGTTAACATTAATCAATATCATACTTGAAATCTCTCCCAGGGGAACATATTCTTTATCCCGTAATCTATCTCTGTTCCAATTTTCATCCAGATTCGTTCAGACGTTCTTTTGTGATTGAGTAAAAAACCATCCATGCAATTTTAATACTCGTAGTTGAAAAATGAAAGAATGCTTTTAGAAATCGTTCTATTGATATACCAAATTCGTTACCTGGTCTTCGTGATGAGTGGTGTATTATGCAATATTATAGATATTTATTTATTTACAAATTTAATGAACTCCGTGGAGAATTGCGTACCCACCTGTTTTCATGGAGTTGCAAGCTTTGAGGGCTTTTACGGGTTAGATTCTTGATCAGGTCTATATAGAAAACACTTTTTAGGGTCTACATTTTCTCTTTGTTGTACCTTCGTAGTTTAAGATTCCATAATAAGAACTTATTTGGGATCGGGGCAATGTATGTAATGCAGTCCCTATCTTTATATGTAATGCAGTCCCTATCTTTATATTCATTATTATTTACCTCTATGGTTTTGTCTGTCTGTGTTATCTTTATTCCCTCCCAAAATCAAACCATTATCATAACAAAAGGGACTTTACTTGGAGACTGTATTGGGAGTAACTCGTGTAATAGTGATTCATCTCAGCTGACGTCACGTCAGCCTCGACTAATGAACGAAGTAACAGCGTGTAGAAACCATTTAGAATTCTTTGGTATTTCCAGGCCATTGCGACGCATATGGAACTAGTTTTTATCGTGTTAGATAAGTTTTGTCGTAAAACAACTTTGCAACAAACATTTATGTTGTCTTGTTATTTACTTGAGAGACGGTAAAAATTTACAGCAATATAGTTTATACATAATTTGAACTTATTTTTTGTAATTTTATTGGTTTTACATTTTTTTGTTGCGTACACCCAAGTGTTAGTGTACACCCTAACCTTATACTTGTTTTTATTTTTTTATGGGTTGCCTGGAAGAAATCGCTTATCAGCAATTAGGCCACCCATTTTATATTTTTTTATTGTCTCATAATATTTTTTTTGTAGGTGTACAATAAAGTACATTTTCATTTTCGTTTCATTTCAATATATACGTTGACGACCTCCATGGTCAAATGACGTACATCAGTACTCAGTGTCGCTAGCTCTGAAGTCCCGGGTTCGATTGCCGGTCGGGTCGATATAGATAAACCACTTTTTGAATCACGATAGCCGAGTGGGTGGGTGGTCGAAATTTCGAGTCGAGAGACCCGAGTTCAGTCCCCAGGTGGCAGGCTCATACCAATAGATTTTTCGAACACTTTTGTACGAGTTGTATCGTTGGCTTGGGCATGACGATGGCGACGGGCTCACCACCTGTCACGTTGACCCGAAAACATCTTCGGTGGAAGGTCGAAGGGACTTAATTGTCTAGACTAGGCCTCTGTCTACCCTTGTATTGGGAATTGCGTGAAGATATATTCTTTAAATTTTTTCTACATTCCCTCGGGTCTGGTTTGTGGTATCTTCGTCGTTCTTCATCTTACTTTTGGATCAGAGCAAAGTATGTGATGTTGCCCCTATATAGGTTCAATACGATAACGCATTTAGGGTGTTGACGGGGCTTCCCCGGTTTTGTAGCGCGTCGGGGATATTCGCTGATGCAAGAGTACATAAAATAAATAAGTTAAATAAGTAAGTTAATAGTTTGCTTTTACCCAATCATGCAAAAGCGGTGTGCATCTTGTCTATGTTTTCGAACAGGTTTGGTACATAAGCCATTGCTTCATGGTACATCTGCTAAAGACCTGCATGAATTTTATTTATTAAGTTAATAGTATTAAATGAAACTAAGATTAATGTTACATGCTAATATAGGAAAAGGAACTACCGTAATCGCGGATTGACGCCATAGTCAATAGATATTTATGATAAATACTAGAGCACACGAATGACCAAGGTACAATCCTATCATTCATCATAAAAGCCTATATAAAGTGGGCTTTATATAAGCAAGGGATGCATTTATTATGTTTCGTTAAGTTTAATTTTTATTTACGGTAAGCATCTACTACATTATTAAATAAATACATACAAAGATAAGATGCATACTTCCTACAGCGTCTATGTTTTACATCAGCTATGTGTTCTTAGACGCGAGTTTTGGCTGATCTTTTAGTTTGCCCTCAGTAAGAGAGACCACATTCACAGTCAAGCTTATACACTCCTGCGTCTTCCAAACAGATATTACAATTTGTAAGAAATGAACAATTTTTCTCGGAGGCTTGTAAAATGTCCTAACGGAACCTATTTTTAAGATATAGCCAGTTTTGTTTGTGACTCATCCGATGTATGGCAACACAACAGGCAGGCTCGTACGTGGCCACTGTGACGTAGGCGCGGAACCAGAAGCTTGTTGTCGTGCAGAACGTTTTTATTGTGGAATAAAAAGGTGTCAAAATCCGTTAATCATATCCGTTAATAATGTGTAATATTCACGTAGATACAAGAAATTATTATAATTTATTTCTACTTTGTATACATAACTGAGTGACATACAAAAAAAGTGTCAAATACAATAACTTAGTCCTCTCACAATTCTGGTCATGATAATGAAAAATAGTTTATTGCCCCTCCCTCCCTTCACCCGGAAGTCTCTTTCTTTTGTCTTCTTTTTATTCTATTTGTGGGCCTTCGCTCTCGCAGGTCTCATTCGATGAAGCTGTAGAGGTCAATGAACCTAGAGCGGGGAACGTGGATGTTTTTAGATGGAAGGTCTCCTTCAGAGAAGCGAGATCGTCACTATGTGCGGGTGCTCCAAACAATACGTTAAAATATTAACGTATTGTATGGTCGAGTGGCGTACATAACGGTTTCAAGGTATGAATTGTCAAGTTGCGGGTTCGAAACCGATTACAATTTTTTTTATTATATATATTATGTATTTATATTTGCACTCGACTCATAAACGGTTATAAGTCATAAAAATTTATAAATATTTGTCTAGATAAATATATGTATGCATAAATATTTGTTGTCTTAGCTTGGACGTTATGACGGCGATAGGCTCACCACCTGTTACTTCCCAAATAAGCTTCGGTGAAAAGTGAAAGACGTTGTCTAGAACACTGCCTACGAGATGAGAAAGTGAAGATTATAGATATAAAAATTCCTATGCAAAATTGTACATCAAAATATGTCTCTAAAGACAGTGACGGGCTCACTACCTGTCACGTTGTCCCGAAAATATATTCGCTGGAAAGTGGGTCGAAGGGACTTAATTGTCTAGACTAAACCTCTGTCTACCGCTGTATTGGGAATTGCGTGAATATATTAGATTAAAAAAATATGTCTCGTTTTTCTAACAACACCGAAACAGGGGGTCATTGTAGAAGCGTGCTCGTCGCGACCCCTGCCAGCCCTTTTCAGGGCTGCAATTCTACACAGCTGCGCACCCATGCCAATGAGGGTTAGGGCGTCCCCCAAGGCGACGCACACCAGTTCGTCCCCGTTGGTGTGAAATGCAGCGCGCAAAGCGGTGATGGGGACCGCCACCCGTCACGCAAGAGAATTAGATGTCGTGTGTTTGTTGGAGACCAAGCGGAAGGGCAGCGGTACTGAAGAGCTCCTTGGCGGGGCGTTGGCTCTATGGTCCGGAGTCCCGGAGAGCGAGAGCGCCTGCCAGGGAGTGGCGGTGCTGCTGTCGTCTCGGTTGGTCTATTTTATGACTGAATATAAGGTTGTGAACTCGAGACTTCCCTGGGTTCGCTTTAAATTGGGATTGATGAAGTTATTCCTTTTGGCTGTTTATGCGCCGGTAGCTTCGTCGTCCAGAGCTGAGCTGGAGGAGTTTTGGGAGAATGTAAGAGAATTTCTAGACTTGGTTAGAGGAAATGAAAGAATTGTTGTATGTGGTGATTTGAATGGATGGGTTGGTACCGCTCGGTCAGGGTACGAGTCGGTGCTTGGAATGTTTGGCGATAAAAGGTTTAACGATGCTGGCAACCTTATACTGGCTGTATGCAAGGAAAAGGGTCTTCTTGTGACAAACACTATGTTTAGTCACAAGAAAATCCATATGTATACTAGAACAAGAGAGAATGAGAGAAGTATGATCGATTTATTCCTGGTGGATGACCGACTGCGAAAACAGGTGATGGATACGCGAGTGTTCCGGGGTGCTGACCTGGGAACGGATCACTACCTAGTGATTACTAGATTTAGGGGTCTGTTCGCGGGTTGGCGCCACCGGACGGCGATACCAGAACCACAGTCGGTCGGTAGCATCCGAAGCTGGAAGCTTCAGGAAGCGGACACTAGGGATAAATATCAAGCAAGGGTAGCCGAAAAGCTGGACAGCATCGATGTCAGGAAAGAATGTGTGGAAGAAATATGGCAGAGCCTTAGAGATGGAATGGTTAGTGCAGCGGAAGACGTGTGTGGAACTGTGAAAAGAAGTAGTAGTAAAAAGGGTGATGCATGGTGGAATGACGAAGTGAAAGAAGCTGTAAATAAGAAGAAGAAAGCATGGTTAGACTACTTGGCCTTTAGTAATGATAAGGATATGAGAGAAAGGAGGAAAGAAAGATATAAGCTCCAGAAAGTTCACACGAAAGCATTGATTGAGGAAGTGCGTGAAAGGAGTAGAATGGAAGCGGACGAAAGGTTGTCGTACAACTTCAAGGAGAACTCCAAACTCTTCTGGAAAGAGGTTGGAAGGACCCGGAGTGGTGCGACAGCCTTAAGAATGAATAAAGTGCTTTCGGGAACCAATGACGTCCTCTCAGAAAAATCGGACGTCATGCAGCGATGGAGCGAATTTTATAGAGAGATGTATGCGTGTGATGATCTTAGTGAGGGATCCGGGGGTGACGCCGTAACTGGTACGCCAGACTCGGACCTCGATGACACTGAGGTCATCAGTATGAAAGAGATTGAATGTGCAATTAGAAGTTTGAAATGTGGTAAGGCTGCGGGACTAGACAGAGTTACTGCTGAAATGGTCAAGTATGGTGGGCCACGCGTCTGGGACAGCTTTCATCTGCTGTGCAATTTGTGTTTGCGAACGGGGGCTGTTCCGGATGATTGGCGATCCGCGGTCATTGTGCCTTTATATAAAGGTAAAGGTTCACATTATGACTGCGGGTGCCATCGGGCGATCAGCTTGACCAGTTTAGCAAGTAAAGTTTACTCGAAGGTTTTGACACGTAGGATGCAAGATAAATCGGAAAGATTTCTATGGGAGGCACAATGCGGATTTAGACCTGGAAGAGGATGCACGGATCAAATGTTTTCTCTCCGCATGATCACGGAGAAGCTTCTGGCTGCTAACCAGAAGATTTTCTGTGCTTTTGTGGATCTTGAGAAAGCATTTGATAAGGTTGTAAGGAAGAAAATGTGGGGACTGTTGCCGGGGTATGGTGTGGATGGTCGATTGCTAAGGGCTGTACAATCACTTTACTGTGACTGTAAAGCCTGTGTGCGGGTAGGGCACGACCTGTCACCCATGTTTAGCGTCCAAACGGGCGTAAAACAGGGTTTTGTCATGTCTTTCTGGCTGTTCATACTGTATCTCGACAGCTGTTTACAGAAGCTGAAAGACAGCTGTTTGGGTGTGAAATTGGGTGACATAAAAGTAAATTGTCTGCTTTATGCTGATGATGCAGTGCTTATTGCACCATCAGAGGCAGAACTGCAGGCATTAGTCACGTGTATGAAAGAAGAATGTGAAATTAATGGTCTCCGTTTGAATGCTAATAAAACTAAGGTTCTGGTATTTGAAAGGGACGAAGAAAGAACGAAGTACGAAATTTGTGTAAATCAGGAATGCCTAGAACAGGTGAATGAAATTGTATACTTGAGGAGTGCGTTTAGCCGGGATGGAAGATATGATTTAGATGTGGACAGGCGTGTCGCTGCCGGGAACAAAGTCAATGGTGCGACTGCGTTAATCAAAAGGCAAGGCGTTGTGAAAAGTGCACGCCTTGCAATACATAACGCAGTGTTGGTACCGACTTTGTTATATGGCAGCGAAACCTGGGTATGCCAGAAGAAGCATAAAAGCAGGTTGAATGCAGTGGAGATACGATCTCTTCATAAAATGTGCGGCCTTACCATGGCCGACCGAAAGCGAAACGAAGAGATTCGCAATATGGCAGGTTTGAAAGATGACCTTGTCTCAAAAATGGATAAGGGCGTGCTTCGATGGTTTGGGCACGCTGAGCGAATGAGTGAAGACCGAATGGTGAAGAAAATATATAGCGCGAAAGTTAATATTAAAAGGTGTCGAGGTAGACCGAGACTAACTTTCGAAGACCATGTGAGCAAATTGCTCGAAGAGGGGAGGGTCAAGAGTACTCGGATACCTAGACGTGCATGTATGAAGAAGATGATGAATCTGAAAGAAGCGAAAGAAGTATGTAGGGATCGTGACACTTGGCGATCTGTTCTCTCTGGCTACTCCGTCAGGGATTGTGCGTGAAGATAAATAAATAAATAAATAAACCGAAACCTTTATTCGACGACCTTTAACACAGATGTAATAATATAAATCATATCCTAAGAGACCCGAGTTCGATCCCTAGGTGGCAGGCTCGTATCAATGGGTTTTTCAAAAACTTATGTACGTATTATATGACATGAAGACGACGACGGGCTCTCCACCTGTCACGTTGGTCCCGAAAATATCTTCGGTGGAAGGTGGGTCAAAGGGACTTTATTGTCTTGGCTAGACCTGTCTACCCCTGTAAAATTGCGTGAAGGTATTTATTTATTTATTTATATCATAACAGCTCATTAAGTTTACTGTAGGACGGAGGCCTCACCCATACGGAAGGGTTTGCCATAATCGCCACGCTTGGGGAGCTGTTTGGCGATCGCAGACCAGACACCGTGCACCTTAGACACTACTGTCCGTTAACAGTCTGTTGAATTTTGGACTAGTATTTTTCAAAGCCATCCCGCCATCTATCCTTAGCAAATTGTATTTTCAAAGGTTTTTCATTGGTCGCCTTTTATAATAACAACGGGAAGAAAGGAACCAAAATACGTGCGAAATATAGACATGAGGCTATCTGGTTAATTGTATCAATTTCTTTCAATCATTTTCTTTTGTTAATTTACTTCAGTTAATAATAATATCAGAAAGTTGTTTATTAGTATAGCAAACGAAAGATATCTGGATAAGGACCTCGAAAAATACAGAACTAAATAAAGTCACATTATTGGTAGAATGTATGTACTCGTATATAGATTTAAAAGAGAATGCCTACATAGTTTCTTTTGCCTGTTTCTTCTCCGTTAGAGGAACCTCATTACGAAACGGTGATACATTAAGAGTTACCACCGATAAACGAATGTATATATTTTTATTTCAATAAATTAATGATTTGATTTGATATGAAGCTTGATGTCTGTTACCGCGATCGCCAATTCTCTAGTCCTGCGTGATAATATAAGATATAAGAAACACACTATATAGCATAGGCTCACAGGTTTAATATATTTTTAAGTGGAAACTTCTTTTAGCGCGATACGCATCTAGATATGAAAAAAAAACATTTTTTTCTAAATAATAAAAAATAAGTAATAATCATTTATATTAAAGTAAAATAAGTTTTCACTTCTGTCGGCACTCCCGGAGTGCGAGCCGTATTTTATTTATTTACTAATAATTTAGATATGGCATGGTAAAAAACTGCTAGATACCAAACTGCAACTAACTAAACTGTAGAACATTAAACTGTTATTCAGGCCATTACAATCACCGTAACATGTCGGCTTACAATCAGCAAACTGACTCGTTAAAATTTTTATTTCACATTCGTTTAAAATAGGGGAAGTGAATAGTTATTTTAATGTCTTTCCGTTCTTACATCGGTAATCATTGTGGCCTTAAAACACAAACACACACATTTTAAATCTAATGATGATGGATCACCTGAAAAATACATTTACTTAATGATATTTACTGAGAGATATATACATGCAATGATAGGGACAGCATAACATACATTTCTCTGATCCCAAAGTAAGTAGCTTAAGCTCTTTTGTTATGGAATCAGAAGCAACGAAGTTACAACAAACACCAAGGTTCGTGAAAATGTAGAAAGTTTTCTACATTGATCAGATCGGGGAACGAACCTAGGACCTCAGAGATACGGACACCTTGAAAACAGGTGTGTTCGCCGTTCGCGGAGGTCGTCATAAAATACAACAACATGAAAAATTAGATAACATTGGTTAACATACAGGTACCATAAAAACTTGAATTTTATTTATAGAACTGAAACTTTTCCAGTCAAGGTAGTTCTTTCGATGGGAGCGAAAAAATAACTTTAGTTTTTTTGTCTCGCCTTCCTGAAGTCTAACAAACTTCTGCGTTTCGTCTGGTGAGTGCAGGTCACCGGAGGCCCACACCGCCCTATCCCACTTCTAATTGTGGGGGGGGGGGCACTCTATTTGTGCTATCTACTCTATCTGTGCCTCTAGCATTGCGGGTGTCCATGAGCGGCGGTAATCACTTACCATCACGTGAGCCACCTGTCCGTTTGCCTCCCTATTCTATAAAAAAAAGACTCACCACCTGTCACTTAGTCCCAAGAAATTTCTTCGGTGACAAGCGGGTCGAAATAAATTAAATTATTTCAACCCGTGCGTTTGCGTTTGCGATTTCTCGATTCTGTAGATAAGTTCTCTAAACCCACCGAAGCATAAATGGTGATTTTTTTCAATGCGTATAGGCTGTGGCCGACAAATTTGTCCCTATTTCGTAAAGTTGGTTTGTTATCAATGTTTTTTTTCTTTAAAAAAAAATGTTGTGATGTTCAAACCTCCGTGGACGAGCGCCTCCGTGTACACCAGTTTTTATGATATCATCAGCTCCGCTCAAATTTAAAAACAACTTTTCCTTACATTTACGTGGGGTTGGACGTCCGAGCCTACCACCTGGGGATCACACTCGGGTTTCTTGATTCGTTTTCCGATCACCCAACCACAAAGTGCTGAAATTCGCTTGTGTTTTTAAAACTTGTATTTACTACATACATATCACGAGTGACGTCACATATTGCATTACGTCAAATACCCATACAGATTTATGATCTTAAGAGATTTTTTAAAACACACGTCACCCAGATTAGTAAATATTTAATTAAACATAATATGCGTCATTCGACTTCGCCGTAGTCGCGTTAAACACCTAAGAATACTTTACGCATTTAGTAACGCAATTATAATATTTTTATGACCGCTAACTTAGTAGGAAAATGAGTTAATTAGTGGACATGCATTTTAACCGACATCACACATCGTTGTTTGTATTCCCCATCGAAATACATTTTCCCTGTATAAAACATGACTTTGTTAACGCTCCAATTGACGTTTGGAATTGTACTCGTAACGTTTTTAAATTTCGAATTGCATTTGAATTTTGAATTTAAATTATGACACGTCGCTGAATTCGCTAGACTATGACAACGGAGTCACGATAACCCAGTGGTAGGGTGGCAGGCTCGTACCAAGGGGTTTTTCAAAAACTTATGTACGAATTGAATCGTTGGCGTCCCGAAAATATCTTCGGTAAAAGGTAGGTCAAAGGGACTTAATTGTCTATACTAGACCTCTGTCTACCCCTGTATTGGGAATTGCGTAAAGATATTTATTTTGTTTATTATTTATGACAACGGAACTTGACTGATTGTGACGATAAATAGTAACTGCTTTTAATAGGATATTATTATTGGACTTATGTGTATGTAGCTAACCGCGTGGTAACGGAAACCGTGTGGTAAGGGTGTAACAATACTGTCACTCCCTTTCTCCTCCCTGAGGAAAATAGCCTCGAATATCATTACGGTTACCTCAGGATGGAGGGATAACGGGTCTCTAAAAAATTTCAGACCAAAGTAATCAGATCGAATGGTCTGGTACTGCGATCGCCAATCCACATGGCAACCGTAACGATTAAGGCAAATCCTCCCTATGGGAGAGCCTATATCCTGCAGTGAACTTTAATAGGCCGTTATTCGTGTATGTATGTATCTATGTAACCTTCTTCTCTAAAGCCACTGTATACATTGTTCCGTATTCTGTAAAAAATGTCTATTATGACATAGCCCTCCACAAAAGATAGAACGGTCCTTAGCCACCTGCATCCATCAACTCCTCACAAATATTCTGCGTAATGGAATAATTTCAATGAATTTTTATCTTTCCAAACACCGTCAGGCGTATCATCTGGACGCAGAATCTATGGTAGTTTTTTAGATAGATAGATAGGAACAATATCACATAGATTGTTCTGATCCCAAAGTAAGTAGCTAAAGCAATAGCTATAGCCCACAACTTCAAAAAACTCAAATAACTATAATTTGTTAAATGACTCAAATTATTTTAATTAAATTACCATAATTATAGTCCTTTGCTTTCGCAGTAGTCGAGTAAACCACCAAAAAAATTAAAATACATAAAGTATTAGCCTTATTTATTTATTTATTAATATTTTGTTAACTGCTAACTTGATAGGAAAATATATTAATTAGTGTTTAAGTTTGAACAAAATTCAAACAAGATAAAGCTGTTTTTAACGGAATCGATGACATCCATCGATTGTTATATATCATTCGACGTCCATTTTCCTTGTATAAAACGTGACCTTTTTACCGCTCCAATTGACGATTTTAATAGAAATATTTTTAAATTTCGAATTGCATTTGAATTTTGAATTTAAATTATGACACGTCGCTGAATTCGCTAGACTATGACAACGGAGTCACGATAACCCAGTGGTAGGGTGGCAGGCTCGTACCAAGGGGTTTTTCAAAAACTTATGTACGAATTGAATCGTTGGCGTCCCGAAAATATCTTCGGTAAAAGGTAGGTCAAAGGGACTTAATTGTCTATACTAGACCTCTGTCTACCCCTGTATTGGGAATTGCGTAAAGATATTTATTTTGTTTATTATTTATGACAACGGAACTTGACTGATTGTGACGATAAATAGTAACTGCTTTTAATAGGATATTATTATTGGACTTATGTGTATGTAGCTAACCGCGTGGTAACGGAAACCGTGTGGTAAGGGTGTAACAATACTGTCACTCCCTTTCTCCTCCCTGAGGAAAACAGCCTCGAATATCATTACGGTTACCTCAGGATGGAGGGATAACGGGTCTCTAAAAAATTTCAGACCAAAGTAATCAGATCGAATGGTCTGGTACTGCGATCGCCAATCCACATGGCAACCGTAACGATTAAGGCAAATCCTCCCTATGGGAGAGCCTATATCCTGCAGTGAACTTTAATAGGCCGTTATTCGTGTATGTATGTATCTATGTAACCTTCTTCTCTAAAGCCACTGTATACATTGTTCCGTATTCTGTAAAAAATGTCTATTATGACATAGCCCTCCACAAAAGATAGAACGGTCCTTAGCCACCTGCATCCATCAACTCCTCACAAATATTCTGCGTAATGGAATAATTTCAATGAATTTTTATCTTTCCAAACACCGTCAGGCGTATCATCTGGACGCAGAATCTATGGTAGTTTTTTAGATAGATAGATAGGAACAATATCACATAGATTGTTCTGATTCCAAAGTAAGTAGCTAAAGCAATAGCTATAGCCCACAACTTCAAAAAACTCAAATAACTATAATTTGTTAAATGACTCAAATTATTTTAATTAAATTACCATAATTATAGTCCTTTGCTTTCGCAGTAGTCGAGTAAACCACCAAAAAATTAAAATACATAAAGTATTAGCCTTATTTATTTATTTATTAATATTTTGTTAACTGCTAACTTGATAGGAAAATATATTAATTAGTGTTTAAGTTTGAACAAAATTCAAACAAGATAAAGCTGTTTTTAACGGAATCGATGACATCCATCGATTGTTATATATCATTCGACGTCCATTTTCCTTGTATAAAACGTGACCTTTTTACCGCTCCAATTGACGATTTTAATAGAAATATTTTTAAATTTCGAATTGTATTTTTTGACACGCCGCTGAAGTTGCTCGACGACTATTTGACTTGTATATGTTGGCAACCGTAAGTTAAAAATATTAAAATTTAAAATTACTACAATTATAGAATTAGTCACGATAGCTAAAGTGATTGGGCGATCGGAATTCAAGTCAAGTGACCCGAGTTCGATCCAAACTTATGTATGCATTATAATGTCCGGTTTTTTTTCAAAAGTTGATTTATAATAATAATAATTAATACAAGCATTGATGGGGACAACATCCCATGAATACTCTGATCCTACAGTAGATCCACATGTGTCATGGGATCAGGCACAATGAAGATACTACAAATTTCCAAACACGAGTAAAAAAGGTGTTTTCTACATTGATGCGAACAGAAATTGAACCCATAAGGTTACGGATTTGGTTCGGGTCAGTGTTACGGTAACAGTCCACGGAGGTCATCAAAAAGATACGTCAAAATATCATCATAAAATACTGTAAAATCTCCTAGAAAAGAAATAAATCATCTTTACCAGCAATGTATGCCTTATCATTTTTTACCCCAACCTGCATGGATCTAGCCCAGAGGCGTTAATAAACACCTACGCCTCTAAAAATTATTCAGTATGTTTGTAGCAATTATTGTGTAAAAACTAAGTTGTTTTCGAAATAGCGTGAAGATATAAAACATTGTAAAAACAAGTTTAAAAAATTAGTCATGATAGCCGAGTGCTTGGGTGGTCGGGATTCGAGTCAAGAGTCCCGAGTTACATCCTCAGGTAGGCTCGTACCAATGGGTTGTTTTTCAAAACTTATGTACGATTAATATTATTGACTTGGACATAAAGGCGACAGGCTAACCACCTCTCAAGTTGTCCCAAAAAATGTACGGTGAAAGGTGGGTCGATAAAACATAATTGACTAGATCTCTGTCTACCCTAGTCGGGAATGGCGTGAAGATAAAGTGAAAAAAGAAAATAATGGACTCGAGTTTCATGCATTTTCTTTTCTGAGATGTTGTTTTAGCGAGCCGGTGAAGTTTTCGACGTGAGAATTAACGTATAAATTACTAGCTATGTAAGAAATTAAATGCGTAAATTTTATAGAAAAAAAAAACAAGGTAATAACATTTATAGACAAGTAAATGAGGGTATATGAACGCATTTTTATATCACTAAGAATGCATGGTACATTTCAAATCCGCATCTTCATTAAAGTTATGAGTCCTGTACCTTTCCTATATTACATCCAAGCCAAAATCGATCGTGGAAATAGATTTCGTTTGTATTCTTTTGGGAAGTATTATAGTATACGCACGTAACTTATTATTAATCTGAGGGCACAATCTAATATTAGCTGTGGTACAGTTATCAAAACAGGAAGTTTGTTCCGTCATTGTGTTTCGTTTAATCAACTCTGATATAAACAACGGGTTTTCCTTGAAGTTGTTGCTGTCGACTTTATATTAATATTGATCATGACTATCTCATTTATACCGTAGCAATTTATATTCTACACATAATAATATTGGGATACTAGCTGACCCCCAAACATTGTATTGCTATATAAAAAAAATAGAGGTTGATCTCAGAGGGGTCATAAGTCAATAATGGTCACGATAGCCGTGGTTGGGTGGTCGGAATTTCGAATCAAGAGACCCGAGTTCGATCCTCAAGTGGCCGTACCAATGAGTTTTTCTAAAAACCTATGTAAAAATTATATCGTTGGCTTGGACATGAAGACGGCGACGGGCTCACCGCCTGTCACCTTGTCCCGAAAATATCCTGGAAGGTGGGTCGAAGGGACTTAAATGTCTAGACTAGACTTCTGTCTACCCCTGTATTGGGAATTGCCTGAAGATCAGTCCGGGAAACGAACTGGAGACCTGTGTTGGCGATGTCACGTGACATCTACTAAGGTCGTCAAGTACGTATGCAATATGCAAATGAAATAAAAAGACACAAAGGATTGAAAAATAAAATAAGAGGTAGTCCGCTCCTGGCGACCAATAAGTTGTAATTTAAGAATAAAAATAATCCTAACAAACCATCCATAATTAATAAGTTTCGTGTTTTTTTTTATTGAATTAAAAACAAAGGTATAGTCTGTCCATAGTCTTTGGGTGAAACGAAGGGTTGCAGGTTCAAGTCACTATTGGTCACTATTGTTCACAATAGTGACTTTATCCATCAGGATATGAATGTTTGTACTTGACTTTTAGATGTATATATGTATATAAATATTTATGTATCTTAATGTGCACCTATGTAAGTGTATTGCAATGTTGGCTTGAACACTAAGATGGTTATATGTTTACAACATGTCAGATTATCCCAGTATTGGCAAAAACATGAAGACATAAATAAATAAAAAAGAAAAATAAAGATTGCTTCATATGCATGTAATTTTTGACACTTTATTGTTTGAAACAAAAATAGATAAAAGTGTGGTATCATAATAGTTTAATCCTCAGTAGAAAAGAAATGTGCATAAATTCTGATAGGTAACCCATTAAAACGAATGAGTTAAATTAATCAAATATACTTTCACTATATAGAATCCTTAATTCAATATAAGTCTCTAAATAATCCTTAAATAAATAAATAGTAAATGAAAAGATCTCTTATATTATCACAGTTACAGTAGTGGCATTAAGACAAATACACAATTACTATTACTATTATATTTGTGTGTAAAATTGTTTACAAATGGTCACAGAATATATAAAGTACATTTAGCTTCAAACAAATTATTAATAAGTTATTATTATGCTACAGTCATAAGAACACTTGAGGAGTGGTAAACAGATTTGTTTATGGAAATATTACCAAAATTGTAATGACATTAACTCATCTGGACTCAATTTTATATATCATTATTTCCACCAAACAATCTCATATTACCCCTACTTGAACACATCTCATCTTGCCAGGAGTTAAGCAAATCAAAGGAACTTTTTTACTAAAATAATGATGGTTGCTGGTAAAATCCTCCAAACACAATTGAATTTGTAGTTTTCTCAATGATTATATAGCAGAAAGGTCTATTTGCATCAAATCTTGCTACTCCTATACGGTTTGAGAACTCAGCAGCTGTCACCGCGGCTGCTTCTGTACCCTCTTCTGTCACTTCAATTGCAGCTTTGTGTGCAACCTTTGTCACAAACATAGGTATACGGGACATATGTGGTAATCTTGCCTTCGACTCATCAAAGAGATCTTTAATACCTAGACGACTTCTTAATATCTCAGTTAAATCTAAATTAGATTCTATTTTGAACCTAGGAATAAAACAGTCCACCTCTTCGTCTCCATATTCCAAAGCAGATAGCCTCAAGTTTTCAAAGATCGAGTCCAATGGGACACTGTTGAAATTCAAGAACATATCTTGGAGGGAAACTCCTGGATTTGGGAGCATTATTAGCATAGACAAGCGATTCTCCTTTCCATATGGCAATTCTATTACTCTTGCGTTAAGATCCTTTAAATTGGTGAAAGGATAATTGTAACGGTTGTACATCATATTAACTTCGCCAATCTTCTTACCATGACTATCAAGAAATGGTTGCTTCGAGGTCGAAGTAGAATTAAAAGGAACAGTCCACTGTCCCTTAAAATACAATGCACTTGAAAGTATCATTTGGGTTTCACTAAAATCACCACTGTTGGTTAATTGAGGTATTTTCCCGTGAGTTACATTATTAATAACACCATTAATTATTTCAGATGTATTATCATTGCTGAAATTTAACTTAACCAACTTAATCTCATACTGGTTTGCGATGTCAACAAAGTCGCGAAGGGGTAACTTTTTCTCGTCGACGAATATTGCGTTGAACTTTTCAAGGTCAATTGTAGAAGTCTTAACTTGAAGCCATTTGAGAATCTTTTGGAAATCACTTCTCGTCTGGGCTCTCTTACTTGGGGCTACTCGTATAGCTTCGCTAATTTGCTTTAAAGTGTTATCCGAAGCACCTTCGGCTATGACTACTAAAGCTGTCCACACGGTAAACGGGGACATCACTAAGTTCTGATTATTATTTTGTGTTGAAGTCGCATGATAGAGAAGTTCTATGGAAAAATTACCAATTCTTTCCGCTAGTCCATGATGTAGATTTGAAGTCTGATTAAATTTAACCTGGCCATGACACAACGCGACGAAGAGAGATACGACTATTAAAACATGCATGATTTTATTTAAAATTTAACAAAACACAATAATAATAATACGAATATCACGCATATCACAACACGACACACGCAACTTGTATTAACATCTCTACTGAACAAGTGATCGCGATGCGACCATGAACTAACACCACTCTGACAAAGTGACAGATAGAGTGACATTCAAAGAGAATATACTATATAAGTACATAAATTTACATTATATTTAATTTACAATGTACCTAAAAGTTTTAGTTTAAAAATTTTTTTTTTTTTTATCTTCACGCACAATCCCTGACGGGGTAGCCAGAGAGAACAGATCGCATCGTGTCACGATCCCTACATACTTCTTTTCGCTTCTTTCAGATTCATCATCTTCTTCATACATGCACGTCTAGGTATCCGAGTACTCTTGACCCTCCTCTCTTCGAGCAATTTGCTCACATGGTCTTCGAAAGTTAATCTCGGTCTACCTCGACACCTTTAATATTAACTTTCGCGCTATATATTTTCTTCACCATTCGGTCTTCACTCATTCGCTCAACGTGCCCAAACCATCGAAGCACGCCCTTATCCATTTTTGAGACAAGGTCATCTTTCAAACCTGCCATATTGCGAATCTCTTCGTTTCGCTTTCGGTCGGCCATGGTAAAGCCGCACATTTTACGAAGAGATCGCATCTCCACTGCATTCAACCTGCTTTTATGCTTCTTCTGGCATACCCAGGTTTCGCTGCCATATAACAAAGTCGGTACCAACACTGCGTTATGTATTGCAAGGCGTGCACTTTTCACAACGCCTTGCCTTTGATTAACGCAGTCAGGGCACCATTGACTTTGTTCCCGGCAGCGACACGCCTGTCCACATCTAAATCACATCTTCCATCCCGGCTAAACGCACTCCCCAAGTATACAATTTCATTCACCTGTTCTAGACATTCCTGATTTACAAATAGTTTAGAAATAGTTTAAAAATAACAGTGTAAAATAATAGTTTAAATAATTAACCTTAAAAAGTATATATTTATACATATAATCTAGTGTCGCGGATGATGTGCTGCAGGAAAAGGGTAGCTACCGGCCAGGTCGGGTGATCGTGACCTGGGGAGGACGTCTCCTCCACAGTGTGCTTTTTTTTTTGTTGATAACCGTGGAGGAAAATGCTTTACGCACAAACGTTTCCTGACCGGAAGGCCACCGAAACGAACAGTGTCGGACTCGGATCTCAGAAAGAGAAACATTCCGACTAAAAACCATTCACAGGATGCTGTTGGCCCGGAGGCCTTTACATCGTCATCTGAGGAGACCTGCGAGAACGAATGCCCGCAGGTATCCACAGTGTGCGCTATCGGTACTCGTATATATGCTTGTAATTATGCGAACTTCGATAGCGCGATGTAGGCCGTCGATGTGTTTCCTGAATCCGCCACTAGCGAGATTCTTATGTAGAGACATGGATGTCGCCACATCACTCCCCTGCTGAGACTGGAGGTCGGAAGTGCGGATAGCTTGACCTTGAGCAATCTGGCGTTGCGGTGAGAGGCTGTGACTAGATCTACGGAGAGTCGAGATGTATGGTCACAATGCCAATGCCACAGTGTCAGCCTGAGGAGAAGGGGGCCCGCCGTTGATAATCCTCAGTGGCTGACAGGCCTAGGAAGCACGCGTTGTGCCGACAGTAGTCCGGTGCTGTGACTGCGTAGATGACGTCGATGTTGTTGGAGAGGCTCGCTGCGTTGTTCTTCAGTGGTCACCGTCGGTTGGCGGGTGATCGTGACCTGGGGAGGACGTCTCCTCCTCAGTGTGCGCTATCGGTACTTGTATATATGCTTGTAATTGTGCGAACTTCGATAGCGCCATGTAGGCCGTCGATGTGTTTTCTGAATCCGCCACTAGCAAGCTTCTTATGTGTAGACATAGATGTCACCACACTAGTATAGGCAAATATTACATATTTTACTGTTGTTACTAACTTCAGCCGAACATTTATATTTGACTGAAGTGCTAGTATTATACAAAGTGAACTAAGATGCTGAATTAGACGCTATTCTCATAAAAATTGGTTATATTATTGTAAAAGAATGATAAATAAAAATATAGTTACCCTATAGAAACTGTTATGAATTTTTGACCATAATCATTATGTCTTGTACAGGTTACAAAAATGTACGTATATTTTTCTTTTTGGTATTTTTCTAGAAAAGGTGTCCTAAAAAGGCATAGCCCTATCATGTCATAGAGTACTAACTCTAGTTACTAAACCACGGCTGTCTCTGCATCAACCTTTATGCGGTCGATGGGCACAAAAGAATACACTGAAGATCTTAAAACCTCATCATACGACATTTGCTGCGTGGAAATTGCGTACCCTCCTTGATAGCGAGTACATCATGTGCCCTCCGTCCGTCGTAAAACTGCTTTCGTGTCCCGAGAACTCCGTCGCTACGGAGTGGATATCACTGGTCTCAGTGAATCGCACGCGGCTGACGAAGGGTAGAGGTTTGAACGACTGGGTGGGTATACTTTCTTTTGGAAAGGAGTTTCCCTGTCAAAAAAGGTATTGTACGAAAACTGCGTTACCACGTTACCACGTTGCGGTTACACCTGGCAGTGTATATGCGACTACGACAAGGATGAGGTACATCGAGGACTTCGGATACACTAAGATTAGATGACACTAGGATTCCATCTAGAGAGCAGGGGTCTTTTGAGGTACGACTTTAACGCCAGAAGACATGATGTAGGGAACATGAATAGCAACGGGCAACGTCTACTATCGCTTTGCGCCCAATTCCAATTTGCTATTACCAAATACCATGTTTTTTTTTATTTGGAAGTGAGGCAAACGAGCAGGTGGCTCACGTGATGGTAAGTGATTACCGCCGCCCATGAACATCCGCAATGCCAGAGGCATAGCAGATGCGTTGCCGGCCTTTGAGAAAGGTATAGGCTCTTTTCTTAAAGGTCCCTAAGTCGTATCGGTCCGGAAAAACCGCTGACGGCAGCACATTCCATAAAGTGAAAGTGCGTGGCAGGAAATTCCGCGAAAAACGCACTGTGGTGGAATGCCAAGCATCAAAATGGTGTTGATGGCATATTTGACTATGCCGTAAGGTTCGATGGTGAAATTCAGCGGCTGGGATTAATCCGAACAACTCCTCGGAGCACTCCGCGTAGTAAATCTTGTAAAAAATGCAAAGAGATGCAACATCTCTTTGATTCGCAATGCCATCTAGGCTAGATGGCATTGATAGAACATGGTCGTCGACGATTCGAGCCGCTCTTCGTTGGATACGGTCAAATGCCTTCCATTTCCCATCCCAGTTGACACTGGAGTGCCCCCGCCCAGAGATGCGAACAGTACTCCATGTGCGGCCGAACCTGCGTCTTATAAAGTTGCAAGTGGTGGGCCGGCATAAAGTTCTGGCGTGCTCTATTGAGGACGCCATGCTTCTTAGAGGCCAATTTAGCCTTCCTTCGAAGTGACCGCGAAATTGAACGTCGCTCTATATGTCGACGCCAAGGATTCCGGTACTGGCTGAGGCAACTAGCCCATATGATGGAAGCTCTTTGAGCTCAGCTTTCGCTTTCGAGAGAAGCGCTTTGTGCCATGCCCGATCAAAGGCTTTCGCTATGTCCAAACTAACAACCAGGGCCTCACCCTTGCTCTCTACTGCCTCCCCACATCGATGAGTGTGGTACCCAAGAAGATCACCAGCTGAGCAACCCCGACGTAAGCCGTACTGGCGGTCACTAATTCACTGGTGCTCCTCCACGTACCTCAAGAGCTGGCAGTTCATAATGGACTCCATTATTTTGTAGAACAAGGAGGTGAAAGCGATCGGTCTGTAGTTACCCAGATCTGAGCGGTCGCCTTTCTTAAGGATCGGGTGCACCAAAGCTGTCTTTCATGGCATCGGGACGACGCCTTCAGAGTAGAAGTAGCGAAAAAGACAAGTTAGAACCGGTGCCAACTCTGGACCACACATCCTCAGCACAATAGGGGGGGACACCATCGGGCCCACTCGACTTCTGGATGTGCAGGGAGAGGAGTGCTTTGCGCACTGAGCTCTGAATAAAACCGGATGTCCGACATAGAGCACACGAGGGACCAGAACGCACGAGTTCCTGAAGGAAGACGAACCAGTATCTCGCCAATTCTGCCAATGTGCTAGGACTTTGCCGCAGCAACTACTTTTTTGAAGGACCTGGCGGTAGAGTTATACTTCTTCTTAAAAACGCTAGTATTTGAATCTCGGGACGCCAATGCATTAACCCAGGCCCGGTAGCACTGCTCCTTTTGACGGGATGCCATTCTGCAGGCGCTACCAAACCAAGGCTTAGATCTACCACCGATGGGCACCACAGAGGAAGGAACGAAAAGTTCCATTCCTTGAAGCACCTTACACCTCACGATAGCCGAGTTGTTGGGTGGTCGGAATGTCGAGTCGTGAGACCCGAGTTCGATCCCCAGGTGGCGGTACCAATGAGTTTTTCAAAACTTATGTACGAATTTCATCGTTGGCTTGGACATAAAGGCGGCGACGGGCTCACCACCTGTCACGTTGTCACGAAAATATTTTCGGTGGAAGGTGGGTCAAAGGGACTTTATTGTCTAGACTTGACCTCTGTATACCCCTGTATTGGGAATTACGTGAAGATACTTATTTATATTTACTTGAAGCACCACATCAATGACGGAATCTGCAACGGCGTCGGGACTATCTAGCGAGAAGCAAACCTGCTCCCATAGGTAGGATGCAAAGAAAGACCGCATCCCTTCCCAATCTGCCGTCCTGTAGTGCCACACACGGCGGTGGCCTGCATATCGTGACCGTAATGAGCACACGATAGGCACTTTACTCCGAATCAGGCAGTGGTCCGATGAACCCAACCCGAGGTCAGCAGAAGATCCAGCAGGGGTGTACGATCTTCGACATCCGGAACCCGCGTTGTTCCCGCAAAGTAACCAGTTGTGTCAGATCATATGCTAAGACAAAGTCAAAAACAGATTTCCCGGCATGATCAGTGGTTCGAGATCGTAGCCATTCGGCGTGGTGGGCGTTGAAGTCGCCGATACCACCACGATCTCTGCGGATGGGATCTGCTGTAGCACGGAATCTGCAGCCATTTGAATGTAGTCGATGAGTCGGTCAGTTTCGGCATTACCGCTGTGGGACCTATAGAGGCACCCATAGACGCGAGGGTGGTCGTCGCTGTCTATGCGTAGCCAAAAGGTGGACAGGACCCTACCTTCAAGGCTGCCGAGGCGTTGAGAACATATATCCTCTCTGATGTATACACAAACCCGGCCCGTGGCACAAAAGAATATTCAAATTTGTACTCCGGGTAGGAAAGATAAGAGGTATCCGCCGGACGGCTTTGCCGTCTCCAGATGGTAGTGTACGGCATTTAGATTGGAGTGTAGTCCCCTGATATTGCAGAGATCCAAAGCAAGCGTAGTAAGGGGTGCCGAAGGTTTTTTGCTTCATTTGCCTCGGACAGTGTGGGAACAGAGCGGAACCCAGACTAGGGTCCCAGGGTCAGCCTGAGCATCTACACTCAAGCAGCGATTGGTTGCCCGAGCGCGGTTACCCAAAGGGGATTCTTCAGCACCGATACCCCCTGCTGGTACCCCCCCCCCCCGGGGTAATATTTTTTCATCCGCCACCATGTTTATGTTTTGGGGGAGAGGGGTGTGTGGGCCTCCGGTTACCTGCACTCACCAGAAGAAACGCAGAAGTTTGTTAAACTTCTACTTCACGCCGGTATTCTGTGAGGTCGTGGTTCCCCGGTCGAGCCGGCCCATGCATGCAACAACAAAAGCTGATGCGTGGCTCTACCACTATAAGAACCACTGTTATTTGCAAAGTCATAGCTAATGTTGTTGTTTTTATCCTAATATTATATGTTCTTCTATTCACTTAAGAAAACATGAATTGTGAAAAATTATATCATTGTAGATAACAGTCATGTCCTGAAGATTGTGAAGTATAATTAAATTTGTGACGACCTATCGATCCTAATTTTCTTTTCATTCAGGAGTAAAACCACATGGATGCATCCGACATTGGCACCTGATTGGCTTTGTGATTGCCCGACAAAGAGACGTTTCCCAAGTGCATATCATTCGTGTTATGCGTGATGCAAACGCAATCTGCTCTATTGACCAGACTCGTCATCACCAAACTGATACCACCCTTATCGTAGATTTTGGGAACTATGCCTAAACGTCTAGAAATTGGGAAACTACGGAGTCCACTAGTGCGTGAGACTTATAGTTAGTTAATTGGTGATACTTTCCGATCGCTGAACCTTGAGAACGGTGATGCTGTTGCTAACGCCGCCTCAAACACATTAGGTATTAAAGCCATTGTATACGAGGATTGGTTTGATGACAACGACGAAATTTGTCCGGGGCTAATCGCAAAAGCATCGGTCTCTTTTATGCCAGCATGCAAATGATATCCAATCGGAACAAGTACAGGCAGGTGGTGCGAAGTTGATGAAAAATAGTTAATTCTTTGAGCATTTTGTTGAATTTGATTAAGTAATTAGTGAGATATTTTAATACTTCATAACGATGTTACACTGTGGAAACAGGGAGGCACGCAGGTGTAGTTTACGTATCGAAAAGCGACCGAAGACCGGAATGGCTAATTGAACACTATTTTACGCTTCAGTTTTGTGGCAGAAACGAATTACTTTTTTATTTACTTGAATATATAATTGATTTTAAGTTGTAAATTAGGATGTAGGTTAATGTTTCTGCCTTAGCTTTCTTTTAAATAAAATTGCGGATGAAACCGTGGGACACATCTATCATCATCTGTATTTATTAAATATAAAATAATGTCATAAATATAAAAATAAATCGCACACGCGCGTGCGCACACAGACACACACACATAGGTAATATTAATTACAGTTATTTTAATTTCTGTTTTAGGCTAGTAAAACAAGAAGTAGGCTTGTAAAATAAGAAAAATGCACTGTTACTGAAATACACATTTATTTCATAAGCGTAGTTCAGCCTCAAATGCTAAAATTGCTTTGCATATTTAACATTTATGTAGCCAAAAAGCTTTGTAAAAATTATGTATTTTTTTTCTTTCTTCGAATAAATACGAAACAAAGATTTTTAGTTATTATATACAATACCATATAATACACATATAGGTACTCTTTGATTTAGCAAATACTGGGTTTTGTACTCGGTTTTTTCCAAGTTATAGATTATTTAAGTTTACGGTAAGTTATACGGTTTCTCCGATAATACATTATCGGAGAAACCGTAAATAACAAAATGAGTGTTTTCCCTCATTTTGATTTCACAAAGCTTATCTAAATTAGCGATTGTTAAACAATAAACATGTGCGGGGTTTTTCCATTTCATTTATCACCATTATATATATTTATCACCATTATAGAGGCCAGTAAATGTTGACTGCTGGGTATATATGGGTATAAGCCTCCCCCGTTAGTTAGGATTTGACATCATCGCTACGCTTCGCAAGGCGATTGGCGATCGCAGTAACTGATACCATAGTCCCGTTAACAGTCTGTTGAATTTTCGTCTGATATTTATCCCGCCATCTGTCTGTAGTCGATTTTCATAGCTTTTCTCTTAGTTACCTCTACCTTGTGGTATTAACCTTACATCGCATACCACATAGACATTTATTTAAATGTTACATCAAATTAGTTGAAGTATTTGAATTTTTATTAGTACATTTAAAATTTACATGAAACAGTTAATGTGAAATGTGGGTAGGATTTCGTCTGTGTTAAAATAGTCCACTACATGAGGAAGCGAATCGCCACTCTTGGTGAGCGAATTGGCGATCACAGTACCAGAATACTCGCCCTTCAGATTACTGCATGTGATGATTAGCGATGTGAATAAACCGTAGTATTAGTCTGGTAACTTCTACAATGCAAATTTTTTGTAGTTTTTCAACAAATGGTGGTATATTCCACCATTTGTTGAAAAACTACAATATATATATATATATATATTCTTTTTTTTTATATAGAAAAGGGAGACAAACGAGCAGGTGGCTCACGTGATGGTAAGTGATTACCGCCTCCCACGAACACCCGCAATACCAGAGCCATAGCAGATGCGTTGCCTCCCCAGAATTGGGCGGGGGTGGGCCCCGGTTACCTGCACTCACCTGACGAAACCCAGAAGTTTGCTAGACTTCTACTTCACGCCGGTATTCTGTGAGGTCGTGGTAGTTCCCCGGTCGAGCCGGCCCATTCATGCAACAACAAAAGCTGATGCGTGGCTCTACCACTGTTAGTCTTTGTCCTTTTGAAGTTATATTTTGGCGCTTTTTAAAATACACAAGTCACGATAGCCGCGTGTTTGGGTGGTCGGAATTTCGAGTCAAGAGACCCGAGTTCGATCCTCAAGTGGCCGTACCAATGGGTTTTTAAAAAAAAAACCTATGTACAAATTACATCGTTGGCTTGGACATAAAGACGGCGACGGGCTCACCACCTGTCACATTGTCCTGAAAATACCCCTGTATTGGGAATATATATATATATATATATATATATATATATATATATATATATATATATATATATATATATATATATATATATATATATATATATATATATATACATATATATATATATATATATATATATATATATATATATATATATATATATATATATATATATATATATATTTTAAACACACACAGATATATAAACTATTAGACATCTACCATAATAGTTGCAGTGGGCCAGCCACTTAGCTAGATGCTGGAACTTTTTTCGCGGCAAGCTCGTACGGGAAAAAGTAATGTAGAACGACTGCAGTGATGATCTGTATAAAGGATTGCGATAGATAGGTGTGCTATTTGTGTTGCTATTACAAAACAAAAGATCAGAAATGGTTTAAAAAGTCTTTTTTTTTCTGACATAGTCATGAGCAGGTCCTCCCTGTGGTGCATTTTTATCGTTGAATTTTGGAACACGTTGTATATATATATATATATATATATATATATATATATATATATATATATATATATATATATATATATATATATATATATATATATATATATATATATATATATATATATATATATATATATATATATATATATACATTATAACATTACATACATTGTTCTATTAACTATAATATTTTCTTAGAATCGAATTCTGATCATTCAACAGCACTCACTGTAGGTGGGCTATAGGTGCGTTAAGAAGATTCATGATAGCCCAGTAGTAGTCAGTATTCAGATCAGGAGACTCGAATTCAATACCCATGGGGTACAGTACCGATGACTTTTTTCAAAAATCATGTACAAATTGGGCATCTGGCTTCGGCACTACGACGAAGCCCAAAAGGGCTAAACAATCCAGACTTCTAACCGCATCAGAGAATGTAGTTGTGAGTTTGTATGTAAGGTTGTTTACACACAAAATAAAAGAAAAAAAACTTTTTTTTTTTAATTTATTGATGTAACATCTTCATCACTGGTTTCGATCCTCTGTGCATGCTTTTGATCAGCCTCGACCAATATTCTGCCGATGGCTTTCACCAATCTCACTTTGAACCTAGACACATTGGTCATGTCTTCGTACTCGACACGCATCAAATCCCTCTCGATGTAATACTGGAAGGTATTCCAGAGCATCTCCTTAGCCTTGAGAATGTGTTCGGCTTGGCTGGGAACAAACGGGCATAGGTTAGCACTACTTAATGAATACATATATATATATATATATATATATATATATATATATATATATATATATATATATATATATATATATATATATATATATATATATATATATATATATATATATATATATATATAGATGAATACATATATAAATAGGGACAACATCACATACAGTGCTCCGATCCCAATGTAAGATGCTAAAGCATTTGTGATGTGGGAATCGAAAACAAACACCCAGAACCGAGAAAATGTAGAAAAAGTGGTTTTTCTATATTGACCCGACCGGGAATCGAACCCGGGACCTCGCGATGGCGACACCTTGTTAACCAGTGTTTACGCCACTCGTCCATAGAGGTCGTCTACTACTACTACTACTACTACTTAAGAAGTTAAGAAGTCACGTGAAGATATTTATTTATTTACTTAAAATAAAAATTTGCTTTCACTAAAAATTACTCTATAGCTTAGTAGGTAGTGACTATGCTCTAAATGTTAAGGGATTCTAGTTCGAGTACCGCTATGGACAAACATTAGTGATGAATCTTAATATTTATGTATATAATATGGTAGCGGCAGTTGGGACATTAAGACGGCGATATACTCACCGCCTGTCGCTTCGGTGAAAGATGGGTAGAATGGTCTTTACCCTAGACCTCTGTCTACTCCAGTATTGAGAATACGCGTGATGTTAAAAAAATTAGAAACGGGTATTAAATATCAACTTATTTGTAACTTTTCTCAGTCTTCGGGCAAAGAATTCCAGAGCAATGTACCCTGAATGGTAAAGGAGTGACAATGACCAAAAGTGTGACCAACAGTGAAAAATTGGTTAGTGTTGCATCTGCAATATGCTCATCTTGTGATAGCATCTGCAATATGTCAGCATCAATGTTACAAAGTAGACTAATTGAATTGCGCGCCTTTATAAAATACATTAGCAATGTTGTAACTAGGTACTTATTTGCTAATATACGTATTACAGGTAGAAAAACATCTCTGATGTTACGATATTACAAGTAAAAGAAGTTCTCTGATTTTATGTAATAAGAGATTAAATAGAAAGGAATACATTAAACTTTAAATAGTTACCGTGTGGTAACGGTGTAAGAATCCCTTTCTTCCCGTGGGTGTCGTAAGAGGCGACTGAGGGAAACAGCCTTGAATATCGTTATGGCAACCGATAGATGGCGGGATAACCATCTCTAACAATATCAGCCCAAAATAATCAGACCGAAGGTGGGCAGCAGCGTCTGAGGTGCGAGTGGTCTGGTACTGCGATCGCCAATCCGCTTGACATGCATGGCGATTGTAGCAAATCCTCCCTATGGGAGAGGCCTATGTCCTGCAGTGGACTTTAAGAGGCCGATATGTATGTGTATGTGTGTGTGTGTATGTATGTATGTATGTATGTATGTATGTATGTATGTATGTATGTATGTATGTGTATGTATGTATGTATGTATGTATGTACGTATGTATGTATGTATATATATATATATATATATGTATGTATGTATGTATATATGTACGTATGTATGTATATATATATATATATATATATATATATATATGTATGTATGTGTGTATGTATGTATGTATGTATGTATGTATGCATGTATGTATGTACGTATGTATGTATATATATATATATATATATATATATATATATATATATATATATATATATATGTATATATATATATATATATATATATATATATATATATATGTATGTATGTATGCATGTATGTATGTATGTATATATATATATGTATATATATATATATATATATATATATATATATATATATATATATATATATATATATATATATATATATATATATATATATATATATATATATATATATATAAATATATATGTATGTATGTATGTATATATGTATGTATGTATGTATGTACATTAAATATCTATGATCCATGCTTAGTAAATTTTATTGAAGCTTACCTTGAAGGCACATTCACATTTAGTTTATGCCTGGGAAGGCTTAATACGACTGTTTCACCATCGTCTGCAGCCTGTAAAATAAATATACAACTAAGCAAACCAAATAGTCACGATAGCAAAGTGGTTGGGGATCAGAGTACGAGTTAAGAGAGCCGAGTTCTAACCCTGGGAAGTAGACTCGTACCAATGAGTTTTTCAAAAAATTATGTACGATTTACATTATTTGTTTAGATTGGACGAAGGGCGACAGGATTACTCTGTATCGTTGTGATAAAATAAGCTGCGATCGCCAATCCGCTTGCCGAGTGTGGCGATTACGGTAAACCATCCCATGAGAGAGGCCTATGGTCAACAGTGGATTATTGCAGGAGGATTAAAATACATTTTATTTTTGTTTTTGTTTTAAATACAATTATATATTCGTACCAATTTTCGTGTGGTAATGGCGTAAGAATATTAACCACTTCTTTCCTAGGATGTCATAAGAGGCGATTAAGAGAAACAGCCCTGAATATATCTGAATATATCTTGAATATATCGATATCCTGCAGTGGACTTCATTAAAAACCATTAGCGATATTCAAAAGTTTGCGATGAATATAAATCTTTGTACTTGATTTATATGTTAGTAAGCTACCTTATCAAGATATGTATCTACGTAAAAATATAGTACATTTTGCTTGTAAACTTAAACGGCGACAGGCTCATCATCTGTAGAGGTCGAAAGCACGTAAGTGTCGAGACCTCTGCACAACCCATTATTTAGAAAATGTATATACCATAAACCCCATATTATACCAGACGAAACGCAGAAGTTTCTACTTCAGACTTCTACTTCACGCCGGTATTCTGTGAGGTTGTGGTACTTCCCCGGTCGAGCCGGCCCATTCGTGTAACAATAAAAGCTGATGCATGGCTCTACCACTGTTGCGTATATATATATATATATATATATATATATATATATATATATATATATATATATATATATATATATATATATATATATATATATATATATATATATATATATATATATATATATATATATATATATATATATGTCATACATTCCAAAGTAGCCCCCGTCACCTGCTTGTGTATATCCCCCTTGGCGAATAGTAAAGCGGCGTGCGGCGACACGAGCGAAGTCTTGTAGAGCACGAGCGCGCGCCGCTCCGCCGAGTGGAAGCCACCGAAGTAAGTCAGCAGCGCCGCTTGCTTCCGCTTCGCTATGGCGTAGTTCACGCTCTCGCTGCCGATGTGCGCCCTGTCGCCGGAACTGAAATAAATTTTTGCCATATAAAAAAATTGCCTGAATATATATAAAAAATAAACAGAAATAAATGTTTGAAATAAATGATTTGCTATGTAAATAAATAGTCACGATAGCCGAGTGGTTGGGTGGTCGGAATTTCGCGTCAATAGACCCGAGTTCGATCCTCAAGTGGCCGTAAATGGGTTTTTCTAAAACTTATGTACAAATTATATCGATGGCTTGGACATAAAGACGGCGACGGGCTCACCACCTGTCACGTTGTCCCGAAAATATCTTCGGTGAAAGGTGGGTCGAAGGGACTTAATTGTCTAGACTCGACCTCTGTCTACCCCTGTATTGGGAATCGCGTGAAGATATTTATATTTATTTATTTATTATTATTTAAAAAAATAGGGGTTGATCGTAGAGGGGTAAAAATTTAGGTTTGTGTGTGACTTTTAATGAAAATTACACATCCACATTATAGAAAAATAAAAACAAAAAAATATGAAAATATTAATACACTTAATATTTATTTGACAAACCTTATCACTTAGGGGTATGAAAAACACTTTAAAGCTGGCAACGCATCTGCTATGCCTCTGGTATGGGCGGCGGTAATCACTTGCTCGTTTGCCTCCCTTTGCTATAAAAAAATAAACATTTTCTCGGGTGTTTGTGATATCTTCGTGGTTTCGAATTTCATAACACAAGCGCTTTAACTACTTACTTTGGAGACAGAGTAATGTGTGTGATGTTGTCCCTCTATCTTACACTTTACAGCCTTTTAAAAGTCCACAATTGACCATAACCCCCCCCCCCCCTCCCAAGCTGTCCACAACCACTCGAGAACCTTTCTTTCCCATCTATTTCACTTTCAGTATTTCCTACGTATGTATGTATGTATGTATTTATTATTAATTAAATTGCTCTTAAAGTGTAAGTAAATATCTCTTGCCTGGTAAACAGTTCAACGACACTCTTCAGTTTGCCTTTAGTCCTCACGTGTTTCCTCGTCTTGAGTATGGAATTGGAACCGGACAACAAAATGGCCGCCGTGAACTCGTCGATGTCCGAGAACCGATTCAATTCCTCCACGTCCGGATTTGTTTCGATCATACCGGACTTTAGTAGATTTTCCAAATGCAGATTCGATAATGCTGTAAGAGTTGTTTGTTGTGCTAGAAATTGTTTACACACGTACATACATACTTATATTCATAATTGCATGTTAGTTATAGTCTGATGCAGTAGATGGGTTACGTTTGATAAGCGTAAGATAAGGAACTTCGGCGTACGTTTCTTCCGTTCCTCTGCCGCTCTTTCTACTTTATCTAATTTTTCTATAATTCATATGTGTATATATGAACCAAGTACTTTTAAATTTTTTTTTATATATGAACAAAGTTATCTATTTTAGACCATGTTGATATCGGTTTACGACTATGTTGCTTTATTAATTTTGGTGTCGTAAGAGGCGAAAAAGAGCAAAGCCTTCAAAACATCTGTGCATGTGTGTGTGCGAGTGCGTGCGACAGTGCGTGTGTGCGAGTGCGTGCGACAGTGCGTGTGTGCGAGTGCGTGCGACAGTGCGTGTGTGCGAGTGCGTGCGACAGTGCGTGTGTGCGAGTGCGTGCGACAGTGCGTGTGTGCGAGTGCGTGCGTCTGTGCGTGTGTGCGAGTGCGTGCGTCTGTGTGTGTGTGTGCGAGGGCGTGCGTCAGTGCGTGCGTCGGTGAGTGCGTGTCCGTGCGTCAGTGTGTGTGTGTGTGTGTGTGTGTGTGTGTGCGAGGGCGTGCGTCAGTGCGTGCGTGTGCGTATCCGTGCGACAGTGCGTGTGTGGGCAAGTGCGTGCGTCTGTGCGTGTGTGTGGGCAAGTGCGTGCGTCTGTGCGTGTGTGCCAGTGCACGCGTCAGTGTATGTGTGCGAGTGCGTGCGTCTGTGTGTGTGTGTGTGCGAGGGCGTGCGTCAGTGTGTGGGCGTGCTAGTGCGTGCGTCAGTGCGTGTGTGTGCGAGTGCGTGCGTCTGTGCGTGTGTATGAGTGCGTGCGTCTGTGTGTGTGTGTGCGAGGGCGTGCGTCAGTGCGTGTGTGTACGAGTGCGTGCGAGTGTGTGTGCGTGTGTGTGTGCATGCAACACTCACATTTAACATACTGCAGCCGGTCCCGCCGCACGCCCAGCCGCTCGCACCACTCGGCGGCCGCGCCGCGCCCGCGCTCGTGCGACTCCCGCTCGAACTCGCGCTGCAACCAGTGGAGAGCGGCGTGGTCCGAGCTCGCGCTGTATCGGCGTTTGATCTCGCGGATCTCTGTGACACAATGACAATTACAAATTAATGGGAATGGCGTGAAGATATATTAATTATTTTATGAAATTAATAATGTAGGTTGTAGTGAAGGAAGGTAGAAGGTTTTAGTGGTCACTCTCATTTGTGTTTCTAACTGAAATTCAGCGCTTTGACATCACTACATCTACTGCTTTCTGCTGCTGCTGTTAGTTTCGCTACTGCATCATCTACTCTACACAAGTAGATGATTTTACATTAAATACTGTAGTGTGTAATAGGGGGTAGTTATAGATAAACAACCGAACTATACGTACGGCCAACGAAACGGCAGTCTGTTTCCGAGCATTAAATGTGTAACGTTACAAAATATTATAATATCTATAACTACCCCATATTACACACTACAGTATTTAATGTAAAATCATCTACTTGTGTGGAGTAGATGATGCATCAGCGAAAATAGCGGCAGCAGTAGAAAGCAGTAGCTGTAGTGATGTCAAAGCGCTGAATTTCAGTTAGAAACACAAATGAGAGTATCTAAATCGTATTATTTGATACTATACTCCCTATAACGTACAAATACTACGAATACCTTTTATAAAATTATTACTTCAAAGAAGTTATGATTGTACATCGTCTCCTTAAAATGTTATTTTGTTGAATTGAAAAAGTTTGCTGTAGAAGATGAAACAAAATTTTATTCTATTCTATTCCAGTGGAGATTTTTTTAAGGATAAGAGTATCTGTCACGTCCCGAATAGACTTCGGTGAAAGGTGAGTTCCTCTCTTCATTAGACCACCTCCCTCTTTACTAGAAATAGCGTGACGGTAAACACCCGAGCAGAAACACATCGTCTAGACCTTCTATCCCCTTCTACTTGATGGTGACCACCCACCGTCCCTGCGGTCCGCCGCGTTCAGGAACAGCTCCACGTTGTCGGAGCAGTGCGTAACGACGGTGGCGGCGGCGACGGCGTTGCCCAGCGCGGCCGCGTGCAGCAGGCTGCAGCCCAGCCGTGGGTGCAGCGACATGGCCGACAGCAGACCGCCCAGCCGCGTCAGCCGCTCTGATGGGGACAGGGCGCCTGGAACCAAAAGGCAAAAGGACAGTGGTAGAGCCACGCATCAGATTCTGCTGTTGCACGAATGGGCCGGCTCGACCGGGGAAGTGCCACGACCTCACAATATACCGGCGTGAAGTACAAGTCTAACAAAATTCTGCGTTTCGTCTAGTGTGTGCCGGAAGCCCGCACATCCCCCTCCCCCGATTCTGGGGGGGGGGGAGGGCACTCTAAGGCTGGCAACGCATCTGCTATGGTAATCACTTACCATCACGTGAGCCACCTGCTCGTTTGCCTCCCTTTTCTATAAAAAAAAATATGTAAGATACTTTGTCTCTAAAAATTTCCGACTGGAGTTTACCCCTTTCGAAAAGTGAATGTATAAACATATTTTTGTTTATATTGTAGCAATCGTGAGTTCGAAGACCATGTGAGCAAATTCAAAGGAGGATACGGATAGATAGACGTGCGTTTATGATGAATGATTAAGCGAATGAAACGAAAGAGGTATAAGGATCGTGTCACTTGGCAATCCGTTGTCCCTGGCTACCCTGTCAGTACTAGGAATGAAGATATTTATTTATTTATATTCATCAAAATACTCTTAACGGAGATTGTTTGATATTTAAATGCCCATAATTTGTTTCATAATTTGTCTTAATGAGGAAAAAGCCAAGAGTTTTCAAGGTTTCGCCTGCATTGAGGTTTCTAATTCGATTTCTGGGTAATGTAAATAACCACTTTTTCTGTATTGTCTCTGGTCTGGGTGTTTGTGGTGCCTTTATTGTTCATGATTATAGAATCAGAAACAATAAAGGTACACCAGTGCTTTAGCTAATTACTTTGAGATCATAACAGTGTATTTGATGATTCTATCTATGTCTATATATAATTAAATAAATATGTTACTATTTACATACCAGTAAGTTAAACGATTTTCGGATTTTATCGCGTCTTTAATTAGTTTTTACAAACTATTTTTATTTCTCGACGTTTCGGATGCTTTACAGCATCCGTGGTCGCGTGGGGACTGAAACGAACGTCGGGAAATAAAAATAGTTTGTAAAGACTAATTAAAAACGCAATAAAATCCGAAAATCGTTTTATTTTAAATGTGTAGTATTCGCGTAGATACATGAAATCATTATACCAGTATGGAATTAAATAAACACGACGGAGAAGAAGTTATCTCTTACCTAAATCTATTAGATCGTTGACTGCCAACTGAATGGATCTCCTGTTCGGCGGTTCGGGTAGCTGCGACAGGAAATTTTCAACCTTATCCTCTGGTGCGTAAGTCTTACAGTCCAGTACGGTTTGTTCCAACGGTATTCTAGACAAGTGATAATAAAACTTTACACATATAACTTTATAAATTTTTTGTCCTTTATGCAAATGTTAGGGAATTTTGTGAAACATTTGAAAGTGAATGAGTATAAAACGTAATTAAATGGTTAAAATAAGATAAATAAATGTGGCATACGTAAAAGTGACTTTTAATGTGGTTAAACTAAGTACTGTATTACATTTTTATTACTGTAGCGTGACGACTTTACCATCCTTTCTTACCGTGAGTTTCACAATAATGATAATACAATACATAGAAGTCTTAATATTATCAATAGTCTATGATGGCGGGATAGCCATCTCGAAAAATGCGTCTGGTATTGCGATCCAATCCAATCGCCGTGTGTGGCGATTATGGCAAACCCTGCCCTGGGAGCGGCATACGTCCAGCAGTGGACTATTACAGATTATATATGTACTGAGGGATGGCGCAAGTTAAAAAAAAAGTACCTCAAAATTTCAGGTGTAGTGTGAGGAGCGAAACTGTCTTCTTTCTCCTTTGTGTACATTCTAAAGCAATGCCCTGAAAGAAAGAAAGGATAATAAAATATATAAATAAATACATACATAGATATATACAAAGTCACGATAGCCGAGTTGTTTAATTAGAATTTCGAGTCGGGAGACCCGAGTTCGATCCCCAGGTGGCAGTACCAATGAGTTTTTCAAAAACTTATGTACGAATTTCATCGTTGGCTTGGACATAAAGACGGCGACGGGCTCACCACCTGTCACGTTGTCCCGAAAATATCTTCTGTGGAAGGTGGGTCAAAGGGTCAAGTCTAGACAATTAAGTCTAGACTTGACCTCTGTCCTACCCCTGTATTGGGAATTGCATGAAGATACTTTTTTTATACATAGATATATTTAGACAGGGACAACAACACATACATTATTACACATTCATTTTCAGGGAGTCGGCAGGCCCCAGTTCCCCGGATTGATTCCCGTTAGGGTCAATGTAGAAAGCACTATTGCCTTGGGTCTGGGTGTTTGTGGTGCCTTTATTGTTCATGATTATAGAATCAGAAACAATAAAGGTACACCAGTGCTTTAGCTACTGACATTGGTATCAGAGCAATGATTGTGATAATGTCCCTATCTCATATATATATATATGTATATATATATATATATATATGTATATATATATATATATATATATATATATATATATATATATATATATATATATATATATATATATATATATATATATATATATATATGTATATATATATATATTAACATACAAATAAAATTGGTGTGTCTGTTTGTAATATAACCGTTATGAAATAACCGTTTTTTTACTACATATATATGAATATGTACGGTGCATACGCCAAAATAACATTCTATTACAAAATTTGTCGTTTTGTTAGAAGTCACGATAGGCGAGTGGTTGGATGGTCGGAATTTCGAGTCAAGACACCCGAGTTCGATCCCCAGGTGGCAGTACCAATGAGTTTTTCAAAAACTCATCCAACTCATGTCCAAGCCAACGAATTTCATCGTTGGCTTGGACATGAAGACGGCGACGGGTTCACCACCTGTCACGTTGTCCCGAAAATGTCCTCCGCGGAAGGTGGGTCGAAGGGACTTAACTGTCCAGACTAGACCTCTGTCTACCCCCGCATTGGGAATCGCCTGAATATGTTTTTTTCTTATGTTCCTTGTGTCTTTTCGTTCCGGCCGATCTCTGGAACCGCTGGACCGATTTTCACAGGACTTTCACTGACAGTCAGCTAATATTACAGGGAGTAACATAGGGTGCCGTGTGGAGTGTTAAAATGCGGACAAAGCCGCGGGGCGCCGGCTAGTATGCAACAGAGACAACGGGAGGTCAGTACCGGGCCGCACGCGTCCCGCCCGGCCGCCGCGCTGCACGGCGCCGGCTCGAGACACCCACACCGTGTCCAGACTCGCCGTGCCTACACAGCACGGTCAAATCAAATCAAATCAAATATCACAAGCAACACATTACATTAGTTAGCAATTATTAATACCGGTTAGGATGACTATTATTTGTATACTTTTCTCTTGCTCTTATATAAGTCACGATAGCCGAGTTGTTGGGTGGTCGGAATTTCGAGTCGAGAGACCCGAGTTCGATCCCCAGGTGGCAGTACCAATTAGTTTTTCAAAAACTTATGTACGAATTTCATCGTTGGCTTGGACATAAAGGCGGCGACGGGCTCACCACCTGTCACGTTGTCCCGAAAATATCTTCTGTGGAAGGTGGGTCAAAGGGTCAAGTCTAGACAATTAAGTCTAGACTTGACCTCTGTCCTACCCCTGTATTGGGAATTGCATGAAGATACTTTTTTTATACATAGATATATTTAGACAGGGACAACAACACATACATTATTACACATTCATTTTCAGGGAGTCGGCAGGCCCCAGTTCCCCGGATTGATTCCCGTTAGGGTCAATGTAGAAAGCACTATTGCCTTGGGTCTGGGTGTTTGTGGTACCTTCGTTGTATCTGAATCCATAACACAAGTGCTTTAGCTACTGACATTGCTATCAGAGCAATGATTGTGATAATAAAACTTTACATATATAACTTTATAAATTTTTGTCCTTTATGCAAATGTTAGGAATTTTGTGAAACATTTGAAAGTGAATGAGTATAAAACGTAATTAAATGGTTAAAATAAGATAAATAAATGTGGCATACGTAAAAGTGACTTTAATGTGGTTAAACTAAGTACTGTATTACATTTTATTACTGTAGCGTGACGACTTTACCATCCTTTCTTACCGTGAGTTTCACAATAATGATAATACAATACATAGAAGTCTTAATATTATCAATAGTCTATGATGGCGGGATAGCCATCTCGAAAAATGCGTCTGGTATTGCGATCCAATCCAATCGCCGTGTGTGGCGATTATGGCAAACCCTGCCCTGGGAGCGGCATACGTCCAGCAGTGGACTATTACAGATTATATATGTACTGAGGGATGGCGCAAGTTAAAAAAAAAGTACCTCAAAATTTCAGGTGTAGTGTGAGGAGCGAAACTGTCTTCTTTCTCCTTTGTGTACATTCTAAAGCAATGCCCTGAAAGAAAGAAAGGATAATAAAATATATAAATAAATACATACATAGATATATTTAGACAGGGACAACAACACATACATTATTACACATTCATTTTCAGGAGTCGGCAGGCCCCAGTTCCCCGGTTTGATTCCCGTTAGGGTCAATGTAGAAAGCACTATTGCCTTGGGTCTGGGTGTTTGTGGTACCTTCGTTGTATCTGAATCCATAACACAAGTGCTTTAGCTACTGACATTGGTATCAGAGCAATGATTGTGATAATGTCCCTATCTCATATATATATATATGTATATATATATATATATATATGTATATATATATATATATGTATATATATATATGTATATATATATATATGTATATATATATATATGTATATATATATATGTATATATATATATATGTATATATATATATGTATATATATATATGTATATATATATATGTATATATATATATGTATATATATATATATATGTATATATATATATGTATATATATATATGTATATATATATATGTATATATATATATGTATATATATATATGTATATATATATATGTATATATATATATGTATATATATATATGTATATATATATATGTATATATATATATATATATATATATGTATATATATATATATGTATATATATATATGTATATATATATATGTATATATATATATATGTATATATATATATGTATATATATATATATGTATATATATATATATATA
>JAGSMR010000077.1:1705000-1852500 GCA_029286605.1 Sericinus montela | reverse complement strand
ATGTTTTTCTTTTCTTTCTTTCTTTACAAATCACTATTTTATGTGTTATTTATTTTTGTTCTTTGATTTTGTTTTGTATCTATTTGTGACTGGACCGTGAATAAATGTTTTTCTTTTCTTTCCTTCTTTACAAATCACTATTTTATGTGTTATTTATTTTTGTTCTTTGATTTTGTTTTGTATCTATTTGTGACTGGACCGTGAATAAATGTTTTTCTTTCTTTTCTTTTCTTTTCTTTTCTTTTCTTTTCTTTCTTCCTTCCTTCCTTCCTTCCTCTCTCTCCCTCTCTCTCTCTCTTTCTTTACAAAAACACTCACCGGTTCCTCTTTATCCTGTTCTCCTTATGCGCCCCGGTATCTATGACGTAAACCACGTCCGGTATGGTTATAGACGTTTCCGCAATGTTCGTCGCCAGAACTATCTTCCTTACTCCCGGCGAGGGTTTCTCGAACATCTTCGTTTGTTCCGTCGTCGATAGTCTGTCAATCAAATCGAATGTTTTATGCTCACGCCATTACCCAGAGGGGTAGCTAGAAGTTCAGATAGTTTAGTGTTTTCGATTCGCATTTCGCTGCAGATTGTTTCGGGACAACGTGATAGGTGGTGAGCATACCACCGTCTTTATGTTGAAGTTAACGATTTAAATCGTACTCAAAAATGAAAAAAATAAATATACAGGGGTAGACAGAGGTCTAGTGTAGACAATTAAGTCCCTTTGACCAACCTTCCACCGAAGATATTTTCGAACTCGGGTCTCTTGAATTCCGAACACCTAATCACTCGGACATTCGTTAATCGATAGTAACTTTTTTGTTACAGTTTCATAAGAGATGACATAGGGAAAGGTTTAGAAAATACCATTGACTACCGACAAATGGTTACCGTTTCGAAAAATACCAAATTAAAATTCACCAATCCGGTGGCAGTGGTGTCTAAAATGTGAAGTGTCTGTTACTGAGTTCGGCAATCCGCTCGCCGAGCGTGGTGATAGCCAACCCTACATTACTGATAAGGCTTTCGTCCTGCAGTGAGCATTGACTGTTACGTACGTATGTACATATTAGTGAAGTTTGAGCGTCTGTAGTACCTTCGTTGTACGCTGCTTTAACTATTTTGGGATAAGAGCAATGTATGTGATGTACCTATTTATTAACTCACCTAGAATGAACTGGCAATACCATGTGAAAATTCGAACCCGCTAACTGCTCGTCCAGAAGCTTCTTCACTTGTTTTATTTCGGCCCAACCCGGGAGGAAGACTAGTATCGCCCCATCAGACTCCTTCTTATCGACTGCTCTTATAACACTTACAATCTGCAAACGGAGTCAGACTGAAGCATAGACTTAACTAGAGGTTATAATAGAGATAAAATAGAATGAAATATCTTAACGCAATTCCCAATACAGGGGTAGCCGGAGGTCTAGTCTAGACAATTAATTTCCCTTTTGACCCATCTTCTACCGAAGATATATTTGGGACAACGTGACAGGTGGTGAGCCCGTCGCCGTCTTTATGCTCAAGCCAACGACCTAATTCGTACATAAGTTTGTGAAAAACCCATTGGTACGTGCCTGCCACCTGGGGATCGAACTCGGGTCTCTTGACTCGAAATTCCGACCAACCAACCACTCGCCTATCGTGACTTAAGTAGGCAGAGGTCTAAACAATTAAGTCCTTTCGAGCCAACCTTTCACCGGGGTCATTTTTTGGGACAGCGTGACAGGTAGTGAGACTGTCGTTGTATTTATGTCTAAGCCAACGATATTAATGTAATATAAATATACTTCCGTAGACGAGTGGCGTACGCCGGTTTTCATGATGTCGTCAGCGCTGAGGTACCGGGTTCGATTTGTCGGGTCAATGTAAATAAACACTTTCTCTACATTGACTCGGGTGTTTGATGTACCTTCGTCATTTCTAATTTCATAACACAAGCGCTAAGCTAATATAAGCGTACATAAATTTTGAAAACCGTTCCAAAAAAATTTCATCACGCATTTTCCAAATACTGGCTTAGACAGAGGTCTAGGCAATCAAGTCCTCTCGACCCACCTTCTACCAAAGCCGATTTGTTACAACGTGACAGGCGGTGAGCCCGTCGCCGTCTTTACGTCCAAGCCGAAACGATATGAATCGTAAATAAGTTTTGAAAACCCATTGGAGTACAAACTCGGGTCTCTTAACTCCAATTCCGATCACCCAACCACTGGCCATCGTGACTATTTGCTATCGTATTATATAACGCTATTGTTTTCACCTCCTGACAGTTAATCTGCGGCTTTATGTCCTCTCTTGCAGTTCTCAATCGTCATCGGTAGACCTGCCGAACTTCTTCTGAATTTCCTCCAAATAGGACACCTCCACTGGGTAAGTGCGTCCCGGCACCTCGACTATTGGACACGTATCGAAGTACCTGGTGATAGAAAGAGATGGCGCTACATCTGTACCGGGATTCACAAATTAAGTTATCTCAAGACTCCGTTCACAGAAATGACTAAGCGGATTAAAGAATAAAATTGTGTTTCCCCCATCGTCAATTTCTTTTTCACCAAATTTTTTTTTGCAATATCTTGGACCTCTTTCTATGAGATAAATTTACATAGAAAGGTCCAAATAGGTACATAGAAAGGTACATTTACTGATATTTAGTCGTACTACAACTACAACGCACATATATTCTAAATATATAGATGTATATAATAGCTACGCCATAACTTCGAGTGGTTGGATGGTCGGAATTTCGAGTCCAAGAGACCCGAGTTCCATCACCAGGTGGCGAGCTCGTACCAAAGGGTTTTTCAAAAACCAATGTACGAATTATGTCGTTGGCTTGGACATAAAGACGGCGACGGGCTCACCACCTGTCACGTTGTAACGAAAATATCTTCGGTGGAAGGTGGGTCAATGGGACTTATCTGTCTAGACTAGACCTCAGACTATCCCTGTATTAGGAATTGCGTGAAGATATTTTTTATAGGCTATAATCTAGGTAGGAGATCAGGATTGTCCGTATTTATTATTATAGTAATTTTAACATTATATTTATAACTTATGAAGGCATTATCTGCTCAAAATCGATTAAGAGATGCGCTTAAAATCAGTTTTGTAGTGTAAGCCCGCACTTAATGCTGAGCGCAAACCCATTTCTTACATAAATATCTTCACGCAATTCCCAATACAGTCTGACAACCCTTCGACCCACCTAACACCGAAGATATTTTCGAACTCGGGTCTCTTGAATTCCGAACACCTAATCACTCGGACATTCGTTAATCGATAGTAACTTTTTGTTACAGTTTCATAAGAGATGACATAGGGAAAGGTTTAGAAAATACCATTGACTACCGACAAATGGTTACCGTTTCGAAAAATACCAAATTAAAATTCACCAATCCGGTGGCAGTGGTGTCTAAAATGTGAAGTGTCTGTTACTGAGTTCGGCAATCCGCTCGCCGAGCGTGGTGATAGCCAACCCTACATTACTGATAAGGCTTTCGTCCTGCAGTGAGCATTGACTGTTACGTACGTATGTACATATTAGTGAAGTTTGAGCGTCTGTAGTACCTTCGTTGTACGCTGCTTTAACTATTTTGGGATAAGAGCAATGTATGTGATGTACCTATTTATTAACTCACCTAGAATGAACTGGCAATACCATGTGAAAATTCGAACCCGCTAACTGCTCGTCCAGAAGCTTCTTCACTTGTTTTATTTCGGCCCAACCCGGGAGGAAGACTAGTATCGCCCCATCAGACTCCTTCTTATCGACTGCTCTTATAACACTTACAATCTGCAAACGGAGTCAGACTGAAGCATAGACTTAACTAGAGGTTATAATAGAGATAAAATAGAATGAAATATCTTAACGCAATTCCCAATACAGGGGTAGCCGGAGGTCTAGTCTAGACAATTAATTTCCCTTTTGACCCATCTTCTACCGAAGATATATTTGGGACAACGTGACAGGTGGTGAGCCCATCGCCGTCTTTACGTCCAAGCCGAAACGATATGAATCGTAAATAAGTTTTGAAAACCGTTCCAAAAATTTCATCACGCATTTTCCAAATACTGGCTTAGACAGAGGTCTAGGCAATCAAGTCCTCTCGACCCACCTTCTACCAAAGCCGATTTGTTACAACGTGACAGGTGGTGAGCCCATCGCCGTCTTTACGTCCAAGCCGAAACGATATGAATCGTAAATAAGTTTTGAAAACCGTTCCAAAAATTTCATCACGCATTTTCCAAATACTGGCTTAGACAGAGGTCTAGGCAATCAAGTCCTCTCGACCCACCTTCTACCAAAGCCGATTTGTTACAACGTGACAGGTGGTGAGCCCATCGCCGTCTTTACGTCCAAGCCGAAACGATATGAATCGTAAATAAGTTTTGAAAACCGTTCCAAAAATTTCATCACGCATTTTCCAAATACTGGCTTAGACAGAGGTCTAGGCAATCAAGTCCTCTCGACCCACCTTCTACCAAAGCCGATTTGTTACAACGTGACAGGTGGTGAGCCCATCGCCGTCTTTACGTCCAAGCCGAAACGATATGAATCGTAAATAAGTTTTGAAAACCGTTCCAAAAATTTCATCACGCATTTTCCAAATACTGGCTTAGACAGAGGTCTAGGCAATCAAGTCCTCTCGACCCACCTTCTACCAAAGCCGATTTGTTACAACGTGACAGGTGGTGAGCCCATCGCCGTCTTTACGTCCAAGCCGAAACGATATGAATCGTAAATAAGTTTTGAAAACCGTTCCAAAAATTTCATCACGCATTTTCCAAATACTGGCTTAGACAGAGGTCTAGGCAATCAAGTCCTCTCGACCCACCTTCTACCAAAGCCGATTTGTTACAACGTGACAGGTGGTGAGCCCATCGCCGTCTTTATGTCTAAGCCAACGATATTAATGTAATATAAATATACTTCCGTAGACGAGTGGCGTACGCCGGTTTTCATGATGTCGTCAGCGCTGAGGTACCGGGTTCGATTCGTCGGGTCAATGTAAATAAACACTTTCTCTACATTGACTCGGGTGTTTGATGTACCTTCGTCATTTCTAATTTCATAACACAAGCGCTAAGCTAATATAAGCGTACATAAATTTTGAAAACCGTTCCAAAAAAATTTCATCACGCATTTTCCAAATACTGGCTTAGACAGAGGTCTAGGCAATCAAGTCCTCTCGACCCACCTTCCACCGAAGCCGATTTGTTACAACGTGACAGGCGGTGAGCCCGTCGCCGTCTTTACGTCCAAGACGAAACGATATGAATCGTAAATAAGTTTTTGAAAAAAAAAAACCCATTGGAGTACAAACTCGGGTCTCTTAACTCCAATTCCGATCACCCAACCACTCGGCCATCGTGACTATTTGCTATCATATTATATAACGCTATTGTTTTCTCACCTCCTGACAGTTAATCTGCGGCTTTGCGTCCTCTCTCTTGCAGTTCTCAATCGTCATCGGTAGACTCAAGCCGAACTTCTTCTGAATTTCCTCCAAATAGGACACCTCCACTGGGTAAGTGCGTCCCGGCACCTCGACTATTGGACACGTATCGAAGTACCTGGTGATAGAAAGAGATGGCGCTACATCTGTACCGGGATTCACAAATTAAGTTATCTCAAGACTCCGTTCACAGAAATGACTAAGCGGATTAAAGAATAAAATTGTGTTTCCCCCATCGTCAATTTCTTTTTCACCAAATTTTTTTTTGCAATATCTTGGACCTCTTTCTATGAGATAAATTTACATAGAAAGGTCCAAATAGGTACATAGAAAGGTACATTTACTGATATTTAGTCGTACTACAACTACAACGCACATATATTCTAAATATATAGATGTATATAATAGCTACGCCATAACTTCGAGTGGTTGGATGGTCGGAATTTCGAGTCCAAGAGACCCGAGTTCCATCACCAGGTGGCGAGCTCGTACCAAAGGGTTTTTCAAAAACCAATGTACGAATTATGTCGTTGGCTTGGACATAAAGACGGCGACGGGCTCACCACCTGTCACGTTGTAACGAAAATATCTTCGGTGGAAGGTGGGTCAATGGGACTTATCTGTCTAGACTAGACCTCAGACTATCCCTGTATTAGGAATTGCGTGAAGATATTTTTTATAGGCTATAATCTAGGTAGGAGATCAGGATTGTCCGTATTTATTATTATAGTAATTTTAACATTATATTTATAACTTATGAAGGCATTATCTGCTCAAAATCGATTAAGAGATGCGCTTAAAATCAGTTTTGTAGTGTAAGCCCGCACTTAATGCTGAGCGCAAACCCATTTCTTACATAAATATCTTCACGCAATTCCCAATACAGTCTAGACAACCCTTCGACCCACCTAACACCGAAGATATTTTCGGGACAACGTGACAGGTGGTGAGCCCATCGCCGTCTTTATGTCCAAGCCAACGATATACTTCTTACATAAGTTTTTTTTTTGAAATAACCCATTGGTACAAGCCTGCCACCTGCCACCTGCCACCACACCCGAGAACTATACCCAAGTGATAGGCGCGTATCAATGGGTTTTTTCAAAAACTTATGTAAGATATATATCGTTGGTTTGTACATAAGGACGGCATCAGACTGGCAACCAGTACCGTTGTTTCAAAAAATGTCTTCAGCGAAAGGACAGACTTCTAGACCTCTTGTCTTGTCCAGACCTCTGTCTACCCCAGTATTGGGAAAGACGTGAAGATGTATTTTCTTTTAACAAAAATAAAACTCTATAGATTATCCCCTCCCCCTCCTATCTATTATCTATAACACGAAACCGGTTAGTAATAGTGATTCTCTTGCCGTTTAAGTACTTACCTCGTAAACACTGCCGTGTCCAACGTTGCGCTCATAATGACCACTTTCAGTTCGGGGTTCAATTCCAAGGCGCGCTTTAGCAAGAGCAGCGTGACGTCAGTGTTGACGTCACGCTCGTGCGCCTCGTCTATGATTACGTGCGAACAACCTTCTAGTCCTGAAATGGATAAAATAACTCAATATCACTTTAAACTTGCTAATATTGTTTGTATGAACGTATATATAAATGTAGTTTATATATGTACTGTATACAATATCCGTATATATACATATATAGTATTTGACGAACTCCGTGGATGAGTGGCGTAGACTTAAAAAACCACTTTTCTACATTGTCTCAGGTCTGGGTGTTTGTGGTATCTTCCTTGTTTCTGATTCCATGATACAAGTGCTTAAGCAGCTTACTTTGTGATCAGAACAATGTATGTGACATTGTACATTTACAGATTGGTATTTTTAGTATTAGATAAAATAGATACAAGTCACGATAGCCGAGTGGTAAGGTCGGAATTTGGAGTCATGTCAAGAGACCCGAGTTCGATCCCCAGGTGTCAGACATGAACCAGTGGGTTTTTCAAAAAACTTACGTACGAATATCGTTGGCTTGGACATAAAGACGGCGTCGGACTCACCACCTGTCACGTAGTCCCGAAAATATCTTCGGTGGAAGGTGGGTCAATGGGACTTATCTGTCTAGACTAGACCTCAGACTATCCCTGTATTAGGAATTGCGTGAAGATATTTTTTATAGGCTATAATCTAGGTAGGAGATCAGGATTGTCCGTATTTATTATTATAGTAATTTTAACATTATATTTATAACTTATGAAGGCATTATCTGCTCAAAATCGATTAAGAGATGCGCTTAAAATCAGTTTTGTAGTGTAAGCCCGCACTTAATGCTGAGCGCAAACCCATTTCTTACATAAATATCTTCACGCAATTCCCAATACAGTCTAGACAACCCTTCGACCCACCTAACACCGAAGATATTTTCGGGACAACGTGACAGGTGGTGAGCCCATCGCCGTCTTTATGTCCAAGCCAACGATATACTTCTTACATAAGTTTTTTTTTTGAAATAACCCATTGGTACAAGCCTGCCACCTGCCACCTGCCACCACACCCGAGAACTATACCCAAGTGATAGGCGCGTATCAATGGGTTTTTTCAAAAACTTATGTAAGATATATATCGTTGGTTTGTACATAAGGACGGCATCAGACTGGCAACCAGTACCGTTGTTTCAAAAAATGTCTTCAGCGAAAGGACAGACTTCTAGACCTCTTGTCTTGTCCAGACCTCTGTCTACCCCAGTATTGGGAAAGACGTGAAGATGTATTTTCTTTTAACAAAAATAAAACTCTATAGATTATCCCCTCCCCCTCCTATCTATTATCTATAACACGAAACCGGTTAGTAATAGTGATTCTCTTGCCGTTTAAGTACTTACCTCGTAAACACTGCCGTGTCCAACGTTGCGCTCATAATGACCACTTTCAGTTCGGGGTTCAATTCCAAGGCGCGCTTTAGCAAGAGCAGCGTGACGTCAGTGTTGACGTCACGCTCGTGCGCCTCGTCTATGATTACGTGCGAACAACCTTCTAGTCCTGAAATGGATAAAATAACTCAATATCACTTTTAACTTGCTAATATTGTTTGTATGAACGTATATATAAATGTAGTTTATATATGTACTGTATACAATATCCGTATATATACATATATAGTATTTGACGAACTCCGTGGATGAGTGGCGTAGACTTAAAAAACCACTTTTCTACATTGTCTCAGGTCTGGGTGTTTGTGGTATCTTCCTTGTTTCTGATTCCATGATACAAGTGCTTAAGCAGCTTACTTTGTGATCAGAACAATGTATGTGACATTGTACCTTTACAGATTGGTATTTTTAGTATTAGATAAAATAGATACAAGTCACGATAGCCGAGTGGTAAGGTCGGAATTTGGAGTCATGTCAAGAGACCCGAGTTCGATCCCCAGGTGTCAGACATGAACCAGTGGGTTTTTCAAAAACTTACGTACGAATATCGTTGGCTTGGACATAAAGACGGCGTCGGACTCACCACCTGTCACGTAGTCCCGAAAATATCTTCGGTGGAAGGTGGGTCGAGGGGACTTAAGCGTCTAGACTAGACCTCTGTCTACCCCTGTATTGGGAATTGCGTGAAGATATTTTTTTATTTTTTATATTTGATAAATAGATACATAGAAACCAAAAAAAAAACAGCCTGTTCCTGCAAATTAGAACTCAAACGTCCTTTGGGACAGATAAAAGCAGGGGAACATCTACCACGCTGTACTATTGGGAAATGGTGGACTTTGAACTGGCAGTGTTCGAAGTTAATTTTTTTTTAATTTTTGAAACATTCGCCGCCATAAAAATCCACACAACAGTCCACATATTTTTCGTTAATCGAACAAAATAAGTCACGGTCACGGGAGGGCTGAGGTCTTGAACGTCCCGCTGTGCTACCTTCGGCTACGTCAATTTTTATTTATTAATTTTGGGTCCGATTTACGCAGAACGTGCTCACTGTATCTTGAAGTCGTATGCTTGGTCTTGGACTTAATTTTATTTATGAGTGGATCCCAAGCAGGTGGTAGTACTTGGGTACTAGATAGCTGGCCAAGAAGAAGATGAAGATGGTTGGCCATCTTCTCTATTGAAATTGGGATGTTTTTTTTAATATCAATAGCTGCACGGATTATCCTGGATAGGAATTGGTGTTCTTTCCCATCTAGAATGTGATCGCAGACTGCAGACATCCTAGAGCGTCTATGTTTTACATCAGTTATGTGTTCTTTGACGTGAGTTTTAGTTTGTCCTATGTAAGATAGATATACTACATTTTTTTCTTATGGAAATATCCTATTTTCATTAGAAATATTTACTGTATTTCATTTAATTGTAATAAATAATATGTTTTTTCATGAAACTAACCATTATTTATTGCAGAGATAACTAAACAATTATAGATTTTCTACCGTTTGTCAATGGCATAATTTTTAAAAATATTTTACAATTTTCATACACTTTTTCGTCCAGATAGAGTCAAATAGTAGTGTTTACAGTAAGCATATTTCTTGTAGTAGACATATACCAACTATGTTCGACATTCAAAATACAGAAATCATACACAGAATGACAGTAATAAAAAAGTTTCGTGACGCTGTATTATGAAGTCGAAATAGATTCCCTCAGCATAGTTTGCTACGGGAATGTCGAAACGTTGGTTTTCTATGGAGCCACTTACAAAAGTAGCTTAAGTTACTACTTATAACATAAGCAAATATTTTGACAATTTTAATTTTTCTTTTGTAAAAAATATTTTTTTAATAAAAAGTACCCTATGTTACTTCTAATACCTCCGGGAATATGTGTACAAAGTTTCATGATGATCGGTTGAGTAGTTTTCGCGTGAAAGCGTAACAAACAAACTTACATTCGCATTTATAATATTAGCAGGGGTAAAGTGGTGTAAGTAGTACTGACCAGGATTGAGCTGAAGTCTCCGCAATAGTACGCCAGAGGTGCAGTACAACACTACGCCGCTCGAGGGTCGCGGTAGTTTCGAGTAAAGCCGAACTTGATAGCCTATTGACTCTCCCACCTAAAAATGTAGCAAAAACATATCTTCACGCCACTCCCAATACTGAGATAGACAGAGCTATAGACAATTAAGTCCTTTCGACCCACTTACCACCAAAGGTATTTTTTGGGACAAAGTGTCAGGTGCTGAGCCCGGCATCGCCTTTATGAATAAGTCAACAATATAAATCGTAAATAGGTTTTTGTAAAAGACATTGGTACGGGCCTGCCATCTGGGGATCGAACCAGGGTCTCTCGACTCGAATTCGATCACCCAACCACTCCGCTATCGTGACTTATATAACCATTTAGAGAAGATAATAATAATCTATTGATTGTGTTCATTATTTGTTACAAAAATAATGAATGAATATCAGTTTGCTTGTTTCAAACGTTTTGTTGTTTTGAACGAATATTAACGTGATTCCGTACATATTCGTACAAAACAACAAGAAAAGGGATCGCAATACATTGCCCTGACGTACACAGAGCTTGAAATTCTCAAAGTTAGACCACAAAGTTATTCAATATTAGCTTGGGCTCTATTTGTGAAATATGACTCATTCTGTTTCAAGGAATTGCCACGTATTACATTATTCAGTTGAATTAAAGAGAAAAAATGTTTTTAAAATTTCAACTGACACGGGCGGGATTCGAACCCGCGACCTCTGCCGAACCGTGGCAAGGCTTTTTCCTCCGAGCCACCGTGTCTTACACGCATCAGTTGAAATTTTAAATCTGTATTCTCTTTTCTTTACTTATGCCCTGTTTTGGCATTGGCGCCATCTGTTATCCCTTTAATTTAATATTTAATTTAATCACATAAAAGTTCAGCATAAATATGCTTTAAAAATTAATAAAATTGCATAACATTATTCAGTTGTTCTGTTAAAATGTTTATACATATTTGTATTTGTATATATGTCAAAAGATGTTTTAATAGTGACAGAGCCACGTATCAGCTTTTGTTGTTCCATGAATGGGCCGGGTGGATCGGGGAAGTACCGCGACCTCACAGAATACCGGTGTGAAGTAGAAGTCTAACAAACTTCTGCGTTTCGTCTGGTGACTGCAGGTAACCGCAGGTCCACACACCCCCCTCCCCCAATTCTTGGCACTCTTAAGGCCGGCAACGCATCTGCTATGCCTCAGGTATTGCGGGTGTTCATGGGTGGCGGTAATCACTTACCATCACGTGAGCCACCTGCTCGTTTGATTCCCTTTTCCATAAAAAAAGATAGTTATAAAATAGTCCAATTATTTAGAGCGATTCTAGGGTATGTTGTCTTTATTTCATTTTATAAAATAATTGTTTTGCCTCTTTCGAGAAGATTATCTAAGTAAAATTACTCTCACGACTCCCAATAGTAGCAGAACATATAAATAAAAATTAATTAATTTATGATTAATGATTTTAAGCGTCTCACATAGAGTCAAGTTAATAATCCGTAAAATAGTAAATTATGTAATACAACTTTAAAGTCTAAAGTTATATTATAGGATGCATACAAAAACTTACAAAACGGTTGAAAAAAATTGTGTAGCCTACCTTGTGGAGTACCTACCACCTGGAGATCGAACCCGGGTCTATAATTCGCATTCCGATCACCCAACCACTCGATCATCGTGACTCATTGATATCTAGACAATTACATCCTTACGACACACCCGTCACCGACTGTTCGCGACAGCGTGACAGTTGGCGACGGTATCGCCGTGATTTTACAGTCTCACGCAAATCGTGAGGTAGCTCACAAACCTCTTCCCCCAACTCATCGGCCACCCTTTGCGCCAGACCGATGGCGGCCACCCGTCTCGGCTCGGAAACTATCGCTGCCACCGAGGAGCCCCACTTGCGCAGAATGGCCGCCGGCGCGCGCGTCGACTTCCCGCAACCGGCCGCACCCACCAGTACCAGGACTCTAGAGTCTTGCAGTTTCGCGGTAATTTGGTCGCTGTGGACAACGATTTTATGGGAGTGAGGTAAGGAAGAATGCTGTGTTAAAACTGATTCATGACAAGCGTTTGTTTAATTTTTATGTTTTTTTTTTCTCGTTTTTGTTTTGATTGCAATTCTTGATTCATTTTCATTAGCGCAAAATAAATAAAAATAAATATCTTCACGTAATTCCCAATACAGGGGTAGACAGAGGTCTAGTCTACATAATTAAGTCCCTTCGACCCACCTTCCACCGAAGATATTTTCGGGACAACGTGACAGGTGGTGAGCCCGTCGCCGTCTTTATGTCCAAGCCAACAATATAATTCGTACATAAGTGTTTGAAAAACTCATTGGTACGAGCCTGCCGCCTAGGGATCGAATCGGGTCTTTTGATTCGAAATTTTGACCACCCAACCACTCGGCTATCGTGACTTCATTAGTGTTCGTCATAAATAAATATTAATATTTTTTTTCAATTTAAATATGAAAGGCCTAAACGCATATTTACTTACATAGCACTTACTTAGGTGAGGACTGAGGTTTATGGTATTTTGAATGTTAGAAACCATATCTACTATATCTCTCAACTTATTAATAATAAATAAGTAGATTGTGACGATAGCCGAGTGGTTGGGTTTAAGGTATAGACTGCCAAAAATGACGTCACAGGTTCGAGCCTGCCATTCGTATTTTTCAGTAAACCACTCCAGAAACAAGCATTAACAGGAAGTTACGATAGCGGAGTGGTTGGGTGATCGGAATTCGAGTCATGAGTCACTAGTTCGATCCCTAGGAGGTGAGCTCGTACCAATAGCTTTTCTTAAAACTTATAGACTGGATTAATATCATCGGCTTAGACATAAAAGACGGCGACAGGCTCATCACCTGTTACGTTTTCCCACAAAATGTCTCCAGTAAAAGATCGAAAGGACTTAATTGTTCACCCTCAGTTATCATTATTACAACTGTAATATGTTTGAACGAAATATGCAACCACTTTAATAAAGGGTTATAAGGTATATACATCTTAGTACTCGTGGGAGAATGCATCTGTAACCTTTTTCTTTTAAATATGTTTGCTGGTGACCATCAAGGGGTGTCATGTTATGGGTTGCAGTAGGCACTTACCACCAGGTGAATTGTTCGCACGTGCTTCCCCTCCTAATTCCTATAAAAAGTGCGTTTTTAGATTTTTTTTATTATTTTTCAGACATGAAAATTAATAAAAAAAAAAGGTATATGAATGCATACGGGACCCTAAAAATGTAAAGTTCATGAATGTACCACAAATAAATCGTAAATCACCTTTGGGTTTTTAGACTAAAAGAATTTTCGGCGAAAATCATCAGGTAAAAGTTTTAAAGAGAAAACCTCAAACTGCGGTTTGAATATCAAACACCACATTTATTCCTTGTAACACTTTTAAGATTTTCCTTGTAACACTTGTTGTGTATAATTGTATTAAGTTTTGTCTTCCCATTCTTACGTGGCAAATTAGTACAGACATGAAACATAAACGTACGCGTATACGTATTTTTATTTGTATTTTCACGCAACTTTTTCATACTGGGGTAGACAGAGGTCTAGTTAATTAAATCCTTTCGATCCACCTCTCACCGAAGACACTTTTGGGACAATGCAATAGGTGGCGAGCCTGTCGCCGTCTTTATGTCCAAGCCGACGGAATAATTCGTACATAAGTTTTGGAAAAAATACATCGAGGATCGAACTCGAGTCTTTTGACTAGAATTACGATCATCTAACGAATCCGGCTATCGTGACAGGAATGTTTAACAAAATTATAAAACTATTCGTGTGTTAAGTGTGTTTTGTAGCGTAAATGGCGTGAGGATATATTTTTTACTTTCTTGTCATCGTCAGACATCCTAGATTGTCGCAATCACTACTGCATCATATCGGATAGACCTTTTTTGTATAGAATAGGGAGACAAACGAGTAGATGGCTCACGTGATGGTAAGTAATTACTGCCGCCCATTAACACCTGCAATACCAGAGGAATAGGAGATGCGTTGCCGGGCTTTGAAAAAGGTATAGATCACAAACCCTCACAAAATAACACCCAATTCCTGCCAATAAACGAAAGTATCCGAATTTTTATAAAAAAAAAATACTAGATGGTGTTTTTAATTGAGCCTCGCAACTTTACAAGAAATTCGACAATCGACATTTTGTTGATCGCATTAAGAACGTACGCTTCTTTTAAAGCTTATCTTCTAGAATGTAAGCACTTGATGTGATAAGATTAATTTAACAAACTTGTGAAGGATCATCTTGCTTTCTAAAGCGCAAAATTGCCCCTTCATCAGCCATTATAAATAGTAATATATAAGTTATAAAAAAAAATATCTTCACGCAATTCCCAATACAGGGGTAGACAGAGGTCAAGTCTAGACAATTAAGTCCCTTTGACCCACCTTCCACCGAAGATATTTTTCGGGACAACGTGACAGGTGGTGAGCCCGTCGCCGCCTTTATGTCCAAGCCAACGATGAAATTTGTACATAAGTTTTTTGAAAAACTCATTGGTACTGCCACCTGGGGATCGAACTCGGGTCTCTCGACTCAAAATTCCGACCACCCAACAACTCGGCTATCGTGACCATTAATATATAAGTTATTATTTGTTTATTCTATTAGTATACTATTTATTTATATTATTAATTGCGTAAAATATTAATAGTACCTATAACATTATATTGTATTTAATATGTATATTTTGTGTATACATAGTTTGTTATTTATTTTTCTCCGTGTTGATTTATATTGTATCATGAATACTACTATAGTCTTTAGTACGCCGACACACCCTCTTCTTTCAACTCTGTCCATCCATCGGTTGTCTGAAAGATATTGCTGTCAGCAATAAGACAGCCCATTGCTCACTTCAATAACATGCGAAACATTGACAACAAAACAGTTGTCAATGTTTTCCTTTTTTTTGGTGTGCAATAGAGAATACATAAAAAATAATCTTAAGGGCAAAATTATTATATATTCTTTAATGTTATGGCTACGTTATCGCGATAACGCGAATTTTCTAACTATAGCTATTCGCGTTGGGTTGACAAGAATTACGTCGTATCGCGAAGGCACAGCAGTTAGTAAATTATCTCACAGTTAATGGGTCTTTTACACAGTTCGTGCGCTCGCCTAGCATGCTCACGTGACATGGGGGTGGAACAAAAAGTCTATTAAGTTATGACTTTCTAAAACGTGTTTTTGTGTGTTTAATGAACTTGTCTTTAATTTCTTTTTAATTGCGATGTTAGTTCACCTGAACAATCGCGATATTTTTAAACCACGGCGAATATAATACGTGGTCCAATGTAGACAAAGTTTAAGCGATAATAAAGCTTTAGAATTACCGTCGGTGAATGACGTATAATACAAGCAGCGAAAGGAAACATCACTTTCGCTTTCGTTCCCGCAGCTTTACTATACGTCAACGTGACGTACAACATTGTGACGTTTGTAAACGTCAAACGTCACGCAACGTCGAGAGTTGGTTATGTGTGAGTGAATGTGAAATTCATTGAAAGCGAGACTGAACTTTCAATTTCTATATGGCTGAGTCTTTGGATCGGTGGTTGCGGTTGGGGCGCTTGCTTTATAAGTGGCGAGTGACCCAAGTACGATGCCCCGGGCCGGCACAACTCAAATTGAATATATATATATATATATATATATCTTTTCAACCAACCATTCACATAAGAAATTTTTGGGACACCGTAGCAGGCGGTGAACATGTCGCCGTCTACACTTTTTTTTTATTCAAACCCAACTTTATGTCTAAGCCAACGAGCCTATCAACCGGGGAACGACCTCGGGTCTCTTGGCTCGAATTTCGCTCAACTAAAATTGTTAACAGCGTGTTGTCCAGCTGTGACCCTTTACAGGCTGCTACTTTTTGGTTGATTTTACATTACAAAACACTACTGTTTCTCTCTTTCTTAACTCTGTTAATCTGTCTATTTGCCAAGGAATACTTCAGGAATAGTTTGTAATATGAGCTCATTATTATAGTGTTTTAATTAATTACGAAAATTCATAATGTATTACAATAATATTTTAATTGGGGAAGATAATGTAAATTTCCGCCTAGAGGGCGCAAAAATGTGGAAATCATTAAAAAAATAATTTTTAGACCACTTTTAAGATAAACAGTTGCTACATTTATTGTTAATCTTTTGTAAATCTGTATTTATTATTGTATATTGATGATATTATGATATTGATTTATTTATTATTTGACTGTATTACATAAAAAAAGAAATTAAGGGCATAGTTCTAATTCAATACTCAATAAGTATTGATGTGCAACATTTTAACCTCGACCCTGAAAGGGCCTACTTAAGGTGAGGGTTTGATTGAGGTCTGGTTTAGAGGTCACAGGAGGAAATTGGAAATACAGGTCGCGGGATTGTAGGTCGCCTCGCTGAGGACAAGGTCGCCGTTAACCAATGTGGGTTTACGGAGCGCGACCCAGTTTTTGGGGTGGGTGAAGGTCTTAAAACGTAACAATCTATTACGCGATGCCCCGATGTAACTTTCGCGGAAATTATTTGGGACACTGTACAGGAAAATCGTTTTTTTTAAGTATAGCGAAAGTTACGAAATCGTGGCAAAAATTTATTCGATTATATTTCACGATTTTCATCATGTTTATATTTAGGTGAATTAGCACATCATCTAAATTGTTCATTACTACGAAAGACGTGCGGAGCTTTTCATTTTCTTTGGGGTAAAAGAATTTAGTATAACAACAGGATAAAAGAACTTATACAAAAATGCAAAACTTCCAACGTGATCTACGTAATATTTTGTATTTTTATTTTTTTTATTTATTTAAGCTTCAATGCACAGTGTAGTACATATGGCGGACTTAATGCCAAGTGGCATTCTCTACCAGTCAACCATCAGGCTAAACAGAAATAAAATGTATTAGCAGTGCAGTTAAATAAAGGGAGAGAGATCTTAAATAATGTGGCAAATACAAAAATATTACATAAACATACGGACGATACATTATATACATAAATATACATACAATACATAAATTAATACTTATACAATACATAGATATATAAATACATATAAATATATGTATGGTACGGCAAAAAAATAACAATCCACAATATTAATGATAGCAGATTGGTTGGGCGATCGGAATTAGAGTCAGAGACTGGAGTTCGAACCAAAGTTTATAGGCACGTACCAATGGACTTTTTCAAAAAAACTTATGTTCGATTTATATCGTTGTCTTGGATATAAAGTCGGCGACAGGTTCCTCACCTGTCGCGTTGATCCAAAAAAAAATTCTGTAGTGAAAAGTGGGTCGAAAGGACTTAAAATATTTTTATCACGAGCCTGTTATTACGGTTGTTGGTATGACATAATTTAATTTATTAATTACACCTCAGCTATATTATCTGTCATTACAATGAGAATTTTTTTAACAAAAATCTATGTATATGGAATATGAATTAGATATTTTCCAACAGGTCATAATAATTTCTCATAATATAGTTAATTGACACAGGCGTTACTTTGCGGAAATTCATTGTAAAAACTTCTCATAATATGTTTGTTCAAGTCCAATCATTAATTCATCGATATAAGCAACATTCATTATATCCATCCAGCGTCATGTTTTAATCTACCCCCGTTTCGAAATGAGGTTCCTCTAACGGAGAAGAAACAGGTCAAAACACCCCGAAGTTATCCTCTTTTTTTGTATTTTTTGAAAGGTTATTGTTGAAAAAAAAAACAAATTTAAAATTAATTATATTAGAAATAGCATGGGAGGATCAACTTATTCCCAGGAGTTACTATTATTAATTTATTCATTTATATTGTAACCCGTTTTGTACAGTTTCTCTTTAATTAATGACTTGAATATGATAATAGGCAAGCTTTGCATATTTGCATGGATTTTGTTGTAGAAGCGATCAAACCACCCCATTGAATTGAGTTATTTACTCTGTGGAGTCTAGTAACTGGCGTCACAAGCTTTCAGTATTCTTTTGTTCTTGTTAATGTTTTTATGTACATTTCTATATATGTAATTTATACTTGCGATTGTTGTCACTTGGTGAAATGGCATTGCATAAAAATTCATTGTTCAACACTTGTACACAATTCACTTCATTTAATTATTTATTAATTAACCGACCGGTTTCGCCTTACGGCATCATCAGGGTATATTATACAACATACTAATATTCAATTCTTGTTATACTACCCACAATAAATGAGAAACAACGTTTAAATCAAAAATTATAAGTTAGTAGACGGTAGGTAGAAATTTAGGGATAACATACCAAACGCATTGCCAGTAAATTCGGGAAAAATAAGAAATTAAAATGTGAGTAACTAAGTAATTAAGTATTACAAATTAGAGTAAAATACGAAATTAAAATGTGAATAAATAATTAAGTTATAATGTATTATAAATATAAATTAAATAAATAAGACATGTCAGCTTTTAATATTAAATTAACAATTATGTGTACTAGTCATTTTAATTATATGTCATTATATTGTTATATTTCAAAAGTAATAGATTGAGTTTATTTGTTTATAAATGTCATATTGATGTGAATTATGTATCGAAATATGTCAACAATGGTGACCGATTTATGTCCCTTTGGTCGTTGAGAATTAAGTTATGTCTAAAATGAATTAATTTATTTATTTCAAGTGCCTCCAGAGCATTTAATTTTAAACTTTTCTGGCATAAGTGTAACACCCTAAAGTCACGTTTGGCATCGAATTTGTGGCATCATTTTTCTTTTGAGTCCAACATCTGATGTGTTCTTTTATTCTAATATTAAAAGATCTGCCTGGTTGTCCTATATATTTTTACAATTAAACTCAATCTATTAATTTTGACATATAACAATGTAATGACATATAATTACAATGACTAGTACATATAATTGTTAAATTATATGTATAGGCTGCAGATTCCGTGCTACAGCAGAGATCGTGATACTTGGTAACTTCGATGTCCACCACACCGAATGGCTACGATCTCGTACCACTGATCATGTGGGGAGATCTGTTTCTGACTTTGCCTTAGCATATGATCAGACACAACTGGTTACTTCGCCAACGCGGGTTCCGGATGTGGAGGATCATACACCTTCCCTGCTGGATCTTCTGCTGACTTCTCATCCGGACGGCTATGTGGTCTCCGTTGATGCCCCTTTGGGTTCTTCGGACCACTGCCTGATCCGGAGTAAAGTGCCCATCATGTGCCCATCGCGGTCGCGATATGCAGGCCACCGCCGTGTGTGGCACTACAGGTCGGCGGATTGGGAAGGGATGCGGTCTTTCTTTGCATCCTACCAATGGGGGCAGGTTTGCTTCTCGCTGGACAGTCCCGACGTCGTTGCGAATTCCGTCGCCGATGTGGTGCTTCAAGGAATGAAACTTTTCGTTCCTTCCTCTGTGGTGCTCCATCGGTGGCAGATCTAAACCTTGGTTTGGTAGCACCTGCAGAATGGCATCTCGCCAAAGCCAAAGGGCCTGGGTTAATGTATTGGCGTCTCGAGATTCAAAAACTAGCGCTTTTAAGAAGAAGTACAACTCTGCTTCAGGGCGACATCGCTTGCAACTTTATAAGGCGCAGGTTCGGCCGCACATGTAGTACTGTTCGCATCTCTGGGTGTCAGCTCCTTCCATTTGACCGTATCCAACGAAGAGCGGCTCGAACCGTCGACGACCATGTTCTATCTGATAGGTTAGATCCCCTGGCATTGCGAAGAGATGTTGCATCTCTTTGCATTTTTTACAAGATGTACTACGAGGAGTGCTCCGAGGAATTGTTCGGATTAATTCAAGCCGCTGAATTTCACCATCGTACCTTATGGCATAATCAAAAATTCCATCAACACCACCTTGACGCTTGGCATTCCACCACAGTGCGTTATTCGCAGAATTTTCTGCCACGCACATGCATTTTATGGAAAATGCTGCCGTCAGTGGTTTTTCCGGACCGATACGACTTAGGGACCTTCAAGAAAAGAGCCTATACTTTTCTCAAAGGCCGGCAACGCATCTGCAATTCCTCCGGTATTGCAGATGTTCCTGGGTAATCACTTACTATCACGTGAGTTACCATCACGTGAGTCACCTGCTCGTTTGCCCCCCCCCCCCATTCTGTAATAAAATACGAAAAGGGAACTCGTGTATTATAAGTAAGGTCTTGGTTGGAGCGACAAATGAACATCTCTCTTTGTTTCTGTCATGAAACCACAATCGTGAGTAGTCAATATGATAATTAACTTACGCGAATTGGTCGATGGGCAATGGCGTCAGCTCCTCGTCATACCGTTGAAATGTCTGCTTCAGCATTCGATCGCGCCTGGCCAACACTGCATCAGTCGGCGGACGTAATGGCCGCCCGAACACCGGATGAATCGGCGCTTTCGTGTCTGTATAGGATGAAAGGATGAAGATATAATTTTTAATAACAACGCGGCGCATATTAATGGGCAACACTACGCCTACGCCTTGGTAGCGATTAAAAAATCACTTAGTCACCTACACCGATTGTTTAAGCATGAGTTTAGGCGTTATCAATTATTTAATTAATAATTTCTCAGGAAAGTTTTTATATTATAATTGCCTTAGTAGCGACTTCAATAGAAGTCCTGCAGTCCTGGAGAGAAGTCCTGCGAGTTATAATAAATAAATATCTTCACGCAATTCCCAACACAGGGGTAGACAGAGGTCTAGTCTAGACATTTAAGTCCTTTCGACCCACCTTCCACCGAAGTTATTTTCGGTACAACATGACAGAAAAACCTATTGGTACGGCCACTTGAGGATCGAACTCGGGTCTCTTTCGGACTCGAAATTCTCGGCTATCGTGACTCACGATAGCCGTGCCGTAACTGTGAGTTGATGTCCAATTTTTTTTCTATAATTACATATTTGTATCGCGGTAGCAGTGTGTTGGGTGATCGGAATTCGAGTTAAGCGACCCGAGTTCGATCACCATTGTGGCTGGTACCGGGTTTTTCAAAAAGCTTATGTACGATTTACATCGTGGGCTTGGACACAAAGACGGCGACAGGCTGTCGCGATGTCCCAAAAAATGTCTTCGGTGAAAGGTGGATCAAAAGGACTTTACCTCTGTCTTCCCATGTTCTGCGAATGCTGTGAAGATAAATTTTTTTGGTTATATATTTTTTATTTTCATGCATTTTCCTGATACTAGAATAGAGGTCGAGACAATTAAGCACTTTCGGACTACCTTTCACCGAACGTGACCATAAACGTGATCACATAGATTATAATTTTTTATAAACATATAGATTACTCACTTATCTTCACGTACAGTCTCTGACGAGGTAGCCAGAGAGAACAGATCACCAAGCATTGCGATCCTCTTTATATACCTCTATCTTTATATACCTACATACCTCTTTCAGATTCATCATTTTTTTTTATACACGCACGTCTAGGTATCCGAGTACCCTTGACCCTTCCGTCTTCGAGCAATTTGCTGACATGGTCTTCAAAACTTAGTGTCGGCCTACCCCGACCCCTTTTAATATTAACTTTCGCGCTGTATATTTTCTTCACCATTACGTCTTCACTCATTCGCTCCACGTGCCCGAACAATCGAAGCACGCTCCTATCAATTTTAGTGATGACAAATTTTTAAAAAAAAAAAAGCCCCAGCACATGTTTTACTCTAAACACTTCAAAATCGAAATCCCGAAAAATATCTTCGGTGGAAGGTGGGTCAAAGGGACTTAATTGTCTAGACTTGACCTCTGTCTACCCCTGTATTGGGAATTGCGTGGATATTTTTTATTTTTTACTTCAAAATCGTAATTGTTTATAATACACAATTATATTTCTGTTCAAAAAACAATTTTTGTAAAGAAACCTATTTGTAAATTTATTTTTGAACGGCAATAAAACAAATCCTCCATTAAACACAAAAAATAGCACATGACCATAAATGTTTATATTTTTACGCCATTTCCAATACAGGCGTAAACAGAGGTATAACAAAGTAAGTCATTTCGACCCACCTTCCACCGAAGATATTTTGGGACAACGTGACAGTGGTGAGCCCGTCGCCGTAACCATATATGTTAACATATGCAAACCGCAGACCTGTAAGTGTCCTTCGATTGTATTAGTTGAGAAATACATCTACCTCGGGCTTACCATAGATTGCAAGTTTAACTGGAGTCTACACATAGACTATGTTTGCAACAAATTGAGACAATTCCTCGCTAATACTAAAACTCTAAACAAAGTGTGCAAAGGGTTTTATAACATTAATTTAACATTGAAGGAATGCACCCCTTCAATGTTAAATTAATGTTATAAAACTCCTTTGCACATTTATACTTCCAATACGGTCTCGGTAAGTATGTGTCGCACTCATAAAACCTATCTCAATAAAATATATAAGTTCTATTACAAATTTTTAAAACTAACGTTCCAAATTAAGTTAAAGAAAAGTACAAAATTAACATTAAAAAGTCACGATAGCCGAGTTGTTGGATGGTCGGAATTTCGAGTCGAGAGACCCGAGTTCGATCCCCAGGTGGCAGTACCAATGAGTTTTCAAAACTTATGTACGAATTTCATCGTTGGCTTGGACATAAAGGCGGCGACAGGCTCACCACCTGTCAGGAAGTCCCGAAAATATCTTCGGTGGAAGGTGGGTCAAAGGACTTAATTGTCTAGACTTGACCTCTGTCTACCCCTGTATTGGGAATTGCGTGGATATTTTTTATTTTTTACTTCAAAATCGTAATTGTTTATAATACACAATTATATTTCTGTTCAAAAAACAATTTTTGTAAAGAAACCTATTTGTAAATTTATTTTTGAACGGCAATAAAACAAATCCTCCATTAAACACAAAAAATAGCACATGACCATAAATGTTTATATTTTTACGCCATTTCCAATACAGGCGTAAACAGAGGTATAACAAAGTAAGTCATTTCGACCCACCTTCCACCGAAGATATTTTGGGACAACGTGACAGTGGTGAGCCCGTCGCCGTAACCATATATGTTAACATATGCAAACCGCAGACCTGTAAGTGTCCTTCGATTGTATTAGTTGAGAAATACATCTACCTCGGGCTTACCATAGATTGCAAGTTTAACTGGAGTCTACACATAGACTACGTTTGCAACAAATTGAGACAATTCCTCGCTAATACTAAAACTCTAAACAAAGTGTGCAAAGGAGTTTTATAACATTAATTTAACATTGAAGGGAATGCACCCCCTTCAATGTTAAATTAATGTTATAAAACTCCTTTGCACATTTATACTTCCAATACGGTCTCGGTAAGTATGTGTCGCACTCATAAAACCTATCTCAATAAAATATATAAGTTCTATTACAAATTTTTAAAACTAACGTTCCAAATTAAGTTAAAGAAAAGTACAAAATTAACATTAAAAAGTCACGATAGCCGAGTTGTTGGATGGTCGGAATTTCGAGTCGAGAGACCCGAGTTCGATCCCCAGGTGGCAGTACCAATGAGTTTTTCAAAAACTTATGTACGAATTTCATCGTTGGCTTGGACATAAAGGCGGCGACGGGCTCACCACCTGTCAGGAAGTCCCGAAAATATCTTCGGTGGAAGGTGGGTCAAAGGGACTTAATTGTCTAGACTTGACCTCTGTCTACCCCTGTATTGGGAATTGCGTGAAGATATTTATTTATATATTTATTTTACAAAATTAACGAAGAGGGTATATGTAAACGCTGTAAAATACTACCTGTTCAAATGCAGTTTAAGCATTCATTATTAAAAGAATTTATCAATGACAAATTATTTCGAAAAATGGAGCATCCTGTACAGACACGGGCGATGTCGGCTAAACGGCTGCAGATCGAGCGAGCGAGATGGCAACAGATATGGCGAAAGAACAACGACCTACTTAGTTCCGAGATTCATAAACGAACTACCCACTAGTGTAGTGGGTAGTTCGTTTATGAATAGTAGTGGGTAGAAATAAAAAAATAAAATAAATATCTTTATTATATTATCATTATTTTTTTCATTTTTTTTCATTTTTTCATTATATATTTCATAAAAGAAATGAATAATAAAAATATCTAGTGGAAGCTCAAATAATACTTTTTGAAAACTTTATAGTTATTTATTTTTCTTTTGGAATTTAAATTTACGAGTGATTTAATTTACTTTAATCTAATTTTAATGTTTAAAAAACGTGACAGGTGGTGAGCCCGTCGCCGTCTTTATGTGCAAGCCAACGACACGATTCGGACATAAGTTTTTTAAAAACCCATTCGTACGACCCTGCCACCAGGGGATCGAACTCGGGTCTCTTGACTCGAAATTCCGACCACCCAACCACTCGGCTACCGTGACAAAAAAAGAAGAAGAAACATATTGGACAAGACAAGTGACAAGCAGCAGAATCAGGGTAAGCGATGTATCCGTAAGGATCGGGAGATCAGTATGCAGAAGTGGCAGTGGATCGGAGACACAGCGCGAACCACTGCCAACCGTTGGGGAAGAAATATTCTCATAAACAATATAAACATAGAGTAAACATAGAGTAGGACAACCGCACATAAGATGGAGCGACGATTTGTACAATATTGCGGGAAGTCGATGGTACCAGTATGGTACTGTTATGTATATGGTTAATACTTTGGGTAGCACTATATTAGCTATTTCCTAAATACTCGATGTACTTGTGGGTAAGTGGAAAATAAAACAGTCTTGATCTAGCTCGAAAGGCGTCTAACAAGAGCTGAGGGAGTGTCGGTTCCATCACTCATGTACGGAAGAGAAAGTTGGGTATGGCAGAAGAAACATGAAAGCAGAGTAAATGCAGTTGAGATGAGAGCGTTAAGAAGTATGATAGGAGTTAAACTGAGTGACAGGATAAGGAATAGTGAGATAAGGAAACGTTGTGGTCTGAACAAACAAACAGACAAAATTGAGAAAGGTATGCTGAGATGGTTTGGCCATGTCGAGAGAATGAATGAAGAACGATTGACGAAAAAAGCATATAAGGCGAGTGTGAATGGAAGTGTAGGAAGGGGAAGACCTAGGCGGACGTTTCGAGACCAAATCAGGGACGTCCTGAAAAAAGGCCAGGTCAAGAGTACCCTAAATCGAAGAAAATGTATGAAGGGAATAATGAAAGTGGATGAAGCGAAACAAGTATGTAAGGATCGTACCAAGTGGAAAGTAGTGGTCTCTGCTTATCCGTATGAGAAAGAGGCGTGATTGTATGTATGTGTATGCATGTATGTATGTATCTAGCAATTGTCATTTCATTACAGGACCATTCTACATGGCAATCTGTGGGTGAGGCCAGTGTTCAGAAGGAGCCTTTTGATGGGATGATCAGGAGACCGGACTTCGATCTTTAGGAGGTAGGCATAGACAATGGAGTTGTTTCGAAAACACACAGCCAGGTGATAAGAATTTGAGAGGTTGACTCGTACCAAAGGGGGTTTTAAAACCTGTTCAACTCCCGTAACTTTTTTTTTTTTGCGAATAAACTGAAAGCTGAAGTGTTCGTTGGAAGGATTAAGATTTTTACATCTACGACTACCCCGGAAATGAGAAATATATAGAAAAATCTATAGGATATTTAGTTTGGTCCCATACTAAATACCAATAATAATACAAAATTAAAAACTAAATAGTATACCTGATAGATTTTCAAGTCGCTCTTCGATTGCGGAGTCTTGAGATTCCTCAGAAGTATTATCTGAAAGAAAAAAAACCTTAAATTGCTATGTCTTCCATACTTTTATTCTATATTTTTTACATATTGAATGTACAAGTATACCCTCATGTTGAATGAGTACTAGATTTAGCAATAATTTAGGAACATATTGTCAGATAAATCTATATTTACAAATATAATTCTATAATTATGGTATTTTGTTTCTGAACGCCGATTAAGAACAGAGATGGGGAATGAAGACTGTAGAAGCAAGCAGATGAATAACAATTTAAAAATTATATTTAATGATTTTTTTATACTATTACTGTCAAATTAAATTTATGTGCTACAGATTTATTGATTGTCATGTAATAATTATTGAAAATAACAATATTATGTAAAGCAATTTCTGATCCCAAATGCTTTTGGTCTATCTCATAACAAAAAAAAATCTTCACGCCATTCCCAATACAGGGATAGACAGAAGTCCAAACAATTAAGTTCTTTCGTCCCACCTTCCACTGAAGACATTTTTGGAACAACGTGGCAGGTGGTGAGTCAGTCCATAGGCATCTTAATGTCCAAGCCAACGATATAAATCATCAATAAATTTTTGAAAAAACCAATTTGTACCTGAGATCGAACTCGGGTCTCTTGACTCGAATTTTAATTTCTCGTTCTTTAATTATATTTTTATTTATTTCATAATTATAATCCTCTATCCGATCGACAAGAATTATACACTCATAGAGTCACACTGCCGTAAAGGATTTTCTTAAAGTAACTCTAGTAAGTAAAGTGAAAGTCATAAATATAACTAGTTAAGTAGTTAACTAAACTGACTAAACTTGCCTTCTTCGTCTATAGTTGAATCTTTTTTTATAACCGAAATCGTCGAATGCAGCCTTTGTTTAGCTTCTTTGAAAGTTTCCTCGTAAATGTGTTCTGAAATATAAAGAAAAACAAATATCATAATCTAATTACTTTGAATTTTAAAATAACTAACATAGCACCTAAATTTTTTATTTAATGTATAACCTGTTATACTAGTATATTTAGTTTATATATATGGTTATACTATATATAAGTCACGATAGCCGAGTGGTTGGGTGGTCGGAATTTCGAGTCAAGAGACCCGAGTTCAAAGTATATCGTTTGGCTTGGACATAAAGACGGCGACGGTGGAAGGTGGGTCGAAGGGACTTAATTGTCTACACTAGATCTCTGTCTACCCCTTTATTGGGAATTACGTGAAGATATATTTTATATTATAAACATTTATATATATATATATATATATATATATATATATATATATGTATATATATATATATATATATATATATATATATATATATATATATATATATATATATATATATATATATATATATATATATATATATATATATATATATATATATATATATATATATATATATATATATATATATATATATATATATATATATATATATATATATATATATATATATATATATATATATATCCATTATAGTAGGTAGTGACCCTGTCTTTGAAGCTAAGGGTAGTTGGGGGTTTTGGATACAAATCCAGCTAAGCCTATTTGTGTGATGAATATGAATGTTTGCACTCATGTCATGGATGTTTATCAAAATATTTATCTGTACAACGTATCTACGCAAGTATATTATGTCTTTGACTTGGGCGAAGAGACGGGGACATGCTCACCACCCGTCACATTTCTCCAAGTAAGCTCCAGTGGACAGTAAGTTGGACATCTTAATTTTTGACCTCCATGTTACAGTTTAGTATAGTTATAGTACAGTACAATGGAATTACTGTATTTATTGGAAATGTGTACGATCACAAAACAAAAAATATCAATGCATACAAATTAGGACAATGAAGACTGTGTTCTGCACATTAACACAAGGCACAATAAACAGAAAGTAGAGGTAGAGAGAGAGAGAGAGAGAGAGAGAGAGATTTTAAAAGTACTTGCAAAATATCAGCTATACTTACTTATATTACTTTCATAATCTTTCCATATCCTGTCAATCCGTTCCATTGAATTGTCACTAATTTTGGCATACATTGGTTCATTTAGCGTATTCCGAATTTCATTTAGAACTTTCTTATCATATATAGGGCATCCTCTATTGTCTATCCGTTTGTTGATAAACAGCCAGTGGAGAGCTTGTGTGGCTGATTTCTCTGCTGCCTGACGCTTCGAGATAGCTGTGCTGGAATGAAAAGAAGAAATTTTTAGTCACGATTGCCGAGTTGTTGAGTCATCGGAATTCGAGTCAAGAGACCTGAGTTCGATCTCTAAGGCTCATACCAATAGGTTTTTTTCCAAGGTAACAATATAAAACTTACATAGGTTATCATAAAACCCAATGATAGAAGCATGCCACCTGGGGATCGAACTTGGGACTCCTGACTGGAAATTTAGACCACTCGCATATTGTGACTGGCCGTGATGTGTATTTATCATTTTCATTTTGTTATCTATTATTTTACTAATATAAAAAAAATTAAAAAAATATCTTCACGCAATTCCCAATACAGGGGTAGACAGAGGTCGAGTCTAAACAATTAAGTCCCTTCGACCCACCTTTCACCGAAGATATTTTCGGGACAACGTGACAGGTGGTGAGCCCATCGCCGCTTTTTATGTCCAAGCCAACGATATTCGTACATAAGTTTTTGAAAAACTCATTGGTACGAGCCTACCAACTGGGGATCGAACTCGGGTCTCTTGACTCGAAATTCCGACCACCCAACCACTTGGCTATCGTGACTTACTATTTTACTAATATAATAAATGCGAAAATTTGTGAGAATGGATGTATGTCTGTTACTCTTTCACAGAAAAACTACTAAACGGATTAGGATAAAGCTTTAAAGTTATATAGCAATATACAATCTTGTAAATATTTTGTGTAATTTTGCCATAATATTACGATCGTCAAGTAAGTCTGAATAATTCCTATCCTCTAAGAGCTACACAAAGATGACATTGTGCATATGTGGTATACAGTTTCCTTAACAGTGGTAGCTTATGTCTATAAATACATTTAAATTGGATACTTTTAATAATACCCATTTTATAGTATTTAACTAATTCTTATCAAAATACATACATTTATTCCTTTCATTATTTAATGTAGATGAAATTTATCTTTAACAATATTTATTTTGGAAGAATTATTTAAGAAATACAAATACACAATAAGAGTATAGCGCCATTAATCACCACCCAATGCAAGTAGACGTCATAGGAGATGGTTGAGTTCATTTTGAGTTTTTTCTATTCAAATTCTCTTTAAGTAAAATGGTCATCATTGATATCTTATAATTAATTACCTACCTCTCAAATTTCATCTTCTCGGGCCAAAGAAAAGCATATGTACAGGTCCAGTCGTTATTCTGTACCATTTTCTTTCTTACACCTTTCGGTGCTATCACATTCTGCTTGTAGTGAATTTCAAATACTTTTTCCGGTATCTTGTTGTTCAATTCATTAAGTGTTACTCGCGGTTGTGGAAATAGTTCCGATATCTTTTTCAACTCTGGAAATATGTAAAAAAAATTTTTTCTATTTGAACTATACAACCTATGACTTTTACCACTGTTTCATGATAAATTTTCCTGCCAAAGAAGAAATTATATGCATGGAGTAGTGTCAAACAGTAATTGAATACCAAAATTTAGTGACATAGTAATAAAAATAAAATAAATATCTTCATGCAATACCCAATACTCCCTTCGATCCAACTTCCATCAAAGATATTTTTGGGATAATGTGACAAGTGGTGAGCCCGACGCCGTCTTTATGTCCAAGCCAACGATATAATTTGTACATAGGTTTTTAGAAAAACCCATTGGTACGGCCACTTGAGGATCGAACTTGGGTCTCTTGACTCAAAATTCCGATCACCCAACTACTCGGCTATTGTGATTAAATAAAAAGGGTTTATTAAATATACTGTATGAAGAGGTAACTTGTCTCTGATCTCTGTTAGCAAATAAAGATCTACCTATCTTTCCACTCTCCCAAAATTTAAATAAATAAATATCTTCACACATATACCCAATACTGGGGTAGACAAAGGTTTGGACAATTAAGTGTGACAAGTAGTCAGCCTATTGCCATCTAGTGTCCAAGATAATGGTTCAATAGTATATATTTATGTAGATAAATATTTATATTTACATATAAACATCCATGACTTCAGAACAAATGTTCCCCTTCATCTCACTCTTATGATGCAGACTAAGTAATATATAGGTTAGCATAGAAAAGCAGTTCAGATTTAACAAGTCAGTTGACAAGTTTAAGTGACTTACCTTTTTCATGTTGTGTATTTTTGAATGCTGCTACATCTCCGTCAAGCAATCCACTTGAATAATTTCTATGTAATGTGATTACATATGTGGAGTATAAATATGACAACTTGTTCTGTTGCAAGAATGTAAAATGATTGTTACGGCAGAAAATATCTGGAACCAAAGAAACCAATTGAATAAGAATATTTTCTTAACCAGTTTTACAGCTATATTTCTTGACTGATGTGTTGAATACTCTAAAGGGTTTTTGGTTAGAAAAAAATGAGATTTGTCTACTCAATTAAGTTTTAATCAAAAGAGAAGGATCTCTGATGGTACTAAAGAGGGAAAGGATACTTAAGCTTCTATTCATAAAATGCTAACAATGCAATCAAATTAAATATTTAATCAAATTAAAATACAAGGGACTATTGTATGGGATAACCTCCCAGATGGAGTTACGATATTAATAGGGTTACTGAAAATGATTTAGAATAGAGATTGAAACATATTTGGGTTTGGGATATATTATAAGAAGCTAAAAGTAATTAATGAGAATACTCACTATGGTAGTTTCTGCACAGTAACGCTTGATTTTTAAAAATGTTTCCACTGTTATCAACTTGCAAAAGTCTTTTGGCATGATTAACTTTACAAATAAAATATTTTCGCAGAAACATTGCTTTTTTTAGTTCGAATTATAACCTAACTATTTAGATGAGGCCACCGGCAATGCTTTTCTTGGATTATATAATACTCAAAATGTAACTTAGAGATAGATATAACTTAATAAACAGCTTTTTTAAAAAAACCACGGGATTACTATATTTTAAAATTTAATCCAATACATAATTCAACAATTCAACTTTAAGAAAATTCAAAGAAACTACAGTTCACTGTAAAATACATGCAGATTTGACAGTGACACTAATACCCAAATGTTATGACAGCTGACAGATTGTTTCTCGCAATGACACTGACAGTGATATCTATCAATAACAGATTTTATTGACAGTCATCAGTGTCATCAATATTTTTTACTCGATTGATAGTCTGTTTTAAACGGTTTAGTGATTATTATATTTATTGTGCGGTATTTAATAATTTTGAGATCAGTTTACTACAATTTACGAAAGCAAAATTTTAAAGAATTTAATACAAACTATAGCGCCATCAACTGCTTCTTGGCTTATTATATATAATATATATGTCGGCGTAGGGTAGGTCACATGAGGCAACTCGTTGTTAAATCCGTCTTGAGCCATATCAGAAAACTGATCTAAATGGGTGGAAACGCAGTAAGTTCGATAACAGGAAGATGACCGTTCACTCTGCCGTCCGTTTCGAAGGGAAGCCCCGAGATTTTTTTTTTTGATAACATTTTGGTTTTATGTACGAACGTTCTTTGGCCGGGAGGCCACCGAAACGAACAGTGTCGGGCTCGAATCTCAGAAGGAGAAGCATACCGACTAAAACCATCCACGGGATGCTGTTGGCCCGGAAGCCTTTACAGCTTCATCTTAAGAGACTTGCGAGAAGAGGCTCGCAAGTTAGTAGTTGAAGACAATAATGGCTGCTGCTGCGAAGCGCTGCGTCCCCTAGAACGAAAGAGAAGACTTCCGACATGGGGGTGAAGCCCCGAGAATATTCTGAAGACACTTTTTATCAGAAGTCAAATGACATTGACAACACATAGTAGTCAAATCCGCTCTGTCACTTCCTGTGTCGACCCTACTCAAGCGCACTACTTGCACGTTTCCGAAGACTTTTAATAGATGGCGTTGTAACCAAAATTGTTGCCTTATCTTGATTCTGCGACACGGCCATCCTACGAAGCACACGTCAAGACACACAAGACACACGTCACGTAATAGACTGGTACGGTCTACTGTTCCCCAAGGCACTCACGGACTCTACTCTACACAACAATCCACCAGTATGAAATATTACCTAACCAAGTCTCAAGCAGACTCAGCTTGCTCATCTTCCGGAATGGTCTCTACATTGTCGGTCTAACATGTACGCCTTAAGTTTAGTGCCTGTAATGTGTACCGGTCTCCGTCTAGTACCTTCATAACTTTAAAAGAACCTCTATACTTATGATCAAGCTTTTTTTTGGTTTCGTTTTTATTCTGTTAGAGTCACAGTTTCTTAAAGTCGTTTACTATTAAATTTACAAGAAATAGTTTGTCTTCACTTCAAGCAAACATTCAGCTCTAGAATCGTAATAAAAATGAAACTGCTCACCAGAGTGATGGACGGATCCAGCAGGCGCGTTCACGATGTAGATATCCACTCTTTTTCTTTCAAAAGAGCAACCACCGTACCGTCGCTCGCTTCCCTAGAGGGTAACGAAATCCCGTACTCGCAGAAGGTGTCCGCATTGCTTGTGTAATCGTCTAGAATCTGCGGTTCTGGTTATCTTGAGCTCTCACGCCGTGTGGGCTGATTGAGTTGCATCCCGCTTCTGATGTCGGCGTAGGGTAGGTCACATGAGGCAACTCGTTGTTAAATCCGTCTTGAGCCATATCAGAAAACTGATCTAAATGAGTGGAAATACAGTAAGTTCGATAACAGGAAGATGACCGTTCACACTGCCGTCCGTTTCGAAAGTGAAGCCCCGAGAATATTCTGAAGACACTTTATATCAGAAGTCAAATTACATTGACAACACATAGTAGTCAAATCCGCTCTGTCACTTCCTGTGTCGACCCTACTCAAGCGCACTACTTGCACGTTTCCGAAGACTTTTAATAGATGGCGTTGTAACCAAAATTGTTGCCTTATCTTGATTCTGCGACACGGCCATCCTACGAAGCACACGTCAAGACACACAAGACACACGTCACGTAATAGACTGGTACGGTCTACTGTTCCCCAAGGCACTCACGGACTCTACTCTACACAACAATCCACCAGTATGAAATATTACCTAACCAAATCTCAAGCAGACTCAGCTTGCTCATCTTCCGGAATGGTCTCTACATTGTCGGTCTAACTTGTGATTTGCTCTGTTTCGGGCATTCGCCTAAGCCTATCGAGAGCGTACTTGCATGTACGCCTTAAGTTTAGTGCCTGTAATGTGTACCGGTCTCCGTCTAGTACCTTCATAACTTTAAAAGAACCTCTATACTTATGATCAAGCTTTTTGTTGGTTTCGTTTTTATTCTGTTAGAGTCACAGTTTCTTAAAGTCGTTTACCATTAAATTTACAAGAAATAGTTTGTCTTCACTTCAAGCGAATATTCAGCTCTAGAATCGTAATAAAAATTAAACTGCTCACCAGAGTGATGGACGGATCCAGCAGGCGCGTTCACGATGTAGATATCCACTCTTTTTCTTTCAAAAGAGCAACCACCGTACCGTCGCTCGCTTCCCTAGAGGGTCGACGAAAATCCGTACTCGCAGAAGGTGTCCGCATTGCTTGTGTAATCGCCTAGAAGTTGCGGTTCTGGTTATCTTGTGCTCTCACGCCATGTGGGCTGATTGAGTTGCATCCCGCTTGTGATGTCGGCGTAGGGTAGGTCACATGAGGAAACTCGTTGTTAAATCTCAGCCATATCAGAAAACTGATCTAAATGAGTGGAAATGCAGTTAGTTCGATAACAGGAAGATGACCGTTCACACTCCCGTCCGTTTTGAAAGTGAAGCCCCGAGAATATTCTGAAGACACTTTATTTCAGAAGTCGAATGACATTGACAACACATTGTAGTCAAATCCACTCTGTCACTTCCAGTGTCGACCCTACTCAAGCGCACTACTTGCACATTTCCGAAGACTTTTAATAGATGGCGTTGTAACCAAAATTGTTGCCTTATCTTGATTCTGCGACATATATATAATATTACATATTAATAGTTTTGTTAACAAAGTTCCCACTTAGTTTGACCCCAAAAATAGGATGTATGAGTATATGACCTCGAAGGTCTGAGTTTCACTGCTTCTTTATCAAGTTTTCATTTATTTAATATAAATTGCCTTCCTCATCGTTTTTACTGATTTTTTTTGAGCGTTGGTACTCAAAAACAAAAAGTTACAAAAGCTATGAGATCACACATCAGTGTTGGAAAGAGATAAAAAATGTGCGGGTTAGATTACAATCTGCCTTTCGTGTATTTTATTACCTTGGATCTTGAAGGATACTATATTACATTAGGAAATTGTTAAGGAAACACTGTACAGAAATGACACCAACTTTTTGAACAGTTTCCAAAACTGTAATATTATTTTTAGAGTAGTTTCTCACATATTCTTTATTTTAATATCTTCACGCATTTTCCCAATACCGGAGAAGAGAAGGGACTTCTAGACTTTTAGGCCGTCTCGACCGTCCTTTCACCGAAGTCTATTAAGGTAAAAGTGTCAGGTGGTGAACACATCGAAGATACACTTAGTGTACAAGCCAACGTCGCAACTCGATATGCAAATATATATATATATATATATATATATATATATATTATATATATATATATACATATATATATATATATTATATATATATATACATATATATATATATATATATATATATATATATATATATATATATATATATATATATATATATATATATATATATATATATATATATATATATATATATATATATATATATATATATATATATATATATATATATATATATATATATATATATATATATATATATATATATATATATATATATATATATATATATATATATATATATATATATATATATATATATATATATATATATATATATATATATATATATATATATATATATATATATATATATATATATATATATATATATATATATATATATATATATATATATATATATATATATATATATATATATATATATATATATATATATATATATATATATATATATATATATATATATATATATATATATATATATATATATTTTTATATATATATATGTATATATAGTCAATTACGTCCCTTCGACCTATCTTACACCGAAGAAATTTTAGGGACAACGTGACTGGTGGTGAGCCCGACGCCGTCTTTATATCCAAGCCAACGATATAATTCGTACATAAGTTTTTAAAAAACCCATTGGTACAAGCCTGCCACCTGGGGATCGTCCACTCGGCTATCGTGACTTCAAATTGAGAATGAAATAAAAGTTGAAATTTTATTGTGTGTGTTTTATGTTGCAATGTTCATGTATGTGACTTAATCGACTACAATTGCTTTTATATTATTATAATATTTTCATTTTATGGAAAATTCTCTACAAAATACGGACCCAAGATTTGTAGCAACCAGGTATACCTACTAGCTTCCATCGCAAAGGTAGAAAAGGCCTTTTCTGTAAGGTAACATATATGCCTTTTCATCTCATCGGACCCAAGGTTGGTATCAACATGGTACACCTACTGCTGTCCATCACAAAGGTAATACGCGTATATACATAACATAGGATTTGCCATAATCGCCACGCTTGGCAAGCGGATTGTCGATCGCAGTACTAGACCACTCGCATGTCAGACGCTGCTGCCCATCTTCGGTCTGATCATTTTGGTCTGATATTTTTAGAGATGGGTATCCCGCCATCACTATAAAAAAGTCTTCATCGGAATTCGAGTCGGAAATTATTGTCTCTGTCTACCCCAGTATTGGAAATTGTTAGGCCAATTATGATACATATATATAAAACATTAACTATAATTTTAAATTACTTTGACATTAATTTAAAATATTCTTCTTTTAAAAACGAAAGTCGTTTACTAAAAACACAAATTACAAACAAAATAAGGTTTTTAGAAAGTTGTCGCATAAATGTATATCTTTGTCACAAATTAGAGTCAGACAGTTTACCATAAAGCTTTTGCTTTCCCGTGTTCTGAATTTTAAATGATATGCCGTAAGAAGGATAACGGTATATATTTTTTTAAATAAAAAGTTTAATGCACATGTAATTAAAGAAATTAATGAAGTAGTACATTAATTAATGTTCAGTTACTGTTATTTTTAACCGATTTACATAAAGGAGACCGACACGAAGGTACGTGTGTAAAATATAGATACTGTACACACATATGGATAATCTTCTAGGGCTTCAACAGAATATACAAAATTATAGCTAATGTCTACACTTTTATTGGTGTATATACTAGCTAAAAATTATGTCTATTCTAAAAAAATATTAATTGAATACGTTATGTGTAACTATTCTTTATTTGTTAGTTCATATTTGCTTCAACCTAAGGAATAACGAATGATTCATCTAATAAGATTTATTCAACTTCATTGAATACAAAGAGAGAGTGTGTGTCTGTGTGTGTGTGAGAGAGACAGAGAGAGTACACTTTATTGCGCACCAAAATATGTCAGGCAGTCTAATTATAAATATCATTTAATGATAACACAATGGGCGGCGTTATTGCTCAAAACGATTTCTACCAGAAAACCTTTGAATGAACAAGATTTAAGCAGATAATTATTCTGCTTTAAGTATGGGGTACGTTACAGATGAGACCTTGGGGACAATGATATAATGTTTTTTCTAGTATTAGGGTAAAAAAAGCCTATGAACACCCGCACAGAACTTCAAATGAAGGAGGTTACAACTGTATTGTCGCCCCTGAAGATTAAAATTAATTGCCCGTTACACTATATCTCTTTATTAAACAGATAAATACAAACATAGATAGACAAAACATCACATAGTTTGCTCTGATACCATTGTAAGTATAATAGGTGTTAAAGATACAGTACTCTATCTCTGTACTGTACTACGTTTCATAAATTTATGGAGGCGGTTCCCTAAATTTCACTAATTTTTTCCCATTTTAAATAATAATAATAAATACTTACATTAGATAAGATATATAGGAGCCAGGATAGCCGAGTGGTTGGGTGGTCGGAATTTTGAGTCAATAGACCCGAGTTCGATCCCCAGTTGCACCAATGGGTTATTCAAAAATTTTTTGTACGAATATCGTTGGCTTAGACATAAAGACGGCGACGGGCTCACCACCTGTCACGTTGTCCCGAAAATATCTTCGGTGGAAGGTGGGTCGAAGGGACTTAATTGTCTAGACTAGACCTCTGTCTACCCCTGTACTGGGAATTGCGTGAAGATATTTATTTAATTTATTTAGAGTTAGCATTATGTTTCGAACAATCGATACTGAAATACAATCGCACAATATTATCGTAATGCGTCGGTGTGACTGGGGAAAACCAGCGCCAGTATGTCACGAACATGTTTTCCAACTGTAAGGTAACGAACTCGCTACGCAATGTTGTCTGTGTTATTTTCGAATTCTCTATTCGCGAATTCGACTGTGAAGAATACATCAAAACATATTGTTTAGTCGTAGGTATAAGTAACGTGAATTATCACGATCCATACATACCTCTTTCGCTTCTTTTAGATTCATCATTTTCTTCATACATGCACGTCTAGGTATCCGAGTACAGTCCAACCTCCGCTCTTCGAGCTATTTGTATATAATTATGTATATGATAAAAATCTACATAATTGCACGCCTAGGTATCCGAATACTCTTCACGCAATTTGCAAATATATATATATATATATATATATATATATATATATATATATATATATATATATATATATATATATATATATATATATATATATATATGTATATATATATATATATATATATATATATATATATATATATATATATATATATATATATATATATATATATATATATATATATATATATGTATATATATATATATTCATATATTTGTATACATTTTCTTCAGTCATATAAAGTCACGATAGCCGAATGGTTGGGTGGTCGGAATTTCGAGTCAAGAGACCCGAGTTTGATCCCCAAGTGGCAGGCTCGTACCAATGGGTTTTGCTGAATGCCTAGGGATTCCATTATCAGTTTATTACGAAGTCGGTTTAAATACGACGGAGTAATGAGCTAACAAACATTAAACAAAGCATACAAACGTATTGAGAAAAGGTTCACGTATTTTCAACCGTGTTCAATGAAAAGAAGTTGGTTGAAATTTTGTGAACTTAGTTAAGTTTACGAGAACCTCAAATGACTTTTTAAAAACTGATTTAAAAACTATTTATTTATAAGTACTTAACTAACCGTTTAACAGAAGAGGATGTTAAAACGATCTGATCTCAATTCTAAGGTTCTCATCATGTAACCTAAAGTCGTGGCTCTATTTAATATAATACTTTGCTTGTTCAGCCCTCTCTAAATACTAGTACATATTCTAATAATCCCGGGGTTTTGTGGTTGCATAACTACTTTATCACTTTAATTTGTTCTTAAATGTTTACATAACAATGATGACGCATTAGCAAATGTGGAATTGGAAAATTAAACATAACCTATTCAAAATTATAATGTCAAGGTTCGACTTCAGTAGATAATTATTTGATATATACGCTTATGATCATTATTTTATATATATATTTAAGGTTAATAAACCTGTTTATAAGAAAACGGAGTAATCTTACTTCATATTATTAATTACCAGTAAAAACATCGCTAAAGCTTCGCTTTTTTGTTATACTCACTGTCCGGTAAAATTTCGGATGTTTTTGTATTTTTGTTATATACAAGTCTTATTTTTTTAGAATGTTCTAAGATTTCTTATGATACAAACGGCTCGATGGATTTCATTATAACCAGGGGTCAGTAGATTTCACTTTATATTGAAATAATCTTTAGATATAATATCTAAAACGATTCACATACTTAAATAGATAGGGACAACATCATACAACGCTCTGATCTTGAAGTATGTAGCTAAAGTACTTGCGGTATTCAAAAATCTAGACCTCAGAGCTGACAAAACCCTGAAAATCGGCGCGAGTATCTATTTGTCCACGGAGGTCGTCTAATTCAACCAGATTCGGATATCCGACTGATAACCGATTTATAACTAGTCTGGCCATAAATACTGTCACATATTTTTTTAAATTTCTCTATGTACATACAACAATACAAAGAATAAGTAAAACAGAATATTTGTACAAGGGCACTACTTATTCCTAAAATGAAATATCTCCCAGTAGTCCTATTAGTTTTTAATTATTTTAAATTTGGAACACGTATATTTCACATTGTTTTGAAACTTCTTTGGATTTTGCGCCATTTTACATACCTTATATTATCAAATTACACAATTACAGTGTGTTTATGTTATGTCATCACATCATCGTTATATATATCACCATGTAAGAAGCTATGTTACTTGTGGTACCATAGCTTCTAACATTGGGAACCATTGTAGCTTATTATATTGGGATACTTGCGGAAGTAACAAACACCCACACCCGTAAAAACAATGGTTATTCTACATTGACGTTTACGCCACTCGTCCACGGAGGTGTATATACGTATATCGAGTGACGTTGGTGACCGATGATAAAACGAATTTATATCTGAACATGGGGAGGACGACCACTAGATGGAGCGACGACTTGCATAATGCTGCGGGCAGTCGATGGATGCATATGGCGCAGGGCCGCTGTGGCAATCTTTGGGAGAGGCCTATATTCAGCAGTGGACTTCTGATAGGCTGTTATGATGATGATATTAATGTAAATGAAAAAAAAAATTAAATATCTTCACGCGATTCCCAATACAGGGGTAGACAGAGGTCAAGTCTAGACAATTAAGTACCTTTGACCCACCTTCCACCGAAGATATTTTCGGGACAACGTGACAGGTGGTGAGCCCGTCGCCGTATTTATGTCCAAGCCAACGATGAAATTCGTGAATAAGTTTTTTGAAAAACTCATTGGTACTGCCACCAGGGGATCGAACTCGGGTCTCTCGACTCGAAATTCCGACCACCCAACAACTCGGCTATCGTGACTTATGTAAATAAATAATCGAAACTAATTTATTTAATTTTTAAAGATAAAACTTATTTACAGTTATATGTTGAAACCCTTGGTGCCAATTTCACGATTATTATATAAAATAACGAACGCGATTATTATATACGTAAATCTCATTTAAAGTTCTTAGATAAGATGCATTACCAATGAATGGAACGGAACAATTTGTGAAATGTGAAAAGTAACATAGATAAATAAATACATACATAGGTTGGAACAACATCACGTACATTGCTCCGATCCCAAAGTAATAAGCTAAAGCACTTGTATTATGAAATCGGAATCAATGAAAGCACCACAAACACACAGACCCGAGAAAATTTAGGAAAAGTGGTTATCTACATTGATCCAACCTGGGACCTCTGCGATAGTGACACAATTTCAACCGGTGTGTACGCCACTCGTCCACGGAAGCCGTCAAAATTTTTCAAAAAACCTTATTTGTTATGCGATATGGGTATGACAAAATGTTTATCCGTCATCTAATCACAATATGCATAGAATACTGGGTTCGAATCCTGCCAGGGGCGAACATTTGTAGGATCAATATCATTCAAACTCAAGTCATGGATGTTTATATGTATCTAAGTATTGATCTATTTAAATATATGTACGTATGTAGTAATAATTGTAAACAAAATTAATGCACAATGTAGGAAATATGAGGTATAAATTTACTCCATGTTTAAAGGTTTGGCAAAAAAAAATTAAAAATAACCTAAGTAACGTTCAATATTATCTAATCATGATTTTGTAAAAAAACAGAGAAATAAAAATGCATAAAATTAATTATAAGATAAATCATCTGTCTGTTCAAGTGATTTAACACTTGAACAGACAGATGATGCAGAGCGCTGTCCTCGCAAAGAATATTTTGTGGTCTTTGCTGTACATATTATGCATCCATGCATTTTTAAAAAAGTCACAATAGCCGAGTGGTTGGGTGGTCGGAATTTCGAGTCAAGAGACCCGAGTTCGATCCCCAGGTGGCAGGTTCGTACCAATGGGTTGAAATGTTACTACGATCGCCAATCTGCTTGCCAAGTGACTATGTCCAGCAATGGACTATTACAGGCTGTTATGTACGAGTATGTATGTATGAATTGTTGAGCGCAAAATGCGAAAACGTTTGGACCAATTTTTGCTTTCCAAATATTCGTTGCAGTTCGAAAAAAGAGACAAAATAAAAATGCGCTTATTGTAACTCCATTTTACTTTTTCTCGTCAAAACTGTTCCTAGCACACGGTTAAAATATTATTCAGAAATATGTAATTACTAGACTGCTTTTTTTTGTAGAAATTTAAGCTGGCATATTACTTATGTATATATAGACAATTAAGTCCATTCGACCGACCTTCCACCGAAGACAATTTTTGGGACAACCTGACAAGTGGTAACCTCGTCGCCGTCTCTATGTCCAAGGCAATAATATAAATAGTACACAAGTTTTTGAAGCCTTGGGGATCGAACTCTTGATTCGAATTCCGATCACCCAACCACTCTGCAATCGGGACTTCACACTTTCATTTTAGAAAAATGACTTAGTCACGGGCAAATCCGTGAGGCGCAGATGGCAGATAATAAATACAACTTATTCTAAGCAGGAAAACCACAGCTAATTTACATAACATAGCACGAACTCATTAGCTAAGTGCTCTTATAATAATGTTTACGTGCTATAGCACAAATGTCGTCCGTTAACCGTTTCTTGAAATAATCGATTAATATAATCGCGCGGGAAACTTTTGTAGATGTTTCCACAGATAATTTGTATGAGTGGTAACCGCATAGATGAGATGAGTGTTCAGCGAACCGTAGATACCTTATAGATTGTGTTACTCTTTGGTGGATACGATTTCATAATAAAAGAAAATATATTTTATTATCCTATTACCTTCAAAAAGTCAATAATAATAAAAGTTACTTTTCAAAAATTCTCAAATGTTTTATCGGAAATTTTGAATTTAGATTTTGTTTAATGTTCCACGTTTATCTGAAAAAAAAAAGAAAAAAATATACATCTTCCCGCAATTAATTCCCAACACAGGGGTAGACAGAGGTCTAGTCTAGACAATTAAGTCCCTTTGACCCACCTTCCACCGAAGACATTTTCGGGACAACGTGACAGGTGGTGAGCCCGTCGCAATCTTTATGTCCAAACCAACGATAAAATTCGTACATAAGTTTTTAAATAAACCCACTGGTACGACCCTGCCACCTGGGTCACCAACTCGGGTCACTTGACTCGAAATTCCGTTCACCCACCCACTCGACTATCGTGACTTGACTACACACGTTTATCTGGATAAGAAAAATTCGTTTAAGTAAGAAAAACATATTATTTTATATATACCATACCATAAATATACTATATACCACAGTGAGATTTCGTACGTATTTTTTAGTTTTTATTTTTATACCTTAATGCAATTTCTCATACTAGACAGATGTCTAAACAATGAAGTTTTCTCCACCCACATTTGAATCGAACCTTATTTGCGACAATAATACTGGCGGTGAGCATATCGCCGTCTTAATGCTAATCCAAGCTAACGGTACAATATACTTACAGACATTCACACTTAAATAGATAAATATTCATATATACATATATCCATAACTCGGTTTGCCCGTTTCGACGCACCTTCCACCGAAGATTATTTTTGCCCCCAACGGAGTACGAACCCGCAGTCCATAGTTTCAAATACATGGTCACTACTAACCATGCTATTGGGTCGGCATTTGAAAGAAGATAACATGCCGCGATATTTAATTGATTAGAAAAGATTAATTCACTTTCTTTCTACCCCTGGTTTTCGTAAGAGTAGATTAAGGATCATAGGATACAGATAGATGCCGGGAGAACCATCTCGACAGATACCAAACCAAAATTTAGCAGACCGGTGACGGGCAGGAGCTTCTAAAGTGTAAGATGTCTAGTACTGAGTTCGCGCCTACGCTTGCCAAGCGTGGCGATTACGACAAACCCTCCCATTAGAGGCCAATGTCCTGCACTGAACTTTTACATACCGTAATGAACGTATGTACAGTTGACAATCATTGTGATATGGCAAATGTAATTTATTAATGTTGGTATTTTTTGAGTACAGAATGCAATTATTTTTCCTTTTATTATCATTACGTGATAAAACTTTTATAGAAGTGTTATTAAACTGACCTCAATTATTGTTGTTGTTAAAGATTTTAATTAAACGAATGGGGACATGATATTGTGAATAACGAGAGATTTTATTATGTACAGATTAATGGCAGTACTAATAATAAAATACGTTAATTATTTACAGCTGTTTCACGTATTTTCCATTAACTGTGGTTAAATAAAGGTTTAGAAATTTAAGTCTTTTCGACAGACCTATCACCAAAGCTTATTTGGGACAAAGTGAGAGCTGGTGCACATATCGCCGTTTTGATAATCAAGACAAGCTTACGAGGTACATATTTAAATGAATAAATTTTTATACATCTAATACAAGAGTGCAAACATTCATATTCATTGCACAAATGTTTATTACTGTAATGCATTTCTCTACCCAGTGGTAGCCAGAGGTCTAGACAAATTAGTCCTTTATAACAATAAAAATAAATATCTTCACGCCATTCCTAATTCCAATTAAGTCGTTTCGACGCACCTTCCACCGAAGAAATTTGGGGACAACGTGACAGGTGGTGAGCCCGTCGCCGTCTTAATGTCCAATCCAATGATATAATTCGTACATAAGTTTTTGAAAGAACCCACTGGTCCGAGCTTGCCACCTGGGGATCGAACTCGGGTCTCTTGACTCGAAATTCCGACCACCCAACCATCAACTATTTTGACTTTACCGATCCCAGTATCACGATACTTACATACCTTTTTCGCTTCTATAAAATTCATCAATACTTCATCCACGCACGTCTAGGTATCCGAATACACTTGACTCTTCCCCCTTCGAGCTTAAGTATAAGTAGTCTTGGTAGTGATAGAATTTTATAAGTAGCAATTCTATCGATGTTTTAAAGTATGGCCTGTCCACCTTGAGTTTAACTTGAACTTTAAACTTTAAAATAACAACTGGTATGTTAATCGCATAGTTAAATGTATAGCGCCAGATAATATGACCTCAGTATACGGTGGTATTCTCAACGCGTGCACATAAAGTATTTAATATTCAAGACATTGCTTGATGATGTCAATGAAAGCGATCAAATCAAATTAAAATCAAATCATTTATTCATCGACATAAGAACATACATTCGTTTATCGATAGTCATTTTTAAGATATATTTTTATGATAGCCGTTTCGTAATGAGGTTCCTCTAACGGAGAAGAAACAGGCGAAAGAAACTCCGTAGGTATACCACGAGTAGCGGGCGGAGGCACATAATATTATACATAAGTGCTGTTTGGTAAAGGCGTTACAAATTACTACTCCAATTACTACTGTACGGCTACGCTCACCACCTGGTCACGCTCTTGGTGCGAATGTGCGTTAATATGGGAAAAATGGAAATAAGGATGCTCCTCGTTTATAAAAAAACCTCGTACCTCATAGGTCATAGAATTTCTTGCAGTTTTCTTTCCAAGTCGATGTAAGCAGGTTTTCTTATAATTTACGTTCTTGTAATAATATAACACGGCACTCGGAAATTAGCGTTCTTTAAATAACGAATACTATTATAATTATTTTATTAAGCGAGAACGGCATGCCATTCGAGACGCGGGAAAATTCTTTTTTTTTTAAGTGTGTGGCGATGGCGTCAATCATCTTCATACATTGTTGTGTCGTTGCGATATATAAAATTCTTCTTACTCTGAAGGTGGGATATAGAGGTAGAGGATGAGGTAGAGAAATTAATTTGAGGAGAAACGAATGTGGTGAGGATATTAGGAAAAAAATAAATAAATGAATATAAATATCTTCACGCAATTCCCAATACAGGGGTAGACAGAGGTATAGTCTAGACAATTAAGTCCCCTCGACCCACCTTTCACCGTGCCGTGTGGTAACGGTGTAAGAATATTGCCACTCCCTTTCTTCCCGTGGGTATCGTAAGAGGCGACTGAGGGAAACAGCCTCGAACTTCGTTATGGCTACCGATAGATGGCGGTTTAACCATCTCTAAAAATATCATACCAAAATTAATCAGACCAAAGACGCGCACCCTGCTGCGCGTCTTCGACCCACCTTCCATCGAAGATATTTTCGGGACAACGTGACAGGTGGTGAGCCCATCGCCGTCTTTATGTCCAAGCCAACGATTTAATTCATACATTAGTTTTTGAAAAATCCATTCGTACGGGCCTGCCACCCGGGGATCGAACTCGGGTATCTTGACTCGAAATTTCGACCCAACCACTCGGCTTTCGTTACTTTTAGGTAGGTTAAGTAGAGAAATGAATTTAAGAGGAGTTGGTTTCTCGAGGTGATCCTGTATGGTGATTATCCTCTATGGTGAGGACATTAGGAAAAATTTAATATCTTCACGCAATTCCCAATACAGGGGTAGACAGAGGTCAAGTCTAGACAATTAAGTCCCTTTGACCCACCTTCCACCGAAGATATTTTCGGAACAACGTGACAGGTGGTGAGCGCGTCGCCGCTTTATGTCCAAGCCAACGATGAAATTCGTACATAAGTTTTTGAAAAACTCATTGGTACTGCCACCTGGGGATCGAACTCGGGTCTCTCGACTCGAAATTCCGACCACCCAACAACTCGGCTATCGTTACTTTTTTAATACTAAAATTAATAAAAATAAACATTATCGTTATGTTTACGTCAACAGCTGTTCGTAAAATTCATTCTTAGCTGACCTCGGTTCGGAGATAGATATATTCCTACCAAGTTTCAGGTTTCTAGGCCTTAGTGTTCCAGATATTTCGGGAGTAGTGAGTCAGTGGTATTTCGCGTATATATATATTGATAAGCATGATTACATTTATAGTAACAGTACAGACTGCATGAGTATGTTTCATATCAACTTGACAAATCGATGAGTCGCCAGGGCGAGACAGTTGTGTATGATGAATCATTTCCGTTTACTACGACACTTGAAAATGTTGTGGTGACGTAATTAAAAATAAAGGTTACTTGTTTAAGGTTTGAAGTGGGTCCGATAACCTAGCTGGTAGTTCTCCTCCCAAGCCTGGTGAAGCTACGTGTTACGGGTTCGAATCTTGTAAGTTTAGTTGCGTTTGTTGTAGTAAACATTTCGTTTACCACATTTGTGAGATGAATGTTAATGTTTTATAAAAATGTTACTACAGTTGTGGATGTTTGTTTGTAAGTATGTTTACTATGAATTTATTTATCTTCAAGCCTTATTCCTGACGAATTAATTGTTTAAGTGTAAATTTAGAGAGAGAGAAGATCGTCATGCCTACATAACTATTACCTACATCTACTAAATATATCATAATAAAATAATATGTATGGTACGCAGTGGTACCTAGCCGTCAGGGTGTTCTCTATAGTATGCGACCCAGGTTCGTTCTCTAACATCGCATGGAAAACATTGCGAGGAAAGTTGCACGTCTCAGATATAATAATAAGAATATTATATTAGTTTGAATATCCCAAAAAATATTTTCGGTGGATGGTGTGTCGAAACATTTTAGTTGTCCAGACCAGGGGTAGACCAGGGGTAGACAGAACCCCTGTATAGGGAATGGCGTGAAGATATTTATATATTTATTACTTTGAACATGTCTGAAGTACGCTAGTCCTCACTAAAGATGAATAGTGGACATTCTATTGCTCTAATTATTCACCTATATTTGAGATAAGAATTATGTCCAGCTGTGTGCACTTACTATACCTCCACGTAGGCTACCGACAGTAGCGAACACTTTTTCACATTCATTTTCATCATATCATTTCATACATTTATCATGACATCAGATCAATTTATGTAATAAGATAGATTTGATTACAGTTTGAGTCGAGTGGATGGGTGGTCGGAATTTCGAGTCGAGAGACCCGAGTTCGATCCCCAAGTGGCAGGCTCGTACCAATGGGGTTTCCAAAAACTTATGTACGAATTATATCGTTAGCTTGGACATAAAGATGGCGACGGGCTCACCACCTGTCACGTTGTCCCGAAAATGTCTTCGGTGGAAGGTGGGTCGAAGGGACTTAATTGTCTAGACTAGACCTTTGTCTACCCCTGTATTGGGAATTGCGTGAAGGTATAGGTACCGAGTAGTTTCGGACCTGTCGGAGGTCTTTCATCAGGGTGAGTGGGATGTGCTTTAGATACTTGCTTTGACATCAGATCAATTTATGTAATGAGAGGGATTTTATGAAAGTTTGAGAGTCACGATAGGTGAGTGGTTGGGTGGTCAGAATTTCGAGTCAAGTGACCCGAGTTCGATCCCCAGGTGGCTCTTACCAATGGATTTTCCAAAAATTTATAGTACGAATTATGTCGTGGGCTTGGATATAAAGACGGCGACGGGCTCACCACCTATCACGTTCACTGTATTTTGGGAGGAACGTGGGTGGGTGGTAATTGTCAATACTAGTCCTCTGTCTACTCCTGTATTGGAATTGTCGTGAATTAATGTTTTTATCTATATGACTGTATTACTAACTATTTATGTGTTTATTTATTTTGATAAGTATTAATTAGCGAAACGCTTTAAAATTCGCCAATTCCTTTATTCTCGTGTGTTTCGTGCAGACCGGTGATGGGCAGTATCGCTTTACGGTTGTCAGTTCTACAAGCTATGGGGCCAGTCCATTGCCACTGCGGCGTGCTAATCTTTATGGATATGTCGGGTATCCTAGTTCTGCTCTGGTCCCGGTTTGTGGTACCTTATTTATTTTGATTCCATAACACTAGTTACACAGTAATACATGTCAGGATAGCAGAATGTAGGGTGGTCGGAATTTTGACTCAAGAGACCCGAGTTCAATCCCCAAGTGGCAGGCTCGTACCAATGGGTTTTCAAAAACTTATGTACGAATTATATCGTTAGTTTGGACGTAAAGATGGCGACGGGCTCACCACCTGTCACGTTGTCCCGAAAATGTCTTCGGTGGAAGGTGGGTCGAAGGGACTTAATTGTCTAGACTAGACCTTTGTCTACCCCTGTATTGGGAATTGCGTGAAGGTATAGGTACCGAGTAGTTTCGGACCTGTCGGAGGTCTTTCATCAGGGTGAGTGGGATGTGCTTTAGATACTTGCTTTGACATCAGATCAATTTATGTAATGAGAGGGATTTTATGAAAGTTTGAGAGTCACGATAGGTGAGTGGTTGGGTGGTCAGAATTTCGAGTCAAGTGACCCGAGTTCGATCCCCAAGTGGCGAGCTCGTACCAATGGGGTTTCAAAAACTTATGTACGAATTATATCGTTAGTTTGGACGTAAAGATGGCGACGTGCTCACCACCTGTCACGTTGTCCCGAAAATGTCTTCGGTGGAAGGTGGGTCGAAGGGACTTAATTGTCTAGACTAGACCTTTGTCTACCCCTGTATTGGGAATTGCGTGAAGGTATAGGTACCGAGTAGTTTCGGACCTGTCGGAGGTCTTTCATCAGGGTGAGTGGGATGTGCTTTAGATACTTGCTTTGACATCAGATCAATTTATGTAATGAGAGGGATTTTATGAAAGTTTGAGAGTCACGATAGGCGAGTGGTTGGGTGGTCAAAATTTCGAGTCAAGTGACCCGAGTTCGATCCCCAGGTGGCTCGTACCAATGGATTTTCCAAAAATTTATAGTACGAATTATAGGTACCGAGTAGTTTCGGACCTATCGGAGGTCTTTCATCAGGGTGAGTGGGATGTGCTTTAGATACTTGCTTTGACATCAGATCAATTTATGTAATGAGAGGGATTTTATGAAAGTTTGAGAGTCACGATAGGTGAGTGGTTGGGTGGTCAGAATTTCGAGTCAAGTGACCCGAGTTCGATCCCCAGGTGGCTCTTACCAATGGATTTTCCAAAAATTTATAGTACGAATTATGTCGTGGGCTTGGATATAAAGACGGCGACGGGCTCACCACCTATCACGTTCACTGTACTTTGGGAGGAACGTGGGTTGAAGGTACTTAATTGTCAATACTAGTCCTCTGTCTACTCCTGTATTGGAATTGTCGTGAATTAATTTTTTTTATCTATATGACTGTATTACTAACTATTTATGTGTTTTTATTTTGATAAGTATTAATTAGCGAAACGCTTTAAAATTCGCCTAATTAAATTTTTAATTCTCGCGTGTTTCGTGCAGACCGGTGATGGGCAGTATCGCTTTACGGTTGTCAGTTCTACAAGCTATGGGGCTAGTCCATTGCCACTGCAGCGTGCTAATCTTTATGGTTCTGCTCTGGTCCCGGTTTGTGGTACCTTATTTATTTTGATTCCATAACACTAGTTACACAGTAATACATGTCAGGATAGCAGAATGTAGGGTGGTCGGAATTTTGACTCAAGAGACCCGAGTTCGATCCCCAAGTGGCAGGCTCGTACCAATGGGTTTTTTCAAAAAACTTATGTACGAATTATATCGTTGGCTTGGACATAAAGACGGCGATGGGCTCACTACCAGTCACGTTGTCCAAAAAATATCTTCGGTGGAATGTGGGCCGAGACGACTTAATTCTCTAGACCTCTGTCTACCCCTATATTGGAAATGGCGTAAAGATTTTTATATTTTTTATATTTGTCATGACACAAGTGCTCTAGCTACCTATTTTGAGATCAGTCCAATGTATGTGGTGTTGTCTATATATTTATTTATTTGTCAACAATAACACAGTGATCAGCTGAAAAAATTACGAAGTAATAATGATACGTTACACGAGACCACAACTCGTGATCGGTGTAACGGCTTTACCCAAGAATATCCATTATAACTAATATACTTAATTGACATACACACCTTTTACTTTAACGTTGCTGTATTTTTTGTTATGACGTTCCGAATGCAAATTGTATTGTTGTGGTGGTAATAGATTATTGAATTTGAATATTTAGAATATAGAATTACCTAAAGTGAACATATCTTTCTCCCCGTGGTTGTCGTAAGAGGCGACTAAGGACAGTGCAGTTGTCTACCGACAGAGTGGAAGTGTCAAGTGTGGAATAAATAAATCACCGATTTATTTATGGCAACATTGTAATATATAATTTTAACACAACAGTAACTACTGTTATAACTTGTCAGAATGTATAATATTTTGTCAGAACAGTCTAGACCTCTTCAGAAGTCTTAAAAACTCTGATTAAACTAGTTTTGAACGTCAACGAGCAATCGAAAAATTACGACCTCCGTGACCGAGTGGCATACACATCGGTTTTAATGGTGCCGCCAGTCATGAGGTCTCGGATTCGATTCCCGGTCGGGTTAATGTGGAAAACACTTTTTCTACATTTTCTTGGGCCCAGACACAAGGTGTTTGTGTTACCTTCGTTATTTGTAATTATATAACACATAGTCACGATAGCCGAGTTGTTGGGTGGTCGGAATTTCGAGTCGAGAGACCCGAGTTCGATCCCCAGGTGGCAGTACCAATGAGTTTTTCAAAAACTTATGTACGAATTTCATCGTTGGCTTGGACATAAATATCTTCGGTGGAAGGTGGGTCAAAGGGACTTAATTGTCTAGACTTGACCTCTGTCTACCCCTGTATTGGGAATTGCGTGAAGATATTTATTTATTTATTATTTTACATAACACATGTGTTTAAGCTACTTACTTGGGCATCAGAGTATATATGTGTTTATTAATTTTTTAAGTAGGAGTATTGGGTAAGGTCTGAAAGAAACCCACAAGAAGATACATAGATAGATAGAATAGAATATTCTTTATATTGCACATAAATAGATAAATTAATTTAGATACATGTGACTATGATAGTACATATCAAGGGCGATCTTATCACTGAAAGCGATTTCTTCCTACACAACCCCTGCTCCGAAAATCTTATTCAACCAATATCGGAGCAAAGAATTATTGGCGCTTAGAAGATAATGAAGATTACTCTATGTGCAATATAAATTGCAGTAAAGATTACCTTCGGAGTTTCTTTCGCCTATTTCACCTCCAGTAGAGGAACCTCGTTATGAAACCATGGTAGGTAAAAAAATGACATCCGATTGATTTAATATATGTTAATTATACATGTGTAATGATTGATGAAAAAAACCTAAATTTAAAACGCTTTTGTCACATAATAAAAACTTTTTGATTAGTGTGACGCACAACCTGTGAGTGACGTAATGTCACTTATGTCACAACCCTTCGCTGACTATTTCCGAAAGAAATCACACACAATATCACAAAACTTTTTCTACATATTCTTGGACTTGTGGTATCTTCGTTGTTTCTGATTCAATAATGCAAGTTTTTAAGCTGCTTACTTTGGGATCAAAAAGTATCTGACGTTGTCCCTATTTATATATGTATTTATCTGTATGTATGTATTTATTACTATATATTTATTTTTAGATACTAGGTACTATGTCGTAATGCCGGCGTAGGCGTGTGGTAAAAGTTTTTATAAGTCAAGATAGCGGAGTGGTTGGGTGATTGAAATAATTAATCGGTGTTGATTAATCCCCGCCGCTGAATTTCACTATCGAACCTTACGGCATCGTCAAAAATTCCATCAACACCATCTTGATGCTTGGCTTTCCACCACAGTGCGTTTTACGCGAAATTTTCTGGCACGCACTTGCACTTTATGGAATTTTCTGCTGTCAGCGGTTTTACCGGACTGATCGGATGAGAAAAGTGCCTATATCTTTCTCAAAGGCTAGCAACGCATCTGCTTACCTTATGTACGATTAATAAAGTTGGCTTGCACAGAAAGACGGCGACCGGTTCACCACCTGTCACATTGTCTAGACCTCTGTCTACCTGGGAATGGCGTGAAGAGTGTTCACAGGTATCGACTGGAGTTCGATCCCTATGAGAATGACTCGTACCATCGAACTATTTTTTAAATAATATCTACATTGACTTCAACTCTACTGCGGTAAGCTAATCACCTGATCCAAATTACATGAAAACATTAATACGGCAATTTTTATTTTATATTTTGTCGCGCTTTTTCCCACACTGGGGAAAGCAGGGGTCATTGAAGTACTATCAACGTTTTAGTGTCCAATCTAACGGTACAATATACTTTATATGTATGTATGTGCGTATGTACTTTATTGTTTACTGTACTTTATTGTTTACTTTACAGGCGTCCAAATCTGAACTGAAATAGGCACACAGATAGTTGATTTATGTCAAATTAATTTCATTATTTTAAGGTTATCTTGTAATTTATACAGTAGTATCTCAGAAACTAAATAATTGGCCAATATCTTGTATATACATGTGCATGTGTAGAAGTACATTGTATTTTACATTAATAGTTAATTATGCTGTTTGTAAAAAAAAAAAAACAAATAATTTTTTATAAAAAAATTATCAGTGTCATTTATCTCTCACTAAAGCGAAGCTTGATCCACCAGCTATTATTAATTTAAGAGTACATGTAAATGGTAAAAACGACAATGAAACGAATATTATGGAAGATATTTTAATCGGCTCAGTCAAACTGCGTGACGTCATGTAACGCGTTTCCACTCCTTTTAACAATAATTACAATCACAATCACTTATACAAATATCAATTAGTAATTAAGAGTATTTCGTTAACATCACTAAATCTAAAAAATTGTTGGCTTTGAATATATTCCGCCGAATATCACAGTAGCAGTGGTTTTTTCCATAACAAAGTATATGAATGGACGGTTGGCGAGGAAATTCGGTGATGCTATTCTATCAGCTAGAAATGCCGAGGTAGCTGCTGACGCTACTGTTCCTGATTCGGTCACTTCTATATCCGCTTTGTGGACGATCGCCGATACGAATATCTCCTCTTTAGTTGCTCTCCCGAAGCTCGCCAAATGCGGCTGGAAGATGTCGTTCACGCCCATATAACTCAGAGGTCTGTTTAGGACGACATTTGTACTAATACGGAATCGAGGTATTCTGACATCGATTTCTTCTAATCCAAATTCTTCTATATCACGTTTTAGTTGATCAAAGATGTCCTTAATACTAACAGTCTCGAATTTCTTGTATACATCTGCGACTTTCACTTTAGGATGAGGCAATAACAACAACATGGAATACTTTTCATCGAGACCGTAAGGAAGTTCCAGTGCTAATGCTTTCATTTCTCTTATATTCGAAAAAGGTACTGTTGCTTTTTGGTACATCATGTTCACTTTACCGATCCGATTATTGCTTTCATCGTAGAAAGGTTCAACGGTGGTTTCAGACGTGTTAAAAGGCAATGCCCAGAGGCCTTTAAACGAGATTGCATTCGTTAAAATCATTCTCGAATCGGTAAAGTCGTCCGACCTCAAAACATTGGATACGGTTGCACCGGATTTATGTATTAAATTGTTCGCGATGTCCGCGGCTTTGTCCGAGTCTTTAAAGTCTAACGTTTCAATCATTGCGCCGAAATCGTTTTCTATTGTTTTCCTGAATTCGTCGTAGATTGTGAAACCATGATCGAGGAACACGAAGTTTTTACTGGTCAAAGTGACGTCTGGCGTAGTGGGATTGAGCACTGTCCTCGATAAATTCGTAAAACCGTTGATCAGAGTGTTCGGGTTTTTGGGTAGGAGGAACGCGTTCGTCAACTGATCATAGCTTTTGCCCGTTGCACCAAGGGCAACACCAGTCATTAGAGTCCAAACACCAAACGGAGATATCACAACATGTCCGCCGGTTTCCTGTGCCGTGTAATGAAGTAACTCAATGCTAAAATTTCGCGCACGTCCACTAAATTCAGTTTTACAATAACAAGTTGTAGCGAAAAGTATAAACGTTATTACGCGATACATCATGCGACCGTCGTCGACCGTAACTCGGCGCGTACTAAACTAAGCAGATGAGCGCTTGATATTAAACCTGATTGAGTCACTTGATTTAAACATCTTCCTTATATACGAAACGTGATTATTTTGTATACAATTCTGTATTCTATGAGTCATTGATAACGTTGCAATTGCTGTTTCATTATCGTACTCGTTCATACTTTTTAGTTCTATAGAAGACAAAAGAACCAGTTTTGTATTTATTTTCGACTGTATACTACGTCTTATGTACTGTAGAGTTGGTAAAATACAAGTAAACAGGAGATATACTGTATTATTAATTTGAAAAACAGGTTAATCATGTATATAGACATTCTATTCTGGACCCCGTGTTATCTTTGACTCTATATTTACTGGTTAAACATCGCTAAATATATATTTAATTTGATTAGAATTATGAATTTCTTTTCAAGTCTTATTCCAAAATTTTATGTTATTGTTATCTGTAGATATTGCTAAAAACGTCAAAACTGTTTCAGACTTAGACGAGAGGTTGGATGATGATTGGCTAGGAGATTCCAGTTAATTACCTATTAGGAAAATTCGCACGAATAAGTTATTCATATGTCCATATGTACGTTTGGATCGGTGGCAAATACACAGTTACTATTTTTGTAGCGTTAAAGATATTTTTCGAGCTGGTTATCAAGTTACGCTATTTTCGTAATTCCCTTCACATTTCAGGATTTTCCATTAGTTGATCTCACTAACACTGTAAGGAGGGCGTGGTTTATTCTTATAAGGATACCGCACGAAAATTCTTTGCTCTGGTTTCACCGATGACACTGATAATGTTTGACGTCATATACTGCACACACGATACGTCGAATTTGAATGTAAATATTCGCTCGTGGAGTGAGGGACAGCCCGCGCGTTGAATCGAGTACCAAACTACGGGAAAGATTATGACCTCACGAAAATATTTCAAAAACACTTACGTCACAGAATACCAACGTCATATTTGTGGACAGATTTTGTTTTGGAGGCAGAGCAAAGGTAGGCAGGTGTAGTGGTTATATAGTTTCATTATATGACAATACTATGGCTTAGATTCGTATTTCGGGTCCACCTCCTTTCACGTTGTCCCAATAAATTGTCTTTGGTCTTCGGTGAATGAGTCACCTTAAAGGAAGAAAGGACTTAATTGTCTACCCCAATATTAGGAAAGGCGAGAAGTATTTCGAGTAACTGGAGTAGTCAGAGTTCTAAACAATTGATTCCTAAGATCCACCTTTCAGCAAAGATGGAGGTAAAAATATACTATCGTAATTTTATGTATGCATCAGTTGCTCCTATGTATACACAGTTACAGTATACAGTTGTATTGAAACGACTTTCCGTGAATGAGTGGCGTGCACACCGGTTTTCATGGTGTCGTCAGCTCCGAGGACTCAGGTTTGATTCTCGGACGGGACAAAATAGGGAATCACTTTTTTTATATTGTCTCGGTTCTGCGTGTTTTTGGTACCTCTTTTGTTTCCGATTCCATAACATAAGTGCTTTAGCCACTTACTTTGGGATCGGTCCAATGTATATGATGTTGTCCCTATATATGTATCTCTGTATTTTTTTAAATAAGTATCGTAACAAGTTTTAAGTTTGTAACTACTACAAGTAACGATAGCCAAGTGGTTGGGTGGTCGGAATTTCGAGTCAAGAGACTCGAATTCGATCCCCAGATTGCAATCTCGTATCAATGGGTTTTTCAAAAACTTATGTATGAATTTATCGTTGGCTTGGACATCGAGACGGCGACGGGCTCACCACCTGTCACGTTGTCTCGAAAATATCTTCGGTGGAAGGAGGGTCGAAGGGAGTTAATTGTCTAGACTAGACCTCTGTCTACCCCTGTATTGGGAATTGCGTGATTTATTTTATTTTATTATGTAACTACTACAAAGTGTATGGTAACTGGCCGCATATTATATTATAATAAAACACAATATGCAGCTAATTAACCTATATTAAAATCTGTTAGATTTTTCGTTTAAACTCATAGGAAAGAAATCTGTTAATTTCGTTGTAAATACTTGTTACAAATTATTGCTACCTAAGTAAGAATCAGAGTAATTTATGTGATGACGTCACTATCTATGTATTTATTAATTTATTATTTAAATTAACTGTCAATCTAAATAGACTGTGTACAAGGTTATGTTACTTTCTCGATTTATGCAAAAATGAGATTTTAAATATCCAAGTAATACTAATGAGAGAAAGTGAAATAAAAATCACGAACGATAGTAATAAAAAAGTGTTTTTCGAAACTACACAGCGCCCTGCTTTGCATAAAAGCATTCGGTTTTTAAACGACTTAACGAAAGGAGAAGGTTCTGAATTAATAATATAAAAAAAAATATCTTCACGCAATTCCCAATACAGGGGTAGACAGAGGTCGAGTCTAGACAATTAAGTCCCTTCGACCCACCTTTCACCGAAGATATTTTCGGGACAACGTGACAGGTGGTGAGCCCGTCGCCGCCTTTATGTCCAAGCCAACGATATTCGTACATAAGTTTTTGAAAAACCCATTGGTACGAGCCTACCAACTGGGGATCGAACTCGGGTCTATTGACTCGAAATTCCGACCACCCAACCACTCGGCTATCGTGACTTTTTTTTTTTTTTTTTTTTAAATTAAATTAAATTGTATACATTTAAAATAAACCGATTTTCGAATTTTATCGCGTTTTTAATTAGTTTTTACAAACTATTTTTATTTCCCGACGTTTCGGATACTTTACAGCAACCGTGGTCACGGGGGGACTCCACGGTTGCTGTAAAGCATCCGAAACGTTGGGAAATAAAAATAGTTTGTAAAAACTACTTAAAAACGCGATAAAATCCGAAAATCGTTTTATTTTAAATGTGTAGTATTCGCGTAAATGCAAGAAATCATTAAATTGTATATTTTAACCTCACAACTCCGTCAAGCACTTCGTCTTCACCTAATTTAGCTCTTTTTTGATGGTATTCAGATATGTGTGCGTTTGGGAATTATCTTCTTATGCTGGTAAGCTGATGATGGAACTGTACTCCTTTACCACATACCGATTATCGTCATTAGCAACATCCAGACCACCGATTTCACCTACTGCTGGACCTCTCTAAATATATGGCTTCAAAGTTTTATTTTGTTAACGGTAAGAAGTCAGGCAATGATATACGATTTGTCGATAGAAACTGTCTGTTGGATAGGTAGTGGTTGGATAAGAGGAGACGATATTGTAAATGTAAGCAACGACATGGTTTTCACTGCCTGGTGAGCACGGTTTTCGCTTATCGTACTTAGTTTTATAATCATCAGCTTGGTCAAGACCAACTACCTTCCTTACAGCTACTCACTAAGTTTCATTATTATCTACTATACGAGTACTATTTTATCTTAACTACAGGAGTTTCTTTCGTCTGCTTCGTCATCCGTTAGTGGAACCTCATTACGAAACGGTGGTAGTTGATAGGTATGTAGATATCTGTGATCCATCTAAATATTATCAAACTATGTACTTACATGTTTTTTTTACTTGACTTAAAAAAAGGAAGGAGATTCTCAATAATAAGCTGTATCTTTAATGCTTGTTATCTAAGGATTTTGTTACATGTAAACCGACTTCGAAAATTAATTTACGTTTCAAAGGGTTTACTGCCGTAGTGGGCCCATATTCGCCAAGAAAACAAAGAGGATCCGATGATGGATGCAAAGGAAATAAAAAGGCATCTTGAGTATTTCGGCCATCATGGCTGCTGTGCTGATGCTGGAAATTAACGGTTTCCCATAGACTGACTATCGTCATTAGCAACATCCAGACCACCGATTTCACCTAGTACTAGGCCTCTCCAAATATATGACCTCAAAGTGTTATTGTACTCTCTTCTACATGTACTAACGTTTTTCTAAACTAAATAATTATTACCAATACTGGGGGAGACAGGGATTCAGACAATTAAGACCTTTTGACATATTTTGTGCAATAAGTAACAACTTTTTAAAAAAGTGTACAATTAATTATAAATAGGATCAGACATAAAATAATTCGGGCATATTATTTTAAAAAGACGGCTGTCCATACATGTCTTCTCTTAAGTTTTTTTCGCGGGAGAATATTTCAAAAGGCCTTCCTTAGTTTTCAAGCTATAGCCCAAGCTGCTTAGGCTCTGCCTTAACTGTTGATGAATTCCGTAAGTAAGTTAGTGTATATGGTAATAAAAATAACTATCTTCACGCCATTCTCAATACAGGGGTAGACAGAGGTCTAGACAATTCAGTCGTTTCGACCCACAATCCACCATAGATATTTTTGGGATAAGATGACAGATGGTGGGTCCGTCGCCGTCTCAATGTCCAAGCCAAAAGTTTAAAAAACCCATTGGTACGAACCTGCCACCTAGGGATGGAACTCGGGTCTATCACTCGGCTATCATCACAAACCAGTAATAGTCCAATAAGTACAGAACATAGGCTTATCTCATTAATGAAGGATTGGCGATCGCACACCTCGTACCTTAGACGTTGATCTGGCGTTTTCTGAGATGGTATTCCGCCTTCTGTCGGTTAGTATATACATATCGGTGGACTAGTAGCGTTTATCGACAACTGGTTCTAGCTCTAAGCTCTAAGGTTTCAAGGTCGATTTTTTAAAGAGAGAAAACTACTTTTTCTGTATTTTGGGGTCTATGTGTTTATATATAATTGTATTAGGAAAACAGAAGCAAAGAAGGTACCACCTTCTTTGTTTCTGTTTTCCTAATACAATTGCTTAAGCCCACTACTTTGGGATCAGAGCAATGTGTGTGATGTTGTCCCTATCTATGTATTGTGTAGTATCTATATATTAACAACCACGCATGGGCTTCTACGTAACTAAACACGTGCTTCCACATACAACGCAAGAATTGACGTAATTACATCACATCATTAACAGCATCATTGTACGTGCCCAATGATACGCAATTATTGAAGGATAATTATGTACAGTTTCCGCCTAGTGGTAGTGAGGGTTTTACCAGTAAAGTGTTAAATTTAATATTCGTGACCACCGTCACGATTTCCTTCGGTTATACCAGGAGTGATTCCGGTGCAGAGTCCACGACAGTGACTTGCAACAAAAGGAATATAAACTTATAATCCTAGTAAATAACACATTTTTGTAGCGAAAACGTGCCAAAAATTATATAAATATATAGAATAGATTTATAGAGAATTTTTGCGCCGAGCGGTGCTCAAACTTGTGACACTTAGATTCGGAGGCAGGGTCACTTCCAACTAGGCCATCGAGTCGTCCGGATGTCCTTTCTACTGTAAGTTGCTACCACAGCCCAACAAAAGTGTAAATAACTTGCTACCCTCTGAGGACAAAGATGGAGTGGAATACCCCATTGCCAGTAATTGCGCTGTTATTCTATACCTATAATTGCTCTGTAAATCGGAACAGAAAACTTGCTTCTTTGCTTTTTAACTACTCGGCTCCGTCACTTACAACTCCTACAATTTCAATACCATTTTGTAATTAGAAACCCGACTGTTTTTATTTTAAGGTGAATGTATTACAAACTTTGTAACACATCGGTATATCCTAAATATTGTGGTGGTATCAGACTTAGTATATGCCTTAGTATTTTCCTTCCATGGGTGTCGTAAGAGGCGACTAAGGGCAAATCCTATACAGATGGCGGAATGTCTATGTCAAAAATATCAAACGAAAGCAAGCAAACAGGTTACATGCAGCAGAGTCTAAGGTGAGGGTTATTTGATACAGCGAGCGCCGATTCGCTTGCCAATCGTACTGATTATAGCAAATCAAGGGAAATTTGCATAAGGAGATATATTCAGCAGTGAACTTTTGAAGCAGCGTAAGAATATTACCACTCCCAGTTCCTCCCGAGGATGTCGTAAGAGGTAACTAAGGGAAACTGCCTTGAATATCGGTATGGCAACCGATACATAGCGGGATAACCATCTTTTAAAACATCAAACCAAAATTATCAGACCGAAGCTGAACAGAAAGGCGAACTATTAACGAGCAGCTTTGTCTAATAAAAATTTAATTTAAAAAATGTTATGCTTCAGCTTATCTTTCGTAAAGGAAAGTTCTATGTCCTGTAGGGGACTGACAGAACTGGGAAGGCCCTTTACCATGACTTTATCTTTAGGTGGATTTTCCGATTTTTCCATATCACATTTGGTATGCGCGGCTAAGTAATTAAATGGGCGATAGAAATTCATTGGCATATATGTTTTACACGTAACAAACTTTACGCTTTTTTTTAACTTTAGATAGGGACAACAACACATACTCAACTCTCAATCTTCGTGGGATTCGAACTAACAGCTAGATTATTAGGTCGTAAGATTATTTAAAACATCAGAACATTAACTAACGTCATTGAGTGCGGCATTGAAAATCAATACTAGAATAAGGAAAATATTTTAAACACGTTGCGTTTATACAGCTTGATATTTCAATTTATTTTATTCGACTAATCGGAGTAATCTTTTGGACCGGATCTGTCTTTTGCTCCTAATGTCAATAACAGGTTCATGTGTGACCGTGATGATGAATGCAGGTGTTTATTAGTGTTATAATAAATAAATGAATAAATATCTTCACGCTATTTACAATATTGGGGTAGTCTGAGGTCTAGATTATTTGGGACAATGCGACGGGTCGTAAGCCTGTCTTGAGCCTGCCTTTATTTCCAATCCCACGATTTTGTGATATAATTTTTTACCACTATTACGTACCAATGGGTTATTTCAAAAACTTATATATAATTTAAATCGTTGGATTGGACACAAATACGGTGACGGGTTCACCACTTGTCACGTTGTCCAAAAAATGTCTTCGGTGATCTAAGGTGGGTCGAAAAGATTTAATCGTCCAGACCCCAGTCTACTAAGAGGGGTATTGGGAATGGCGAGAAGATATTTTTTATACCTGCCTATCCCTGCAAAATATTCATTCAGAAACCCTGTGATCATTACCCAACACTCGGGTAGTCGGAAGTCTAGACAATTTCATTCTTTTAGTCAAATTACATCAAAGCTAATTTGAGACAACGTGACAGCTGGCGAGCCTGCCGCAGTCCAAGCTATAGATACAATATAGCTTCATGAAGATATGCTACTTGCATAAATATTTATATAAATATATGACTCAAACACAAAATGTTTGTATGTATTCATTTCCCATGAATGTATTATTGTATATGTATTCATTTCGAACCCGTAGGCCTTAAATTCGTAGGTAGGTACGCACTAAGCTATCGAACTGTCAAAATGTCTGTAATTTTGGAGTACATGAAACTATAGTAGTGGTAATAATGACCGGATTTTATATTTATTATATTTTATGTATTATACTTATGTATTATACTTTATTTATTATACGTATGTATTATACTTTATTTATTATGTGTTCTGTAAAGTCACGATAGCCGAGTGGTTGGGCGTTCGGAATTTGGAGTCAAGAAACCCGAGTTCGATCCCCGGGTGACAGGCTCGTACCAAAAACCCATCAAATACTTATGTACGAATTATATCGTTGCTTTGGACATAAATACGGAGACAGGCTAACCACCTGTCACGTTGTCCCGAAAATATCAGCGGTGAAAGGTGGATCAAAGAAACTGAATTGTCTAGACTAGTCCTCTGTCTACTCCTGTATTGGGAGTTGCGTGAAGTCATTTTTATTTATTTTATGTATAAACAATAAAAATAATTGATTTGATTTGATTTGATACGTTACTTAAGTAGTTACTAGTCTTTTACTAATTGAGGTGGTCTCCAACAGGCTTAGCAACGGTAACATTGTCCTAGAATAAGCGACTAAAATGGGTCGAATATGAACCTAATTCCTCTGACTGGGTGTTATGGGAAACGCTTGAAGGCAAATTAAATGTACAGCATAATTAAGCCATTTTTTTATTTATACATATAAATAAATTTGGTGTGTCTGTTTGTGATATTTAAATAACCGTTTTTTACTACATGTATATGAATGTATACGGTATATAATCAAAATATTTTTTACAATTTTTGTCTGTCTTCCTGCCTGTCTAATCTCTGAAACGACTGGACCGATTTAAACAGAACTTTCACTGACAGATAGCTAATGTTATAAAAAGTAAACACAGGGTTCCGCGTTAAGTGTTAAGCTGCGGGCATAGCCGCGGGGGCAGCTAGTCATTTTATATTTACATTTTCATTTTAGTTCACCAAAACAAACTAAGGACTTCAGAATTATTACTTCGATAACCTTTTAGTCGACACAGTTGTTGAGATATTATAAAGAGATGTAAGCGTATACGTGATTTAATACGCGAGAAAGTACAACGGAACGCGTAAAACCCGAAACGGAAAGTCCAGTCTTTAGAAAGTTCAACACTCAACGTTTTCAATATATTACGACATACATAACACACATACATAACGACCTAGTAATGTCCACTGCAGGACTCAGCCTTTTCTATAGGGAGGATGTATTTACAGTGTCTTTTAATATGTGCTATTCCAAGCTTACACTTTATTTTGGAGCTAAACACATGATAATATAAGTAGAATATCATAAAATAAGAATGATAAGTAGTTTTAGCAAAACATATAAATAAGAATGAACTGACTATAAAAATAATTTTTCTTGCAATATTATAATTAAAATTACAATATTTCTTACAACTTTGTAAATAGTTTAAAGTAACTAAGCATAAAACAGTAAATTCATTTGGTTTTCTAGTTAGGTAAAAAACAAGAACATAACTGACGTAAGGTCAATGAATGATGACATATAATAAGACTTAACAATAAAAACAGTGTGAGGGTAGTTCACAAACAAGGCATACCAGAACTATACCCTATATTTGATGAAGTCGGAAAAAATATACAATTACATAAAGAAACATAGTTATTTAAAAATAGGTTAATAATAGAAGTTAGTCATTTATTTATTTTGTGTAGATCTTCTTCTTCTTCGATCCTAATAGCAGACATTCTATCTTCAATGCGAACGTATACCTTGCCTAAAGCTGTCCAACACCCAGAAATTTTCTTCGACTTATATAGCTGCCTAGCTAAGTAGAATAATTGTCTGGCTTTAGATGTTAAATATTCAGTTAGGTAAATATACTTTAATTGCCCTTTAATATTAATATTTTGAGTATTTAATTGTTGTTGATTTTTCTTTTTCATGTATTTGTTGTATTCCTTCCATTTTAAAAGGTAAGCTCCCTTTCGAGATGTAGACACATAGTCAAGAACGATGGTCTGAGATTTGGTACGACAGATATCTCTTATTTCATCATCTTGAATATTGGGTTGTAACTGAATGACCGATCCAATTGATTTTGCTATATTAAGTAATGTTTGACGGGTCTCATTTGTTTGTTTAGGTATGTTACGTATTTCAACCGTAGTCGAATGGTAATATTTTTCAAGATAATCAATTTTAAATTCAAGCCGCTTGGTATATTTATAGTACGAGTTCTCTTGTTCCAGCATTGTTATTTTATGCAAAACTTCGTAATACTTTTTCGACATAAATTCGACTGATTTTCGTATGTCCTGGTTTTGTTGAAGAATAGTTTGTATTGCAGTGTCAAGTGCACTAAATTTAGTTGCTTGTTGATTTTGAATTGATTTAAACATATCTTTTATTTCACTTAAACATTTTTCAGAAAATTAGAATTTTTTTTATGATCTTGTTGTGAGGGAGACTTTAGACACTTTCTTTTTGTTCTTCTTGTTGTCTTTGTATTTACCAGTTGATCCTCTTCGTCGTCGACAGGAGACATGTTATGTGATGGGTCAGTTTGTGAAAGTGATGTAGCAGAGGATCCAGCGTTTGGAGATTTAAAGAGCGGCATTTTTGTTAATACAACATATTTTAGGCATAAACTTGCCGACGGCTACCGAGTTTAATGAGCGAGGGCACACGTATGAGCTTTAGGTGCGACAAGAAGAGCGCAATAATCGTTGATAGTTGTGAGAGAGAGTAAGTGACCACGCTTTGATTTGTCAGTGCGGGTAATAAAAGTAGTACAAAAGAATAAACAACTGTCTCGCTTATAGTTATCTGCGCTACTCACCCGTTCATAACATTGACTTCTTTCGGCGCATGGGCACCTGTTAGATATCACTTTGGTTATTGGAATTGAATGTTATTTATTATGAAACAAAGATAATAAATGATAAAAGGAGCGAAATTACGTCTGTCTTCCGAAGCCACGAAGGGATGAAGACTCTAGTGTAGATGACAGGTCAAGAAATGGTCGCCCTCGGTCTGTTAGGACTCCAGCAGTGATAAAAACTGTGAAGGCTCGAATTCAAAAAAAAACCCAAACGTAAGCAGAAACTGTTGGCCCTTCAGATGGGGTTAAGCAGAACCACGGTGAAAAGGGTGTTAGATGAAGCTAAGTCTTCATCTAACACCCTTTTCACCGTGGTTTCGGGCATATCGAAGAAAAACAGGACATTGTTTGAATGCTCGTCTAGTGCATCTGAGACTGAAGAGATGCCGCGCTTTGTTTAAGCGGTATGCGGGAAAAAAATATCGGGTCAAAACATAGTGTCGAGAATACCACAGAACTTTTATATCAAAGTAGAACCTTATTATATTAATAATACGCACTGTATTGCAGTATTGAATTATGGAACTGAGATGTGGTCCTTCACTTAAGGCAATGTGGAAGCTCAAAGTTGCTCAGCGGACTATGCGGGTTGCTTTCGTTTTTTTTCATTAAACTGAACTAGAAACGAAAGAGTAGGAGGACGCTACTAAAGACGGAGATACACCTACACTGAGCATATTTCCGTTCTTTCGCGCAATTTGTAGAAGAGGCCTATTTATAGAAGACGAAGAAACATTTGCATCTCGAACGACAGGTATAGGGCTGACGCAAACCACGTTAGGATGCGCCAACTCCAAAGGGAGATTAAACAGCGCATGGCTGAGTCGAGGGGGCAAAGATGGGACAAGCTAATGTCGGACATCACGCCTTCGCACACTGCCTACTGGCAGTTGGCGAGGTCGATGAAGTCCGACTTTGCCGTATCTATGCCTCCCCTGGTCAGTCCCGACGGTTCTATAGCTTTTGACGATAAGGAAAAAGCCGAATGTTTAGCCGACAGCTTCGAAAGTCAGTGCTCTCCAAGCACGCAACCCACAGATCCCGTACACATTCAGAATGTGGACGACTTCGTATCGCGGAAAATGACGCAGCCACTAACGGGTGAACCTCTCCCGCCTACCTCACTCGAAGATGTTAAGGGTATAATTAAAAACCTTAGGGTACGTAAGGCTCCAGGAGCCGACGGCATCTCAAATAGGTTAGTTAAAACTCTCCCAAATTCGTTGCTATTACTATTAGTAGCTATCTTTAATGCCCTTCTCACAAGTTGCACCTTTCCAGACTCCTGGAAAGAAGCCCACGTAATAGGGATCCATAAATCCGGGAAACCGAAAAAACAGGCCTCTAGCTATAGGCCCATTAGTCTCCTCAGCGCACTGGGGAAAATCTACGAGCGCATAATTCTGATCCGCCTCAAGGACAGCGCTCAGTCACTAAATGTCATTCCTGATGAGCAGTTTGGCTTTAGAGCTAAGCACTCATGTGTTCAGCAAGTGCACCGCCTCACGGAGCACATACTCGAGCGCCTAAATGATAACCCCAAATATAAGGTAGGAGCACTCTTCTTCGATGTCGCGAAAGCGTTCGACAAAGTTTGGCACAATGGCTTGATATACAAGCTATACAACAACGGTATGTCAGACAGGCTTGTGCACATCATACAAGCCTACTTGTCGAATCGCACCTTCCGCTACAAAGTCGAGGGCACTCTGTCCTCCAGCAGAGACTTAAAAGCCGGCGTTCCGCAAGGCTCGGTCCTCTCGCCCACACTATACACGCTTTATACGAGCGATATCTCAAAAGACCCAAATAAAAAGGTAGAATTGGCCTTATTCGCCGACGATACCACTCTATACTCTGCGGATCTTAACGCATCGAGAATCTACATTCGCCTCCAAGCCGCGGCCACCGCCTTAAGTGAGTGGTTTAGGAAATGGAGGATCGACATAAATCCTGAAAAAAGCAACGCGGTCTTGTTCAGCAGGAATCACAAAAACTCGAATCGCCCTAACAGATTCAGTAAAATAACCCTCTTCGACAAACCCATTCCCTGGGTGTCAGAAGTAAAATATCTTGGAGTCACCTTAGACCGTAGACTGAACTTCAAGAAACATATTAAAATTGTCAGGGATAGAGCGGCCTTCATATCCGGCCGCCTCTTTAACCTTACAAATAGCCGCAGCAAAATGCTGCTAAAACACAAAATACGCCTATACACAACTTGCGTACGACCCGTCATGTCATACGCCAGTATAGTATTCGCGCACGTCCCCAAAGTACGTTAGAACTCACTCCAAGTGATTCAAAACCGATTCATGCGCCGCGCAACCGGCGCTCCCGCATATATGCGGAATGTAGATCTGCATCGCGATCTCAAACTGCCTACAATGGCAGCGTTATTTAAAAGTTCTCCATCGACTGCTTCGATAGGACGAACTTACATACAAATCCGCTAGTGGCAGCGTTAGGGAATTACACACCCGCGCGCGATACTCCACCTCAATTGAGGCGCCCGAAATGCGTCATCATAGACGATGATGACGCAATCACCCTTGTCAACAATGCGTATGAGGCCCCGCCCCCTACGTACTTTCGCACACACACAGACACAAGCCGCGTTCTGCGGCTTACACAACCTCGCCATCGTCGTAATTTCACGACTAGCACGAGACTTTCTCGTGGTCGTAGTCGTCACTAAAAGGTTAACACAAGGCGATCCGAGAGGAGATTTTCCTCCAAACCAACTGGGGCCCTCGGATCGCATGGCCCCTCCCCCATGTCGGAAGTCATCTCTTTCGTTCTAGGGGACGCAGCGCTTCGCAGCAGCAGCCATTATTGTCTTCAACTCTAACTTGCGAGCCTCTCCTCGCAAGTCTCCTTAGACGAAGCTGTAAAGGCCTCCGGGCCAACAGCATCCCGTGGATGGTTTTAGTCGGTATGCTACTCCTTCTGAGATTCGAGCCCGACACTGTTCGTTTCGGTGGCCTACCGGCCAAGGGACGTTCGTGCATAAAACATTTCCTCCATGGTTATCGAAAAAAAAAAAAAATTGCATCTCGAAAGCGATTTGGACAAAATTTTATGCTTAAAAATTTATTTACATTCCTAGTTTATAATTCTGCCTATATTCCTATACATTAATAAGATAAATATTATCTCGGAGAAAATTAACATAAGAAGAATCAATAAAAAAGTGCCTTTTTTTTGCGTGAAGTAAAGCTTAGTCATATGGCCTTGGCTTTATAAATATGGTAAAAGTTACGTGAAACTCACTTACGTGAAACTACTTAGGAACTTAAGACGAATTTTGATTGGCATGTTAGGGACTAATCTTTGACATTTTGAATGAGGACAACTTTTGTAATTCCATTTGTTGAAAAATAGAACTGCAAAGGATTAGCCATTTGCAGTTCTATTCTTATTTTTAAAAGTTTAAAGGTTCGATAAGTCGTAAGTGATTTTTTAAATGGTGTTGATTTGCGAATACTTTATATCGAGAGTCGCAAAATATGTTACCAACTATTATTAATTGTAATATTTCTAATGATTTTAATGCAATTGATTTTAATAATTGATATGCAAATAAATACTAACTACAAATATAAATAAATACACTTTGATATAAAATTGAAAATTGATACACTTTGTTAACTTTATTGTTTCCTTTGAAATTCGTCTAGTAGCTCGTCACGTTTACTACTGCCTACTTTTATTTACATAAGGAACATAACACAGAGCAGTATATGATTTGACAGTTTTATTTATTTATTTATTTATTTACACTTTATTGCAAACCTTACAAAGAAAGTTATACAAAGGGCGGACTTAATGCCTTTAGACATTGTCTGCCAGTCAACCCGAGGCGTGGAGAAATATTGTTAAGGTGCTTTAAACTGGGTTACAGAAAAGAAAATCAATACAGGACCTAACCAGATAGATGCAATATAAAATACTAATAAATATAATAGTTTTATATATGAACTAGTTATCCCCCGCCCGCTTCGCAGCAAAATATTATAGAAAAATTTTCTCCCACTTCCCAATACTGGGGTAGACAGAGGTCTATACAATTAAGGCCCTTCGATCCGCCTCTCACCGAATCTCTTCTTAACTATTCATCACGACTTAATTTAAAGATTATATTAACCTTTAACGAAATCCAGATAACTACTTAAGGTCTCATAAATTTTATAAAAAGGTTATAAAGTATATATACCCAGTCAGGTCATAAATTCTGTCACATGTTTAACCTAAAATAATTAAAACAAATTTATTTATTATGTAACTATTTATATACCTAAATGAACTTAACAAAACATGGATTCTTATGACACTGAAGTTTATTCAAAATGACCTCCATGATTTTGGATACAGGCCTTCAATCTGTGCGGCCAGTCGTTATCGCAGCACGAACGAGGTCCATGTCAATATCGGCGGCTGCCTTAATCAAGGATGTCCTGAGTGACTCCAAATTGGGATGAGGCTTTGAGCACGCCTTTTTCTCCAAGTGTTGCCATATCTTGTAATCTAACGGATTCAAATCTGGACTGGAGGAGGGCCAGTCTTCGTGCCCGATGAAGTCGATTTCACGCGCTACCAGCCAGTCTTGTGCGCTCTTCGCTTTATGAGCTGGCGCCGAATCTTGTTGGAATACCCAGTGCCTGTTATTGAACATGGTATGAGAAGCAGGTTCCACAAGATTCGTCAGGACTGTATTTTGATACACAACTGCATACGTTTTTACACCATTCTCGCAAAAATGTACTTCTGTTAAGCCCCAATAAGAAACTCACAGCCATACCATGAGCGAGGATGAAAAATGACCTCGTTGGACATGCGGGATACGGTTGCTCGCTTCTCCACTACTGTGTGCGTACACCTTATCATTTTGTTTGTGGTAGCTCTCTTTTACGGTAAAAAAATTTTCACCCGAAAAAAGAATTTCCCGATATTTTTTTTTCGCGTACCGCTTAAACAACGCGCGGCATCTCTTCAGTCTCAGGTGCATTAGACAAGCATTCAAACAATGTCCTGTTTTTCTTCAATATGCCCGAAGCCCTAAGTCTTCATTTAACACCCTTTTCACCGTGGTTCTGCTTAACCCCATCTGAAGGGCCAACAGTTTCTGCTTATGTTTGGGATTTCTTTGAATTCAAGCCTTCACAGCTTTTATCACTGCTGGAATCCTAACAGACCGAGGGCGACCACTTCTTGACCTGTCATCTACACTAGAGTCTTCATTGTATCGTTTGGTGGTACGATAAACGAATCTTTTGGTTATATTCAAATTTTTCAGTATGTCAAAAACTTGAATTGGCGCGTAACCGCAACGATGCAACGCAATAACTGCAACACGGTCTTCTTTAAGCGTCCACTCCCTATTTAAAAATGAGTAAAATTCAAAAAAGTATGTAGTTTTATTTTCATGAACAATTTGAAATTCGAATTCAATAAACTTTTTTGTGACCAGCATTCTAAAAGAAAAGTTTTTACTGTGTGACAATACTTATGACCTGACTGTGTATATATATAGAACCGAAAGAGTTGTGTAAGGATCGTGACACTTAGCGATCTATTCTGTCTGGCTACCCCGTCAGGGACTGTGCGTAAAGATAAAAAAAAATAATTTTTATAATACAGATTTCCACATCACCTCGGAAAACAGTGTCGTCCGATGCGTTCCCTTTATTTTACAAGGAGGGATTCCCAGTAGGCTCGAGAAGAAGTCAGTAATTTGACTCATATATTTCCTTTTAAGTAATCCTATGTAGTGTTAAATTTCTTTTAAATTTCAAGATATTAATTTTTTTATTTTCATAAATAAAAATAAGTTGTCCCTGGTGCATGCTAACTGCTGTTGTTGGCACACACCAGGGCTCTGAGTCGAAAGAATGTACTTACTTTGGTAACAGGTAAGCTTACTTTGGTATCAGATCAATGTATGTGATGTTGTTCTTATCTATGTATATATTTATTATTATTATTATTAAACTGAAGTCACGATAGCCGAGTGGTTGAGTGACCGGAATTCGAAACAGGAGACTCTACTTCGACTCCAGGTGGCAGGCTTAACCAAACCTATATACGGTTCATATCGCTGGCTTGGACATAAAGACGGTGATGGTCTCACCATCTATCACGTTGTCCCAAAATATCGTCGGCGAAAGGTGGGTCGAAGGGACTTAATTGTCTAGACTAGATCTCTGTCTACCCCTGTTTTGGGAAGAGCGTGAAGATATTTCTTTATTAATATTGATTATTATAAATATGCAGTTAATTAAAGCTTAGGTGTGTTCATTTTTTCAATTCAGTGCTGTAGGCTTTTTTCACTACATTGTATGCACACTAGTCTAGCTGAGTGTGGTTTGTTTGCCATATGCGCCACTTATCAATATTATTAACATTAATTGTTTTACCAATTGTTTGTTTAATGAAATTCATGCTGTCTGCGTTTTTCTTTCTTTTGTATGTGCCTTATTTGTACAATAAATGTTTCTTTCTTTCTTTTCTTCTTTTATTTATTTTATTTATAAAACGTCATTCCTTTGATGTATAGGTGGACCTAATACCTGATGCATTTTCTGCCAGTCTACCTTTGGGTGGTGCAGAGATGAGATGAAGGAGATAAATGTGACAGAGACACAATTATGTAAAATAAAATATTGGTATAATAAATGAGTATATAATATATATACCTACATTTAGATATACATACAAATAAAAATACATATAAATATACACTTACACAGATTAAATATTTTAATAATACAATGAATGACATGAATAAACGGATATTACGATGATTCTGCCAATGTTTTTAGGAGGTGATCTTTCACCTTCATCCTTAAAGCATAATAACACTTGGATATCCTGATTTCGAGAGGAAGTGTATTCTAAAGCAGAACGGATTGCACATGAAAGGAGGAAAGGATAAAGCCTGAAGTATGATGGGGACACTGAAGCTGGAGGTTGTTTGATGACCGAAGGTTTCTGTCGTGGGTAGAGCTAAAGTATTTAAATAGGAAAAATAAGTAGGAAGGTGCAGAGGGAGATGTTAGGATAGAGTACAGGGTTGTGAGAACACGCAAACTACGGCGTTGACGAATGAATAACCACTTTAATTGCAAGCGATAATTAGACACATGATCATACTTACGAAGATTAAATATGAATCGAAAGCAGATATTGAGAGGTCGGTTATATTTGTCAAGAAGGTTGCATTTAGGTCGAAATAACACACATCACCATAGTCAATAAGGGGGAAAATAATAGTTTGGACTAAAGTTGTTTTGGTCTTGGAAGGGAGAAAGTTTTTCAAGCGGTAGAGTGTTCGAAGGATACAAGTTACTTTTTGACTTACATACATGGCTTGGGTACGCCAGCTAAGGGTGAAGTCAATGTGTAAGCCGAGATCTTTAACAGTAGGAGACCATTCCAGTACTGTCCCGTTAAAAACAACGGGAGGTAATGCGTCTGAATCCAACCTTCCCAATATCCAATGGCTACCTACTATTATGGCTTGACACTTCGATAGGTTAACGGTTAAACCAAACTTGTCACACCAGCTTTTAATATGTTCAAGGTCACTGTTAACCATCTCCGCCGCTGCAGCCAAATTATCAAACCTCGCTTGTGAGTACAACTGCAGGTCATCGGCATACAAATGATACGCACAATGGTTCTGTGTGATGAGATTTATAGATAAGGAAATACAGCCTTGAGGGACGCCTGCAAGTATGTCATACCATCCTTTCTTTCTAGTTCTCAGTGTTGCCGCATAGTTTCATAAATATTTTTAAACGTGTCTATGATTTAATATCAAAAATCTTCATGATTATGTCTAATTGAATATAAGATTTCGTGCTTAATTATATTTTTTTGAAATAACGGCACTATAATTAATTTTTATAGGCGTATTTCGGAAAATTTATTCTTCTTTAAGTTCAACCTTATGAAAAAATAATATCTAAAAGTTTTGAATCTTTTACAGGTATTCATTAATTTTGTTTTTAATTTCCACCCCATGCTATTTTTTTTGTAGGATAGTTGAGTAAAGTGAAGATCAACGTGCCGAAATAAATAATGTAGCGAAGTTTTGAATCTATAGGAATTTCAGCTTGGGTATTCAGATTAATTATTATTTACAATTTTTTCAAGATACCTATTTATATAGATACAAGTTTTAAAATGTTTTTTTATTAACGCCGCCACGAGTGGAATTTGTAAATACCATTCGAAGTTGAGTTCCAGGTGACGAAAAAAATTTCGCCTTGAACGCCCTTCAACCCTGTGGCAGATATAAAATAAAAGCTTACTCTTAGCTTTTTCTTAGTATTAATGTCCCTGCAATCTCGTGAGTGGAATTTTGTAAAATCAAAAAAACAAGAGGAAAATTATTTAAATTCTTTAATAAAATTGCGCCTCTAGAAATTATTTCGCAACGAGTCTTTTAAAAATAATTGCTAATGTAAATTAACCGATGGACGTGAGTTGATCTCTTACCCATTTCGTAAACCAAAACAGGCTACCACTGTTTATGGCCAAAACAGGCTACCACTGTGACAGGTGGTGAACCCGACGCCGTCTTCGTGTCGATATAAATCGGACATAAACTTTACAATTATTATGTAAAATGTTTATGTTGCTGTATTGAACATGTAATAAAATTAAAAGTATAAAATTTCAATTTTTAATGTTAAACATGATACTAATGTAATAAATGCTAACTCTTGCCTAGCTAGTCTTGTGGATACTACAGTTTTTTTCCCGTATTATTCTTGGTGCGAAGCTTCAATGAGTTCCAATATATTTTAACTTTTAAGTAGACAAAGCTCTGCAGCATATGCCGATGAAAATAATATTTTTATAGAATTGTTAATTTTAATTATTTTCATTGCATATAATCAGAGGTTGTTCTGCTATGAGATCATATTTAATTTAAAAAGGAAGACCTTAAGAGGAATTCATATTCTAGATTCGAGAGATGCTCTCGAGAAAAATTTAAAGAAAACTCTTATTTTAACATAAGCCTCTTCTTCTTCTTCTTCTTTACAGCCTATCAACAGTGCACTGCCGAACATAGGCCTCCCTTAAAGCTTTCCATAACGAACAATCCCCCGCCATCTTCATCCATCGACTCCCCGCAACATTTTGCAAGTCGTCACTCTATCTCTTGGAGGGTCTATCCTACACTGCACTTGTCTATACGAGGTTGCCACTAGATAACCTTTTTCCCCAAGTTAGTCTCATGAGAATGTAATATATAAATAATCATCATGATGTGAATACCTCCGTGGACGTATTGCCCCTGGGTACATGGAGGTATCGAGGGCGAGTGGCTTACACACCGGTTTATTGTAATTCTGAGGACAAGATTTATATGAAAGATTTTTTTTTCATAATTGACTTTTATACACTTGGTCATTGTAGAAGCGTGCCCGTCGCGACACCTGTCGGCCCTTTTCAGGGCTGCAATTCTACGTAGCTGCGCACCCATGCCATCCAGGGTTAGGGCGTCCCCCCAAGGCGACGCACACCAGTTTGTCCCCGTTGGTGTGGAATGCAGCGCGCAAAGCGGCGATGAGGACCGCCACGACCTGCATGTATGAAGAAAATGATGAATCTGAATGAAGCGAAAGAGGTGGTAATCACTTACGTGATGGATGTGAACTACCTGCTCGTTTGCCTCCCTTTTCTATATAAAAAAAACATATTAAGGTTAAAAAAGGTGACATTCTGTTCTAGCTAGGCTATGTAATAGTCTGTATTAAGGAGCTACAGTTCCCTGCCCCCTTATAGTATGTATAAAATTGTTTCTTTTGCTTTAGTACTACAGTTTAAATTCTAACAAAGAGCATAGCAGATTGCAAATCAATAAAAATGTTTATTTAGTTGGTATTTAAAATAAGGTCTACTTATGTACCACATGAGTGGTTAAAGTGTGTCCATCTGTTTTTTTTTTCTGTTTTTTTAAGCCGTGAAAAAAAAAAAAACAGAAAAAACAGATGGACGAAGTTAGGGAATTTGTCTCAGTCCATCAGCTAGACATAATGTTAGTACAGGAGACCCTACTCAAGTCTAGCATACGCGACCCGAAGATAGCTAACTATCGCTTAGTTAGAAACGACCGCCCCGCTCGCGGGGGCGGTACGTTGATCTATTTCAAGTCTTCGCTACACTGTGTGCCAATTGACGTTCCGTCTCTTGTCAACATGGAAGCTTCCGGTTGTAAGATCGCAATGACAGGCCATCAGCCCATCACTGTGATATCGGCTTATCTCCCGCCTTAAAACACTTCTAAGGGGCGACATCGAGGCACTGCTAAATTTAAGCGACTCGGTGTTAATAGCGGGAGACTTAAACAGCAAGCACTCTGCTTGAAACGCCGCAAATGAAAATAATAATGGACTCGCCCTCCTAACTCTAAGTATAAACCTAAACTTTGATATTATAGGTCCCCTCGAGCCAACTAGAATACCCGCGCAGAGGAACCAGAATCCGGACATTCTCGATATAGCTCTCTTAAAGAATATATTGCTACCTCTTGCGAAAATAGAAGTTCATCACGAACTTAATTCAGACCACCGACCGGTCATAATGCAGCTAGGGCAGCCGCACGCAGAGGTCACTTTGACCAAAACCGTGACAGACTGGCGTAAACTCGAGGAATACCTCGAGTCTACGGATTCCCAGGTTAGCAAACATACCGGAGGTCATTGATAATAAAGACACGGCACTTGCCGCCGTCGTTCATCTCACCTAAAACCGCCGTCAGTGTATCCTCCAGGCGGGTCAAAGCGGCAAATGACCGCCGCTTTGAGTTGCCTGCTGAGCTCAGACAGCTGTTGAGAGAGAAAAATGCTGCCAATAGGGCATACGACAGGTATAGCACTGACGCAAACCGCGTTAGGATGCGCCAACTCCAAAGGGAGGTTAAACAGCGCATGGCTGAGTTGAGGGGGCAAAGATGGGACAAGCTAATGTCGGACATCACGCCTTCGCACACTGCCTACTGGCAGTTGGCGAGGTCGATGAAGTCCGACTCTGTCGTATCTATGCCTCCCCTGGTCAGTCCCGACGGTTCTATAGCTTTTGACGATAAGGAAAAAGCCGAATGTTTAGCCGACAGCTTCGAAAGTCAGTGCTCTCCAAGCACGCAACCCACAGATCCCGTACACATTCAGAATGTGGACGACTTCGTATCGCGGAAAATGACGCAGCCACTAATGGGTGAACCTCTCCCGCCTACCTCACTCGAAGATGTTAAGGGTATAATTAAAAACCTTAGGGTACGTAAGGCTCCAGGAGCCGACGGCATCTCAAATAGGTTAGTTAAAACTCTCCCAAATTCGTTGCTATTACTATTAGTAGCAATCTTCAATGCCCTTCTCACAAGTTGCACCTTTCCAGACTCCTGGAAAGAAGCCCACGTAATAGGGATCCATAAACCCGGGAAACCGAAAAAACAGGCCTCTAGCTATAGGCCCATTAGTCTCCTCAGCGCACTGGGGAAAATCTACGAGCGCATAATTCTGATCCGCCTCAAGGACAGCGCTCAGTCACTAAATGTCATTCCTGATGAGCAGTTTGGCTTTAGAGCTAAGCACTCATGTGTTCAGCAAGTGCACCGCCTCACGGAGCACATACTCGAGCGCCTAAATGATAACCCCAAATGTAAGGTAGGAGCACTCTTCTTCGATGTCGCGAAAGCGTTCGACAAAGTTTGGCACAATGGCTTGATATACAAGCTATACAACTACGGTATGTCAGACAGGCTTGTGCACATCATACAAAGCCGGCGTTCCGCAAGGCTCGGTCCTCTCGCCCACACTATACACGCTTTATACGAGCGATATCTCAAAAGACCCAAATAAAAAGGTAGAATTGGCCTTATTCGCCGACGATACCACTCTATACTCTGCGGATCTTAACGCATCGAGAATCTACATTCGCCTCCAAGCCGCGGCCACCGCCTTAAGCGAGTGGTTTAGGAAATGGAGGATCGACATAAATCCTGAAAAGAGCAACGCGGTCTTGTTCAGCAGGAATCACAAAAACTCGAATCGCCCTAACAGATTCAGTAAAATAACCCTCTTCGACAAACCCATTCCCTGGGTGTCAGAAGTAAAATATCTTGGAGTCACCTTAGACCGTAGACTGAACTTCAAGAAACATATTAAAATTGTCAGGGATAGAGCGGCCTTCATATCCGGCCGCCTCTTTAACCTTACAAATAGCCGCAGCAAAATGCTGCTAAAACACAAAATACGCCTATACACAACTTGCGTACGACCCGTCATGTCATACGCCAGTATAGTATTCGCGCACGTCCCCAAAGTACGTTAGAACTCACTCCAAGTGATTCAAAACCGATTCATGCGCCGCGCAACCGGCGCTCCCGCATATATGCGGAATGTAGATCTGCATCGCGATCTCAAACTGCCTACAATGGCAGCGCTATTTAAAAAGTTCTCCATCGACTACTTCGATAGGACGAACTTACATACAAATCCGCTAGTGGCAGCGTTAGGGAATTACACACCCGCGCGCGATAGTCCACCTCAATTGAGGCGCCCGAAATGCGTCATCATAGACGATGATGACGCAATCACCCGTGTCAACAATGCGTATGAGGCCCCGCCCCCAACGTACTTTCGCACACACACAGACACAAGCCGCGTTCTGCGGCTTACACAACCTCGCCATCGTCGTAATTTCACGACTAGCACGAGACTTTCTCGTGGTCGTAGTCGTCACTAAAAGGTTAACACAAGGCGATCCGAGAGGAGATTTTCCTCCAAACCAACTGGGGCCCTCGGATCGCATGGCCCCCCATTCAACTCTAACTTGCGAGCCTCTCCTCGCAAGTCTCCTTAGACGAAGCTGTAAAGGCCTGCGGGCCAACAGCATCCCGTGGATGGTTTTAGTCGGTATGCTTCTCCTTCTGAGATTCGAGCCCGACACTGTTCGTTTCGGTGGCCTCCCGGCCAAGGGACGTTCGTGCATAAAACATTTCCTCCATGGTTATCAAAAAAAAAAAAAAATTAAAGTGTGTATATGTTTGGAGTTTGTGAACGTGTGCGACTGACTACGTTTAGATGTATGCGTGTATCAAATAGTGTATGTAAGATGTCACTTTTGGATGTGTCTGGTTTTATGTGATTGTTAATAAGTACTGTTCTTCGAGTGCTTTGCTGAGAAGGAAAGTGTGTATAGCTTTTTTGCTTTTAAAGTAACACATATGAATTTTAGTGTCGTGGTTGATTTTATTATAAAGAAAAGGGCCGAGGTACGTTAAAAAATCTTTTTTGCAAAGTTGGATTTAACTATCGGAATACTGTAGATTTTATCCTTCCTACGTTTAGTTAATTTAATGTATATGGTATTGCGGTGTTGTAACATTACTGTATGTAAAATGAATAATTGTCTTACATTAAGTTCATTATAATTTTTATAGAGTTCATTTGTTGGATATAAAATTGATTTAAAAGTAATAATTTTTAAAATGGCTCTGTGTCTGTCAATTTCTAACGGCTTCAAAACAGTTTTGGCTGCACCACCCCAACAGGAAATGGATAATAGAGGTGCAGAAAGCATGGTACACGCTGCGTATGACACTTTGGTCGGCAACGTAGCGAGGTGATTTAAATACATATATTTATTTACGGACTCTGCCTGTTAATTCATCAATGTGACCTTTGAAGCTTCAATTTTAATCTATAACAATACTTGGATATTTGAGCGTATCAACAGAATTAATAGGAGGACAAGTGCAAATGCTTTGTATATCATTGTTACAGGAGTGAGCATATAAATTTATTGGTGTTTTTGGTTGGGATACTGAGCTTGTAGAAAATAAGTTTATACTAATTTTGTGTTCCGCCACCTATCGGACTACGTGAAATGAAAGAAGCTCTTATAGAGCAATGGCAGAATATTCCCCAGAATGGCGTAGTAGACAGTATACCAAATCGCATAATAGCAGTATGGCGAGTTCGCAGAGGCAACACTATGATGCGTGAAATATTCCGTACATTTTTAAGTAATCTACATTTACAGAGATACCTACCTACGGATTTTTAATTTTATTATTTATTATAAACAAATGGCTTTAATTTTTTTTTATTTTTGTTTAAGCACATTAAAATATTATTTTATTTAGCCTGTATTTCATAAAGCGATATCAGGTACTTTAAGAGATATTGAAGATTTTCAAGTTTATCCTTTTTCTCGGCGACTTACGAGTAGTTTCTCACCGCGTCTAAAGAGTTGTTGTATATGTAATCTATTTATGTACTGAAATTTATTTTTAAAGAAATTAATATAAAGCCATAAAAAATTAAAATACCATAGAGTATATCAAAGTTCTATTAAACACAAAAGATTCTTATTATTGGCATAAAGCAATAACTGTGTAGAAACGGTTGATGATTTACACAATTTAATTACATGAAGAGACTCTGGAAATGTAAAACATTACAAGTCTATTGCAATGTAGCCACATTGAAGATAGTGTAAACAACGTAAAAGAGAATCTATATGGTTTGTCTTTCAAACTTATCCTAAGAATTGGCATTCACAGTCCCCAGAGATGTGCAATGTGAGTGTGTAATGGAACATTTATGTGTCTTTACACTTATTTGCTTACGTCCTACAATCGTTTGCAGTTTCCGATGATAGTCTCTGTCTACACAATAAACAAATATAAGGAGAGCAATCGCCCACGAACAGTCTTAGCTAAGTTCGCAACGCCTCTGTTAAGAGATAAATTTCTGTCTAAGGTTATTAATTACAATAAAACCTATTCATCTGATAAATTAAACACCTCACATTTGGGCATAGCGGGTGATAAAAACCAGTCTTTGTGTGTGAACATCTTACCCCAGAAGCTGAATCCTAACACGCAGCTACACGAAAATTTACTAAAGAAATATCATATCAATTTGTTTGGTCACGAAATGGTAATATATGTCTAAGAAATGCGCCGTCCTGTGATGTATTACTTATTAAAAATTAAGAAGACCTTAACAGACTTTCTTGAAATCATTTGTTTTGTTTTCATATTTTTAGTATAGATTTTTTATGTTAAATGAGTAACATTTTTTTTATGGATTGTATTAGTATTTCTTAACATTAAAGGGCTTAAAACGAAAACTCATCAGGTATACAGATCCATTTTAAATTCGGATTTTAATATTATAGTATTAACTGAAACTTGGTTATGCGATAATATATTGGATGGTGAAATTATAGATAATAGATAGAAACTGAAGTTTCTCTATCTCGCCTATAGATCATCTATAGGCCAGATAGGGAAACTTCAGTTTTGCGTACCAAATATGACGGAGGTGGTCCCAATTGCAGTATCAAAAAAACTTAGAAGGCATAGAGTTATAAGGTGGGAAAGCGATTATGAAGACATATTTAACATTAATTTTGTGGTAATTTTGTGGCATTTGGTTTAACATTAATTTTGTGGCAGCTGGCCCCATATTGACTCTATCTATATGTGGTGTTACTTGCCATCTCCATTGAACTACAACTGTCTTAAAAACTTTTGTGACAATGTTTCTCGTATATCACCTGAACAAACCAATACAATCATAATAGATTTCAATTTGTCGAATATGAAGTGGACTGAATAAAGTAACCAAAAGTGTTTACTTGCAGTTAACAACGATAATAAGATATGCGAATACTTCTTGGATTTTATGGATGAAAATCGTCTTTTTCAATATAATACCAAGTAGGTTGGACTTGCACACCTTCAGGAACTTCAATGCAGGCCCTATGTGATTTTCTATCGCATTTAGGACACGTAACGCCCTCTACCGCCGCCATAAACTTTCCGCACGCACTGCACTTCATCGCGTTAGTTTATTAACTTAACTGCAATGTAATGATTATCACTATGTGTCAGCGACTATATATTGTAATTGACACTAAGTAGTTCGAGGGTAAATAGACGATGTACATTAAAGTTATTAATAAATGTACCTCTTATATTTCACTTTTAGATGTTTTATTTCAATTTTCTTTCACCACAAACCTTAATCACACACAAACGATTGATTTTAATATATGCACAGGCTTTTAAAGTTCATAATAAATGTTTCAAAACATCGATATCACAACTTTGGAAGTAGATATTAATTTTTATTTCGCACCAAGCTTTGCGTACTTCTAGTAGCACTGACATCCGCAACGTCACTCCCATTCCCCATTCAGGGAGTTCCCTGTCACTATTAAGTAACATCGAATTCACATTTATAGTTAGTGAGGTTAAGGAAGGTTCCTATACCCTGAGCCGAATAGAACGACACCACCCTCCCTTAGAAATAAGTATTTGTAGTACTCATGCTCCACAGCTAAAGACAAACAAAACAGAAAGACGTAATTTATATGATTCCGACTATAGTGACGTTATCGAAATTAATAATATAACTAGGAGTAACATTTTTATGACATGTAAAGATGTCGATGAAATGCTTAAAATGTTCTATTGGAAACTTCGATGAAATCATCGATCATCATGTTAGAAAAAATAAAATAGGTAATAGTAGGTATACATGTTGGTACTGAAAAGATTTAATGAAAAGATGAAAAGAAAAAAAAAATAGAAAATTATTTAAAAAACCCGCTTGACGAAATAGCGTTTAAATTACTACGCTAAAGATGTGAAGTTCTAATTCATAGGTGCTACAAAAAATATATTAAAAATGTATAACAAAATATAATTAAAAATCCGAAATATTTATGGACATCTTTAAAAACCATACGAAATACTAGCATTGGATTCCCCTCTAATATGACATTAAATGGAAAGCATTTTACCAATGGTTTACACATCTGTAACGGCTTTGCTAAGGATTTTTCTGATATTTATAAAAATACACAGTATGCGAAATTAATAATATCTTTAATGTTGGTACTGATCAAACTTAGTCGGAGGTATATATAAGTGTTGAAGAGATAGAATCAACGCTTAAAACACTTTATGATTACAAAGGAGCTGGTTCAGACAATATACCACCTATTTTTGTTCGCAAATGCGCAGTAGCATTGGCTCATCCCTTGTGTTATATATAACAATTACTTGAAGCAGGGTCATTTCCCAAAGGCTAGAGTTGTACCTGTCTTTAAAAAACTTTTGGAAAACTAACAGCTTAATCTTAACAAAATACAAATTACAATCTAAGCCAATAAAAAGTTTTCACATATAGATAAACAATAGTCATACATAAAAAAAAACAAATACTCTGCTGCCGGTTCAAACTAATTTTCTAAAATTATTGATTGCTATTTAATTGTTGACTGTTGCTGAAATTAGAGGTGATTAATTTACAAATGGCAGACCTGTTGGTACAGAAAAGGTCCACCTTATCATAGTCTTTAGATAGTCTGTTAAATGAATTAGATGCTCTTATAAAGTAGGAATTGCGTCTGTAGCTTGTACTGTAAGAAGGTATCTGTAAGAGATTGTTACAATGTAGTGAACGATTGGGGGTTGAGATGAGTAATTTCTTTAATAAGTCTGGACAGTCTATGTGCCTGTCTGTCTATTTGATCGTAAAACCAGATCCGCTGTGTAACGTCTAGTTTGCAGAGGAAGAAGATGAAGACGACTACACAGCAGCTCATAGTTTTCTTTGGGAATGCGGAATTTTGAGCACACATATCTGATGAACCTTTTTTGGATGGATTCAATTTTCTTAACGATATAAGTGAATGTAAATATTGTACTGAGGATTCCATATTTGACTTGCATATTCCAGATTACTTCGAACAAGTGAACAATATAAAATTTTAATAGATTTTAAATTACGGAATCTGAAACATGATCTAATGATAAAGCCAAGAGCTTTATATGCTTTATTAACAATTTGTTCAATGTGCTGGTCAAATAATAATTTGTTGTCAATGGTAATACCCAAGTCCCTTATTTCGTTGCACCTGGATAATTCTGAGCCTTTAAGGGTATATTTAAATATGTTCATATTACGCTTACGCTCGAAAGACACACATAAACATTTATCTACGTTAATATCAAGTTTATTTCGCCTACAATAATTGCCAAAATTAAGTAGATCGTTTTGTAAGTATAGCGCATCGTCGAAATTATTTACTATTCTAAATAGTTTCATATCGTCAGCGAACAGTAAAAAATTTGTGTTTAAAAAACATTCACTTATATCGTTAATAATAAATTACGAAGAGCAAAGGGTCAAGTAAAGAACCTTGCGGGACTCCGGAGGGGACAGGCACCCAGGATTTTTTAAATCCATTTAGAATTACCGCTTGAGATCTATTAGAGATATAGGACGAAAACCATCTAAATAAGTCACCTCTTATACCGGCTGTCGATAACTTTTCTATTACTATAGCATGATCAATACGATCAAATACATTGCTATAATCGGTATACATAGCGTCGATTTGATTCCCTTTGTCCATGTTATATGAAACGAAATCCTTAAATAGCGAAAGATTGGACGTAGTGGATGTTTTTTGAAGAAAGCCACGCTGTTGGGGAATGATCGTATGTTTGATCACCGGGTACAATTGGTTGTCTACAATTCTTTCTAAGACCTTAGCAATGAGATTTAATTTTGAAATTGGTCTATAATTCTCAATGATATTTTGTGGACCCTTTTTATGTATGGGGTTATAAATGCGTATTTCCATCTTCCTGGCATTAAGCCCTCGTTAATGGATCTTCTAAATATAAAAGTTATGGGTTTAGATAAAGTTCCAGCACATTTTGTTAGAAATAAAGCTGGTATACCATCAGGGCCAGCTGATTTTTTTTAAATCAAGCGACTTTAATAGCTCCTCTACTTCAGAGTTATTTATATTTATTGTAGAGATATCGTTTAACATGAAAGATGATGTACAGCGTGAGATCTCTTCTGGTTCAGTTGGTTGAAGGTAATTAGAATGAAAATATTGTGCAAAAATGTTACAAATATCTTGTTCTGAGTTATATCAGAATAATTCATACGAGAGGGATAAGATGAACACCGACTTTTGTTTCGTATATACGACCAAAATATTTTAGAATGACTTTTTAAACTATCTTCGACGCAACAAATATATTCATTGTAAAGTGTCTTTTCGATCCGTTTAATCCTTTTTTTCAAAATTTCAAATGTGATTTTATCATATAACTTTCGATAGATTTTGAACTTCTTGTGGTACTTATTCTTTTCTTTAATTAATCTGACAATAGCACGATTGAACCATGGTGGGTATTTATTATCAGTGTTTTCTTTTTTTAATTAAAGGTATCTGAGTCTATTATTTGTTCAATTCTAAACTGGCACATGAAAGAAATCCTAACTGAAAAGCAACATGGCTCTTTGAAGGGAAGATCCACTACGTCAAATCTTTTGGAATATATTGATTAGCTATCCGAGTCAGTCGATAATAACCGTCAAGTTGATGGAATCTACACAGACTTTTCAAAGGCATTTGAATACAATAAAGAATTATCTATCTACCTATCCATTTGATGTAGTGGATCATACTATCCTAATAAAAAAGTTTGAGGGTTATTGGCTGCACGGTTCTTTACTGACATGGATATCTTCGTATTGAAGACCAGAAAGCTAAATCGTATGTTATCATATGTTATTCCTAGACTGAGCTCCAGGAGTAAAAACCATGATTTATTCAAGACTCTTTTCCTTTCTTTTTTTTGGAATATTATAAGTACCACATGAGTTGCTTTTGTTTTTATTATCTTTCAATATATAATTATATTTGTTTTTGCTTACAATTTCTCTTTTTTTTTGTAAATTTACTGCGCGCTTTTTTTATTTAACATGATGAGTTAGCCTTTAAGTGAAGTCATATGAACTAATTCTTAGTTTAATCACTATGTATATAAAAATTATGTACAATATCATGTTGGCTTCCTAGTAAATAAATAAATAAATAATAATGTAACATAAAGACATGATAATTTCGACGTACTTTAAGCTTGAACCTGTAACATACGTAACCTTTATGCTATCTTATCAGTATATTTTTATAAATATAAACTAGCATTGTGCCAACGAATACGTTCAATTCAGGCAGCGAGTTAGTCTGATCTTAAATTTCACATAGTTAAGTATTCATGATGAAAGTCCTAGCGATATTTATAGTATTATTTACAACATGTTATTGTGCAGTGGAATTTAGTGACAGGGCGCGTAACTTCAGTATTGAACTTTTGTACTTCACGGCGGAGGAGACCGAGTGGAATACGGTGATTTCTCCCCTCGGTGTGTGGTCTTTACTCACTGGTGTATCTGTTGGAGCGACAGAAAACAGTTTATATGAACTAAAGAGAGAGTTGAGATTACCAGAGAATAATGAAAAAATTATTGAAGAATATATGTCTTTTGTGAAGTCAGTATATAGAAAAGATATTTTGGGCGTTACAATAAAAAGCAGAAATTATCTAATTGCGGATATTAATTTAAGAATCAAGAAGAAATTTCGTTTCACCATTCAAAAGGACTTTGGAACAAGAATATATAAACTAAATTTCGCATCGCCGAGTACCACAGCGGCAATAGCGAACAATTTGATTCGGCGAACTGGAGTAGCTGATTCTGATGTGTTTACACCTAGTGATTTTGAAGACACCAATATGATACTGACAAATGTCATTTCGTTCAAAGGTTCCTGGTTTTTACCATTTAATAAAGCCGACACTAAAGTCGAACCCTTCTATGATTTATACGGTAATGAAATAGGTCAAGTGAACATGATGTTTTTGCAACAGAAACTTGCGTTTACAGAGATAAATAAGCTTCGGGCCTCGGTTTTAGAATTACCCTATGGTGATGATGAAAGCAATTACTCATTTTTAATACTTTTACCATTACCGAATGCCGGGGTAGTAGATGTTTATAAAGGTTTAGAGACAGTAAGTCTAAAAGAAATTATGGAAGAGCTGGAATCTGATATGGGTCAATATGGCTTACCTGACGTCGCATTGAAATTGCCGAAGTTCAAAATTAGCTCTAATTTTATCCTCAATAAGCCTTTACAAGATATGGGCATCAATGACATTTTTGATCCAAGCAGAGCCAGTTTCAAATCGATTACAGATGAGAATGACCTATTCATTTCAGCGATTATTCATAAAGCTGACATTGAAGTCACTGAGGCCGGGACAGTTGCGTCAGCTTCCACTTCTCCATATATTCCACCTTATTCATTTAACGCCAACCGTCCTTTTATCTATTTTGTTATAGAAAAAACTACAACGTCAATTCTCTTCGGTGGTATTTATTCAAAGCCTACATTATTTTAGAAAGGTTAACTATTTGAAATTAAAAGTTAGTGTCCTTAGATTAAAAAAAAAGTTTTTGAGAAAAGAAAGTATGGATAAGGTAGACCAAGAACATGATCTTACAATACAATTTCAAATTCATTTTCAATACAAACATGAAAATATATCTAGCAAGAATGTTAAATAGTTCAACCAGCGTTCTTGATTCTATCCACGAGTAGGCTTTTAGGTAATTTAAATCATTAGACTATAATTTTTGTAAATTTCAAAATTCTTTTTTTTTTTTGTAAATTGTTATAAATTTCAATGTTTAAATTTCAGTAATTTCAATACAACAAATTTGTAATATTGTCTCCGTCAACTAAAATAATTAATAAAATCAGGATAAAAACTTATAAGAAACTGGAGTTAAAAGTTTAGTATAACGTTTATCCATGGCATACTTAAATGTAATTTAAATTTGTCAAAATATAGAAAGTGCATACAAATAAAATACCAAAACACCATATTTCTAATTATTTATTTATTTCTTATTAACTATTATTACATCTTCTAACTACAAAATATCACAGAAGGTAAGCACTTTCAGTTTTACCGAGTTTATGACTTTTCCAGTAGATTTTTTAAAAACTTTATTCTATTCAAACAATAAAAAAATATATTTTTACGCCATTCCTAATACAGGGGTAGAAAAAATACCAAACGGTACGAGCCGTGGGGATCGAACTCGGGTCTCGTGACTCGATTCCGAACACCCAACCACTCGACAAATCTTCCCGATAATTATAAACACAACAAATAATCAGCAAAATCTGTAAAGCCGTGGTCATTTAGTGTTCCATCATACATGTGGCAATTGTTTTGGAACTAAGTTCCTTATGGGACTATGCGGAGGGTCCCCTAACCGGAAAAAAAAAGTCCGTAACGTAAGATTTTATTATTTACGTATAGTATTTGTATGACTACGTTGTATTCCTACGTGGTGACAGTTATTAATATTTACAAATCATTGTAACTAAAACAAAGTTGAAACTTTGTAAAGTAGTTTTTTTTTTTTGTGGATAAAACAATCATAATAAAAAATGTCACGATAGCCGAGTTGTTGGGTGGTCGGAATTTCGAGTCGAGAGACCCGAGTTCGATCCCCAGGTGGCAGTACCAATGAGTTTTTCAAAAACTTATGTACGAATTTCATCGTTGGCTTGGACATAAAGGCGGCGACGGGCTCACCACCTGTCACGTTGTCCCGAAAATATCTTCGGTGGAAGGTGGGTCAAAGGGACTTAATTGTCTAGACTTGATCTCTGTCTACCCCTGTATTGGGAATTGCGTGAAGATATTTTTTTATAATAAAAATGTGTATCCAGATAATTATTTTCTTTATACCTCGAATAGAATTAAAATTAATATTTCTATAATAAGGAACTTCGATCCTATTCGGTGTCCCACAACACCACACGTATTTTTTAAATATACCAGGAGACCCATTGAAAGTGAAGTTGAACGCGTGAACCTACGAGAAGTCCCTTTGAGTTGGCTCAGTCAGTTTAAGTGCACAGTTTAAACCAATTCTGACCCTAGATCAAAAACTGCCGACTCTCACATCGTTCATTGAAACAATTTTTTGTATTTTCTGACATAACTATTTAAAGATGAAATATACTTACTATTACTTTATGTAAAGTAAAATTTAAAAAGTTTTTATTATGATACCAAAACGCTTTTTATTATTCATAAATTCATTAATAGATTCATAGAGTCATCATGTCTTGGATGGTAGATGTGGCTAATGGGATCACTATCAGACCAAAAAATACTTAAGGACTGATTAGAAAACTATTTATTTTATTTACCTAAACATTGGAATTAACTTTTGATAAAACGTAATCATTATGAAATTTATATAAAATACAAAAGTTATGTCAGATAACTAGAAACGCCACTTTTTCAAACAATTTGATACAATTTAATCTGAACAAATAAAAAAAGTAATTCAAATAAACCAAACAGATCATAGTTGACATCAAAAGAGTATGTATAATCTGAGATTACCAATCAACATCATGTATACGACAAAATTAATTCATGATACTTATAACACATCGCACATTAACAAATTTTTTAGTAATTTATTAATTAATGATTTTGGACTGATATATTTTAAGATGGTTACATGGCCATTATACGATAGCCATTAGGATTCAACCGACCTAAGTCATCTTTAAGTCACCTGTAATGAGATCCACGGGAAGAGACGAAGAAAGAAAAAGAGCAGTAAAATTTTACGCCGATACCAAACGGTGTTGATACTTTTACTGCATAAAATATTACCGCTATCCTCACTCTGTACTATCATAGTGCAGTCTCGTGCTCTTCTCACATGAGGTAAAGGCGAAATACCACTGAGTATATGGTTTTTAGTTCGTGACAGTACAACAACATAGATAGAAGTAAACTTGAAGCTTATAATACTACCACTGAAAAACAAATGAGTGTCAATGGTCTGCTACTCGCGCGAAACCAGAGTAGGTCGTTAGTCTTCTTTATACAACTTCAGGAGGATAAAAAGTGTAGCAAATCTTAAGTATGACTACAAATGTTTGAATTAATTTTCAATTGATCTGAATCCGTCAATGACATGTCGCCACATGCTGGACAGAAACATATAGAGCAGAAAGATCAGCATCTAGATTACAAACTGCAGTAACATCTGATTATATACAGTATCTTAAAGAGTAACTTTAAGATACTGTATATAATCAGACGTTACTGTAGTTTGTAATCTAGATGCTGATCTTTCTGCTCTATTTCCTGAATCCGCCACTAGCGAGCTTCCAATGTGGAGACATAGATGTCGCCACAAATACAAAAGATACATCTTAAGCTCTCTTAAGTACGAGCCTTCATACAGTAGAAAGGTCAAATTAAAATTGATAATTACAATCTATTGATCATATTTCTATGTGGATGCAATGTTACAAATCTTAGCATCTAGATTACAAACTGCAGAATATATGATTACATACAGTATCTTAAAGAGTAAAGGTTTCTGTCCCGCATGTGGCGACATATCTTAGACCGATTTAGATCAATCGAAAATTGATTTAAATATTTGTAGCCATACCTAAGACTTGTTACACATTTAATCCTCCTGAAGTTGTATAAAGAAGACTAAGACATAGCGGAACATAGAAAAATATTTGGTTTTCAGTAGTAGTACCGTAAATTCATTCCACGCTTTCTTCTATCAAAAGTCACAAATTCTTGGAAGGGAAATGTATATATTTATTTTTAAACAGTAACAGGTGTATACGTTCTTAGTAGATTCTTACCACACACAAGTAATCAATTCTTCTATTTGTTAATTAATTTTTGGTTGATATACCATTAGAAAATGTACAATGTATACCAAAAATTTATAAAATAATAAATTAAATTTGAGGAATTTCTGAGTAAATTACTTACTCTAAGTAAAATAGTACAAACTGTACTAACATGTATAACTCAAAGATTGTATTGACTTCTGAGAACCATATCATCTACTTACGTAATTACAGATTACTCGTTTTTATACGCGGAGTAAATACCATGGCGTACACAAACCCCTACTAGAGTAAGGGCGAATGATGTTGTACTGTCACGAACTAAAACCATGTACTCCGTGGTATTTCGCCTTTACCTCATGTGAGAAGAGCACGAGACTGCTACATGATAGTACAGAGGGAGGACAATGGTAATATTTTCTGCAGTAAAAGTATCAACACCGTTTGGTTTCGGCGTAAAATTTTACCGCTCTTTTTCTTTCTTCTTCTCTACCCGTGGATCTCATTACAGGTGGCTTAAAGATGACTTAGGTCGGTTGAATCCTAATGGCTATCGAATAATGGTGATGTAACCATCCTAAAATATATCAGGGTACCCCTCCGCATCGTCCCATAAGGAACTTAGTTCCAAAACAATTGCGACATGTATGATGGAACACTAAATGACTACAGCTTTACAGATTATTTGTTGTGTTTATAATTATCGGGAAGATTTGTCGTGTGGTTGGGTGTTCGGAATCGAGTCACGAGACCCGCGTTCGAACCCCACGGCTCATACCGTTTCGTTTTTTTTTCCCAACTTATGTGCGATTTATATCGATGGCTTAGACAAAAAGACGGCGATGTGCTCACTATCTGTCACGTTGTCCCAAAAAATGTCTTCGGTGGAAGGTGGGTCGAAAAGACTTAATTGTCGAGACCTGTCTACCCCTGTATTAGGAATGGCGTAAAAAAATTTTTTTTATTATTTTAATAAAGTAAACTTTTTAAAAAATCCATTGGAAAAGTCATAAACTCGGTAAAATTGAAAGTACCTAGTAAGTTACCTTCTGCGATATTTTATAGTAATATTATAGTATATAAATAATTAGAAGTATTGTTTTTCTGTATTTTATTTGTATGCACTTTCAATAATTTGACAAATTTAAATTACAATTAAGTATGCCATGGATAAACGTCATACTGAACTTTCAACTCCAGTTTCTTATAAGTTTTTATCCTGATTATATTACTTATTTTAGTTGACGGAGACAATATTACAAATTTGTCATTTTACAAAGAATTTACAAAAAATTTACAAAAAATTACAAAGAATTTTGAAATTTACAAAAATTATAGTCTAATGATTTAAATTACCTAAAAGCCTACTCGTGGATAGAATCAAGAACGCTGGTTGAATTATTTAACATTCTTGCTATATATATTTTCATGTTTGTATTGAAAATAAATTTTAAATTGTATTGTAAGATCATTTTCTTGGTCTACTTTATCAATACTTTTTTTCTTAATTTTTTTTTAAATCTAAGGACTCTAACTTTAAATTTCTACTAGTTAACCTTTCTAAAATAATGTAGGCTTTGAATAAATACCACCGAAGAGAATTGTCGTTGTAGTTTTTTCCATAACAAAATAGATAAAAGGACGGTTGGCGTTGAATGAATAAGGTGGATTGAATGCAGAAGTGGAAGCTGATGCAACTGTCCCGGCCTCAGTGACTTCAATGTCAGCTTTATGAATAATCGCTGAAATGAATAGGTCGTTCTCATCTGTAATCGATTTAAAACTGGCCCTGCTTGGATCAAAAATGTCATTGATGCCCATATCTTGTAAAGGCTTATTGAGGATAAAATTAGAGCTAATTTTGAACCTCGGCAATTTTAATGCGACGTTAGCCAAGTTATATTGACCCATATCAGATTCTAGCTCTTCCATAATTTCTTTCAGACTTACAGTCTCTAAGCCTTTATAAACATCTACTACCCCGGCATTAGGTAATGGTAAAAGAATTAAAAAGGAGTAATTGCTTTCATCAGCATAGGGTAATTCTAAAACCGAGGCCCGAAGCTTATTTAACTCTGTAAACGCAAGTTTCTGTTGCAAAAACATCATGTTCACTTGACCTATTTCATTACCGTATAAATCATAGAAGGGTTCGACTTTAGTGTCGGCTTTATTAAATGGTAAATACCAGGAACCTTTGAACGAAATGACATTTGTCAGTATCATATTGGTGTCTTCAAAATCACTAGGTGTAAACACATCAGAATCAGCTACTCCAGTTCGCCGAATCAAATTGTTCGCTATTGTGGCTGTGGTTCTCGGCGATGCGAAATTTAGTTTATATATTCTTGTTCCAAAGTCCTTTTGCATGCTATAACTAAATTCATTCTTGATTTTCAAATTAGTATCCGCAATTAGATAATTCCTGCTTTTTATTGTAACCCCCGAAATATCTTTTTTATATACTGACTTCACAAAAGATTTATATTCTTCAATAATTTTTTTATTATTCTCTGGTAATCTCAACTCTCTCTTTAGTTCATATAAACTGTTTTCGGTCGCTCCAACAGATACACCAGTGAGTAAAGACCACACACCGAGGGGAGAAATCACCGTATTCCACTCGGTCTCCTCCGCCGTGAAGTACAAAAGTTCAATACTGAAGTTACGCGCCCTGTCACTAAATTCCACTGCACAATAACATCTTGAAAATAATACTATAAATATCGCTAGGACTTTCATCATGAATACTTAACTATGTGAAATTTAAGATCAGACTAACTCACTGCCTGAATTGAACGTATTCGTTGGCACAATGCTAGTTTATATTTATAAAAATATGCTGATAAGATAGCATAAAGGTTGCGTATGTTACAAGTTCAAGCTTAAACTACGTCGAAATGTTTTTATGTAATGTATTGCGGTTTTTTTTATTAATATCATTTTTAACTAGTTTTAGGATAACATGATTGTAAGCGATATCGAATGAATAGACGTAAAAATTTTAAAACATCTCGCTTAAGAGTGTATATGTACCTGAGGTACTCAGAACAATTTGGTACTTTCACTAGAGCTAAATTAGCAGCATAACAGAATGATAAGTGACATGTCCGCCGGGGTATTTTTTCCTAGCCGATGCCAATGTTACAAAATTTTCAAAGAAATACATTTTTATGTGCCTCCATTCTATCGAGAATCGGGCTCAAGTATACTTTGAATTTTGATCACGTACAGTGATTTGTAGACAAGAAAATATCTTTATCTAAACTAAAGTGTTATAAATTGTATGTAAATTGGCGAAATATGAGAGAAAATAACTTAAATGGGTAACTCGGGGCCCAACACAATATTTTTACTTAAACATTGTTGTTTTGGGCTGTTTGTTAGAGTTTTACCGTGAAGTAAAACTACGAAACATAGTTTCATTAAATGTAGTCTTTATGTCCAAGCCAACGACATAATTCGTACATAAGTTTATTTATTTATTTGATCTATATTGCACCAAATCAAAAATATACAAAAGGCGAGCTTAATGCTATACTGCATTCTCTACCAGTTAACCAAGTTTTGTTTTAGATAGAGAGGTGAGGAAGAGTCATATAGTATTGAAAATAGAGTAGACAGAACGCGAAAACCCCTACGCTGACGTATCGTCAACCACTTTAGTTGAGATCGGAAGTTTGATACGTGGTCATATTTGCGCAGACTAAAGACAAATCGTATACAGTTATTAAGTAATCTCTCTAACTTGTTCAGTACCTCCTGGGAGATATTAGTGAGACAGACATCAGCATAATCGAACAATGGAAAAATAAGAGACCGAACAAGAAAGAGTTTAGTGGAAGAAGGCAGAAAGGCTGTGAGACGATAGATGGAACGAAGTATGCCTGTCACCCTGCGACATATCTCTGTTACATGCGGAGTCCAGGTAAAAGATTGGTCAATTATCAAACCCAAGTCCGTGACACTAGCACAGAAAGGAATTACGCAGTCTTCATACTGAATCGGTGGTAATTCACACATTCTGAGTCGAGATAATAGCCGACGGCCGCCGATGATGATGGCTTGGCATTTATTGGGATTTACCTTTAGCCCAAAACGCTTCGACCATATTGAGATATGTCTCAGATCAGCATTTACGCTTGAAATAGCAGTGCTAACATCACCGAAGGTGGCTTTCGAGTATAACTGAAGATCGTCCGCGTAAAGGTGGTAAGAACATTGAAGATTGTTGGTGAGAAGATTAATAAACAGTGAAAAGAGGAGAGGAGATAGAATGCCGCCCTGCGGAACACCTACAGTAAAGTCAGACCATTCAGACAAGTCTTGAACTGCCTCTTCGGGTCTCTAGACTCGAGATTCCGATCACTTAACCGACCGAATTCAAAAATTCTAACATGCTAATTAATTTATGGCAGTTTTTACTTAGAAAGAATAATAGCCATCCCCAATAACAATACTTGTATTCCTGAATAATGTATTTATTTGGCAGAATGTTACAATATTACACGGAGAGTTTATTACATTCTGTTATAATAGTATGCAAATAAAAAAAACTACAAATTTAACAGAATTGTTCAGTTTATATAGAATTAAATTAGAAGAATAAGAAATTAATTTAAAAGAAAACAAGTAGAATCTTAGCAAGTGGATTGTAAATTATAGTACCAGATACTCTCATGTCATCAGAATTTTAAATTATGCTGCCCATCATCGGTTTGCTATATTAATTCCGGCATTTTGAAATTGTTATCACCATATGTTGGTGTCCCAGAGCATTCATAAAACAAATAAAGAAATGTTTTCAAACCATTCCCATGTCAAGGGTAAACAAAGATTTACAATTAAATCCTTTCCCACCCACCTCACACCGAACTTTCTTTAACAGAACGTGACAGGTAGTGAGCCTGGACGCGCAAAGCTAACGGTAAAATATATTTACTTACATATACATTTAAGTAGATAAATATGCATATGTACATAAACACCCATGTCTCGGGTGCAGATGTTCATTTGTATTCATCACACAATTGCTTGACGCTAGCAGGATTCAAACTCACAATCCTTTGCTTCTAAAACAGTGTCACTACCAACTAGGCTATCGGGTCGTCAATGTTGTTTTTTAGTCAATTTTAAACTACGTGCTTTAATGATATGAAAAAATATAACTATTAAGAAAAAATATATATTAACTATTAAGAAGCTTCCGTAAATTGCAATCTACATTTTGCGTGTATCTCACAATAACTGAAAACAAAATTAAATGTTTTTACTTCATTAATATCGTGCGGGTCAAGAAAGGTCACAATGGAACGTGATATAAAAGTTACTGACTCATAGTTGGCGAGAATTCTCGTACATTTTTATTAAATATTGTTACGAGTTTTTGGTTCGGAGTTGGATGGATTGGGATATTTTTCAACATTCTCTTTATTACACTTCTTCCACTTTAATTTTTTCCCTTTTGGCACTTTTACTTGTCTATTCCTTCACATTCTACTTCTTCTTTTCATTTTAAAACTCACTACTCAACTTGCGCTCGATGTTTATTCGTCGTATATAACTATGTATACTATAAGTAACATTACCCATATTACTTATTTTACTCGTTTACTCTTCGTTCGATATTTTAAATGGAAAGCTCCAGAATAAAAGTAACTAGAATTACAAGCGACCTATTTTTGACCGACCTATTTATGACCGAAATTTTGACCTGTTCATATAAAAAAGGTAAAAGAAAAGATTGTCACGACAAGACGTTGAACATCGAAAAGGTCGAGCTAAAACTGAGCTTTCAATCAAGGAAAGATGATGATAATGAGATCTAAGCATTTACCGCGTGGTAACGGCGTTAAAATATGCCATATACTTTCAATCCGTTGATGTTGTAAAAGGCGACCAGGAATATCGCTTGAGTTATCGTAGACACTGTATTATGTTCCATACAACAAAAGGCTTTGATATGAAATTGTTGTTGGATCTTTCTCCATTTTTAACTTAAGTCCAACATTTTTAACTTATACCAATTGCCCCTATTGAAGTCAATCATAGACTCAGGCGTTACATACAAACATATATAATGGCCTATTAAAGGCCACTGCAGAACATTGCAGGACCTTTCCTATAGGGAGGATTTGTTATAATCGCCGCGCTAAGCAAGCGGATTGGCGATTGTAGTACCAGACCACTCGCACCTCAGACGCTGCTGCCTATCTTCGGTCAGAATATTTTGGTGATATTTTTAGGGATGGTTATCCCGCCTTCTATTCGTTACCATGACGATATTCACAGCTTTCTCCCTTAGACACCCACGAGAAGAAAGGGAGCGTCAATAGTCTTACGCCATTACCACACAGTACTTGGTGGGAAATAATAAATAAATATCTACTCGCCATTCCCAATACAGAGGTACACAGAAATCTCCATACTGCAATACTACTCTCAGTTTTAATGTTACATAACAGAGAATAAGTGTATTTGAAGTTGCTGTAGTGCGTGGCAGACGTTGGTTGTATTGTATAATTAGTATTGAGGCTCCACTTGTAACAATAAAAGTTACTATTTTATTACCAATACATGAACTTCTAAGTGGTGAAGAGATAAATCGAGAGAGAGTAAATAAACTGAAATAAAAATTTAACAGAGTATATTGTACCATTAGTGCCAATTTTCCACGTCATTGTTGAAAATAAATAAAATTCTAAAACTAGCCGATAAGTCACGATAGCCGAGTGGATGGGTGGTCGGAATTTCGAGTCGTGAGACTCGAGTTCGATCCCCAAGTGGCAGGCTCGTGGCAGGCTCACCAATGGGTTTTTTCAAATCTATGTACGATTCATATCGTAGGCTTGGACATAAAGGCGGCGACGGGCTCACCACCTGTCACGTTGTCCCGAAAATATCTTCGGTAGAAGGTGGGTTAAAGGGACTTAAGTGTCAAGACAAGACCTTTGTCTACCCCTGTATTGGGAATTGCGCGAAGATGTTTATTTATTTATTTTATTTATTCTAAAACTAGCAGTATCCACATTCCTATAATGTTATTCTGGTACTAATAATGGACCCCAAATTAAAAAGACCATTAAAGTAAAAAAAATTGGTACTCTCAAACAAGTGTTTCTTGGCATACTAGTTATAGATCCCGAGAAAGACAAAGTTATATGCAATGAAGTGATGCCTTAGCAGGTTACTTTAGCTAGTGTAAATAATCCTCACTCAATGTGTCAAAATCTCGAGCCAGAGGATTGCGTTCATATTTATCATCAGCACGATTTCACGTAACATGGGCCTTATTTCAAAAAGAATAATTCACCTGTTTTTCCACCAGTAAATGGAATGTGGGCCGTGGCGATTACGGTAAAATTTTTATTAGCGAGATTCCAGCACTGAACATTAACAGGCTTTTAGGTAACTTACATTTATATGAAAACATTAATCAATCGGTTTACCTTAATTGCCAACGTCCATGTAGAAAGAGATTGGGTAAGGAGAAGGAAAAAGTGTATCGGAAGGAGGTAGGTATATGGGCCTCTGATTACCTTACTCATCAAAAGAAATGTAGGCCCCTACTTTATACCGGTGTTTGTCAAGGCCATGTCAACCAGTGGATGCGAAGTCTGTTTTATGAAATTAGGTTTTCCTAAAATCTTTCCTTGTTGTTCCTCTACGTTGCCAAAAATTTCTCGGTAAATGAAAAGAAAATAATATCGTAACTTTTATTTATGAATAACAGTTTATCGAACTTGCATATAAAGAAAATTGTAATGAAAAGGGAAATGTATTTAAAGGAAAATGTACGCGCTTCCGCGCGTCACGCTACAGGCAAAATGAACTTTTTTTAAAAAAAAGGGGAGGTGATCAATATGTTGGATTTTTTTTATTATATATAAGATAATAATAATAAAACAGAACTTTTTATCTTATTAATGATTACGTACCAATGAAATATTATTTATTTAAGTTATTGTAAAGCCTCCTCGTGGTGTGATCACATTAGGTTGCATTTTCATGTCAAATGGTTATTCAATTTTTTTTGGTTACTAAATTTGTTATGTGTATTGTAATTATTTCTTGTTAATATGTTTTTGATATTACCTACTTTATTAGGAATTTCCTTATTAATATTTTAATAAGGAAATTCCTTCCTATTAATATTAAGTCACGATTACCGGGTGATCGCAATTCGCGTCACAAGATTATTCCCCAATCCCAATATTAGTATAAATAATTCTATTACTCCTTTGATTGTGGCTCAAGATATTTTCTCATATTGTTTAAATATTATATCTTCACGCCATTCCCAATACAGGGTAGACAGAGGTCTCGACAGTGAAGTCTTGTCGATCTTCCTTCCACCGAAGACATTTTTTGGGACAACAGGTGGTGAGCCCGTCCCAATTTTGAAAAACCCATTGGTACGAGCCTGCCACCTAGCAATCGAGCTCGGGTCTCTTGATTCACAATTCCGACCACCCAACTCGGCAATCGTGACTCTATAAATAAGTAAAAGTGAATTTTATCTACTTTACATAGGTTTGAACTCATTTACATAAGTAGGATAAGTCACATCGATCAGAAAACACATTCAAGGCGGAGATCATCCGCGTACGCCTCCGTAAACACGCAAGAAGTTCTGCAGCGGCAAGATAGCTCTACGGCCCCAGCAATACTCTAAATGTATTATAATATTAGACGCAAATATCTGGGTATAGTTCACCAACAAGTCACGGCACAGATGTAGTTCATTCAGTAAGTATTTGTATCCATCCTACTTATGTAGCAATCCATTACTTTGTTCTATATTGACTTTCAAATGTATGGAAACTGGCGTTTCATTTGAACTATATAATAGTAGCCCACGCGTTGGATTTGTATTCTCTATCGATAATTTTAAAATAATGAAGGCTTTGAATAACTACCGCTGATGATTATTGACGTTGTATTTTTTTCAATAACGAAATATAAGAATGGTCGGTTGGCATAAAATGATATCAGTTTCTCTGGGAATACAATTGAAGTGGACGCTGATGCAACTTTTCCATTCTCGGTGACTTCGATGTCGGCTTTATGAATAATCGCTGAAGCGAATAGGTCACTATTATCTGCGATCGATTTGAAACTGGCCTTATTTGGATCAAAAATGTCATAAATGCCCATTTGGTCTAAAGGCTTATTGAGAATTAAATTAGAACTAATTTTGAACCTCGGTAGTTTTAATTCGACGTTAGTCAGGCCGTGATCCGTATCAAATTTCAATTTTTCAAGAATTTTTTTCAGGCTTACATTCTTTAAACCTTTATATACATCTACTATCTTGGTGTTCGTAGTTGGTAAAAGTATTAGAAAGGAATAATTGGCTTTATTGTCACCATAGGGCAATTCTAAAACCCAAGCCTGAAGCTTCTCTATATTTGCAAACGCTAGTTTTTGTATTAAAAACATCATATTCACTTTACCTATATCATCACCGTACTCATCGTAGAAGGGTTCAACTATTGTATTGGTTTTATCAAATGGTAAATACCAGGAACCTCTGAATGAAATGACACTTGCCAGTATCATCTTGGTGTTTCCAAAATCTTTTGGTGTAAGTAGAAGATAATTAGTTATACCAGTTTTTAGAATACGTTTATTCGCATTCAGCGCTGCATCTATCGGCGATTCAAATTTTAAAGGATATATTCCGATTCCAAAATTATATCGTAAATTGGAATTGAATTTATCCTTGATTTTTAAATTAGTGTCCACAAAAATATAATTTCTGCTTTTTATAGTAACGCCCGAAACACCTTTTTTAAATACTGACTTCACAAAAGATGAATATTCTTCATTAATTTTTTCATTATTCTCTGGCAATCTTAACCCTCTCTTTAATTCATATAAACTGTTTTCGGTCGCTCCAACAGTTACACCAGCCAGCAAAGACCACACATCGAGTGGAGAAATCACCGTATGCCAATTGGTCTCCTCCGCCGTGAAGTACAAAAGTTCAATACTGAAGTTACGCGCTCTGTCACTTAATTCGATTGCACAATAACATGTTGAAAATAACGCAATAATTATTGTTAGGACTTTCATTATGACTAGTGAACTATATGAAATTTGAAATGAGACTAACTCGCTGAGATACTCAGCCTTCGTTAAAACATTGTTGGATTGTATTTATAAAAAGTGGTAAGTTTTCGGAGTAATACCGAACAAATTGTTTGAAAACACGAGGAAAACACGCTGTACCTATTTATAATATTGATTATTTAATTAATAAATTTATTAACATATAATTTATTACTTTAGTTAATAGTTTCCTGTTGACACGTTCTAGAAGTCATGAGTATATATGAGTATAACATCGATGACTTGAAACTTCTATTTATCGTTCGTATAAAACATTTTTTTAAATATGAATATCTAAGTTATTTTTTATTTAATAGAGTAGAGTATAGTTTTTCTCTTTAATTTAATCACAAATTAGTTCAGCATTAATATGCTTTAAAAATCAATAAAATTGCATAATAGTTTGTTTTAAGGTTATATGAACATCTTCAATTAAACCGGTTCGTGAAAACAAGACATTCTCAGACAAAAACCGATTTAAACTCTGTCTAGAGAGTCTTTTCTATGTTTATAACTCTACAATGTAATTTACATTTTATACATTATTTGTCAGTGACGACAAATAAGTCATTCACGATTGATATCAAAATGTGCAGATGAATTGGGGCTTGTATTATATTTTCGCCATATTAGTAAGTCTAGGTACTTTTGCAAGTATCTGGAAAAAATCTTCTATATTTGTACCTAAAAATTGCAAACTTTGCGATGTAGTGGCAATAGGCTGGCCACGTAGAATTGATAACCGTTGGGAAAATTCTTTAGTGGCAACCTCTTATAGGCAACCGTAGGTGTTGGGCGACCCGTTTTTTTTTTAAATAAAATTTACTTTACTAGCCTGTACATTAAAGATATCTGAAAATAATTGTAATAAGCTATTTGGGTGTGTCTGAACACAAAATAACGAGTCTTAAAATTTTTGTCTGTTTGGCAGTTTCAACACTTTTTCTACGTTGTCTTGGTGTTTGTGGTACCTTCGTTATTTCTGGTACCATAATAACCTCATTTGACGACCTTCGTGCTCGAGTGGCGTAAACATCGGCTTTTAAGGTGTCGCAATCTCGAGGTCCTGGGTTCGATTCCCAGTCGGCTCAATGTAGAAAAATTACTTTTTCTACATTTTCTCGGGTCTGGGTGTTTGTGGTGCCTTCGTTGTTTCCGATTCCCATACCACAGGTGTTCTAGCATCTTACATTGGGATCGGAGCAATGTATGTGATGTTGTCCCTGTCTACATATGTATTTATTATTTATTTATAAAAAATTAGAACGTAAGTAACTAACTGCAATTGTGCAATTGTTATTCATTTTTTTATTCATTATTCATAACACGAGGGCTTTAGCTACTTACTTTGAGATCTTATTATCGGTACGATCTTATTAATTTTCCAAAGCCTTACTATCTCTTCTTTCAAATCTGTACATTGATGTATCTTCTCCGTTATGGTTTTTTTGTATGTAATGAGTATTGGGTACTGCTTCATCAATTTAATAGGCGGTTTTGTTTAATTTATTGTTCATGGTAATATCTGGTCTGTTATTGTGTATTGTTTTATCTTTAAGTATTGGTCTGTCATAGTAAAATTTGTGTTATTTGGTACCGGTCATGGAGTATACAAGCAATATTGTTTAGATTTAGTTGGTAAAAGATTGTTATTAATTGCAAGTTTTTATGTCGATGTGATTATGCCGATGTGTGTAGACAGTCTAGGTGATGCTAGGACGAGCACCAGTAATACGAGTATGTTGTATTGTCTCAGAGTGAAGATGACATAAACTGCATGTAAATTTTTCCGTGAGCGGATCCTTGGGAATAAGCTTTTTATCGTTTTTTTTATTAACCACCTGATCTTGTATAGCGATCATAAACCCTCCAGTTTTAGGAAACAGTAAACCTAATTTTAACTATTTATTTGATGATACTGATCCTACACGTGGTTGATTCAGATCGTGCATATATGTCGTCCATGAAGCTCTTTGCAACGCTAATTTGCTATTTTCATATTTTCCAGAATATGAGATGTCATAAATTCTTTATTCTTATCATAAAGATTTAGTGGAGTCAAATATTCGTCTCAATTTACTACAGCTAAATGAACTTTACTTGTTTCACTATTTTCGTAGAAAAACTTTCCTACATTTGGCAACTGCCCATCCCACTGGACCTTTAAATCTATGAAACCCCTCTCTCTCTCTCTTCTGTTTTAGATTATCATTCTCATTTATCTCATTAGTGTTGTTCTTTTTTTATTTTCAAGTTATTGAAAACTCCCATCAACACCCAACAACTCGGCTATCGTGTGATAACGTCACGATAGCCGAGTTGTTGAGTGGTCGGACTTTCGAGTCGAGAGACCCGAGTTCGATCCCCAGGTGGCAGTACCAATGAGTTTTTCAAAAACTTATGTACGAATTTCATCGTTGGCTTGGACATAAAGGCGGCGACGGGCTCTCCACCCGTCACGTTGTCCCGAAAATATCTTCGGTGGAAGGTGGGTCAAAGGGACTTAATTGTCTAGACTTGACCTCTGTCTACCCCTGTATTGGGAACTGCGTGAAGATATTTTTTTTAAGTTATTGATATGTTCCTGTGTCCATTTTATGATTCCATAAGAATAACTTAAAATGAGGACAGCATATGTAGTTATAGCTTTAATAAAAATTTAAATAAGTTTTTTGCACATAAGAGTATTTTACATATTTGATTCGGAGGCATTCTCTACCAGTCTACCTTTGGTTTGTGCAGAGAATATAGTGATGGGCGCAAAACTCATAGTTTCAAAAATAAAGGTTTAAAGAAAACAAAGCAAAAATTATATATTATAACATATATATTAAAATATAATGATAAGAAATATAATACACATACATATACATTTACATCACTACATACATAGTAAATAAATATGATATTTATATATTATATATACTTTATAATAAAATAGTTTCTGAAGATTTCTTTGTTAATTTCGATCGATACAATATTATATAATTTTTATGTATGTATGTACATGTATGTATGTATGTATGTGTATATGTATGAATGTGTATATTTAAATATGTTAATTTAGCAGGGTAATCGGTAATTTAACGGGTGATGAATACCCACTACTGAATACAATATTTTTTTTGTCATTTTGTTTTCATTTATAGATTTTTGTGTATATTTATGCGTGTATGGTAATGAATATATAACGTATTGTTGGTATTGAGAATGGAAAAGGGCAGCAAATAATATATGGTCGCTCTCTGACTCGTTTGTGAAGTCACTCCAAGGTTCCAACTGAAAACCAGCGCTGCAGTCACTGCAGCATTACGCTGAGTTGGAGTCCTATTTGGTATACCTCATGTTAAAATTACCATGTAATTATCTTATAAGTTTCTTTTGTAAATGTGTGTATCAAATAAATATTCCTTTCTTTCTTTCTTTCTTATTTTTAAATTTTTTATTATTAAAAGAAAAAAATTACTACTGCTTCGTTAAGTAATATGCCCTGGGTAAACGTTTAAAGGTAGGTTTAGTTTTAGCTTCTTTAATATTTCTGGGTAACATGTTCCAGAGTCTTATTGCATTTGAAGTAAAAGAATTGTAAGAGAAGCCCGTGCGACAAAAGGGAACATGAAGAGTTAGATTATCCGCGGAACGGAGACATCGGTTGGGAGAATAGCCCTGATACCGAAATTTGCATTTCAGATATGCAGGGACAAATGGATCGTGTAAAATATAATCGTACATAAGTTTTGGAAAAAAAAACCCATTGGTGCGGACCTCTTGACTACAATTCCAGTCACCCAACCACTCAGGTATCGTGACTTCTATTTTTTTTAGTTTTAGAGTGAATTTAAGTTCAAGTGGTTATTAACAGATGTTGCTGTTAATTTGTCATCTGCCGATGAGAAAAATATGCTTACATAAATATCAGACGTATATTTGCTTTCGCAAGGCAGGTATGTGTTATTTCGAGCTTTTGTCTCCTTGGTATTTTGCCTTCGTTTTGACAATGTTGGGGAAGGGGAAAGCTGACGGTCATATATAGCACCGCAACGCAATGGCAGTGCCTCTTTTGGAGAAAACGCGTTCTGTCCCGTTGCCTCATGAAAAAGGTCAGGTCTACTTAACCTCCAATGCCACATCCTTAGCCTAAGATCTAGAGAATAGCTATAGCTACGAGCAGATGGTAGCATAACCGTCTCTTAAAATGCACCTCTTTAAAAAGGCATCAGCTTCTAAGGTGAGATGTGTATGATACTACGACCTGCTATCTGTTTGCCCATCGTGTGAATAAATTCTTCCTACGGAAGAGACTCATGCTCTACAGTGGACTGTTACAACGTTACCTTTTTCACGAGTACGCCACTTGAAGACGTTGGTGTTCAGGAAGGTGGGTAGTTGAACGACACCTTCCCTCCACACATAGCCCGTGGTTATTCTGGACTTTGTCCATGTTTTGGTCCATGCAGGGAAAACAGTGCATTGTATAACACTCATCTCAAGGTCGAGTGTTGCGTGACTTCTGGTTATTCTCTTTTCCGGTTCTCTTCCACCTTAGCCACATAAGCGCAAAGAAAAGTACTATTTTCTTCTAACCAAGTTCCCTTCTTATCTTCTTTAATTTCTTTATTGCGAGTCTATGTGACTTCAAGTTTTCAGGGCATTACTTGGTGATATAGTTATGTAATGGAAGACGATCTAATTTTTTATCAATATTAATAAATCCTCTAAAAATAGTGGCATCTGACTTTTTCGTTAAATTTAATTAATAACGTTTGTTGTTAGATTTTATACAAAAGAGATTGCTTAACAAACAAAATTACTTGATACTGCGGATAAACCCTTTCTCAAATGAAAGTCCGTGAGACATGTGACAATGTATTTTTATTTATAAATAATATTTATAAATAAGGATATTAAGTATAAGAATTTAGTCTTTTTTATTGTATTGAATCAATATGAGTTGGAACGCATGGCCTTAAATCTTCTAACCTTGAACTAAGACTATAATACGATTTTAACTTTAATAATACCATGCCTCATTAAAATAAAACAAAACATATAAGGTTTGAGAAACAAAAAAAAAGCAAACAATTTAAAAAAGTTACTAAATATCTGCAAAACTTATTGCCTCGGTCACGGTTGTTAACTTCTTTCTACAATATGATGTCATGACGTCGCTATTCATTTGAACGTGAGAAATATGACGAGTTGAGATAGACTCAAAAAACCTAGAATCGTTTCTTTAGAAGCAGTGATGCACTTTAAAATCTTTATAGATTATCGATATCGATGATATCTTATTTCAATGTGAAGTACAATCTTCGCTTACTTCACTAATCATATACTTAATAAACATTGAACTACAAGCTGTGAATCATCAAAACTCTGTTTTATTTTTGAACTTGTGACGTAAAATTCTAAAATTAAAAAATTGTATTGGATATATAAGCTTGTAAACTAATACCATAACCTTTTGAATGTGAATTCAACATTTTATATCAGGGTTATTTGATGGGGCTGGTATATCCAAAAAGGATAAAAGCCCCTAAAGAAATAAAGATAAAAAAAAACGTTAACCTTACCAGTTCATGAATAACCTTTCTTATTGCCTAATATGAAAATCTGACACTCTATAGCAATTGCATGCATATGACTAATCATTAGGAATAAGTTCAAAATTGTGCTTACAGATATTTCTGCCCAAAATGCTGAGCGTGACTACTCTATGAAATCTTGGTCGTCTGAGAAAGACAACCATGTAAATCATAATTTATTAACCACTGTGATTTTTTTATCTTATTACGTCATGTTTAGATGAATACATATTATAATACGGTACAATCATTGGAAAGATAAAAAGTCAGAGTACAGAAATATTATCTTGTATATTCAAACAATTATTTGTTTATTATTATTATTAACCAGACATTGGTTATTATTAACCAGACATCAAGTAAAAAAGTGATAAACATATTTTAACATTGAATTCAAGAAGTTTTTAATGAAATTAAAATAATCAATATAACTAAAATCTTTTTTCTCTCGTTGATGGGAACACTACGAAAGATTTAAATCAATTACTATCATTATTATCATCATATCATAATACTATGTTAAAGTTCATTGTAGGATATAGCATGTCCCCTGTGGGATGGGCATGTGGGTAGGCGGTTGCAATACTACTCTAACCTTTGACTTACCTTTGACGTCGCTACCCGTCATCGATTTTCAAAATTTCGGTGTAGTATTTTTCGAGATGGTTATACCGCCAACTGTCAGTATCCATTGATAAGGATTTTGTCTTCTTAACGTCTTTCACGACACTTACGGAAAAATAGTCTGTGGCACATTTTTAAACCGTTACCACGACCGCACCATTACATTACGATTATTACACGCTTTATATTAGCTTCACTTGTATGTATGTATGTTTGTAACCGACTTCTTTGGGCGCGATTTTGACCCAATTTAAACAGCCAGATTTCGTTCAAACTTTGTAGATCGAGGACCGATGACAGACAGAGTCCGCCCTCTTTATGTTCAAGCCAAAGATATAATTCGTACATAAGTTTTTTTGAAAAATCCTGCCTGTACGAGCCTGCCACCTGGGGATCGAACTCGGGTTTCTCGACTCGAAATTCCGACCACCCAACCACTCGGCTATCGCGTCTTTTAAGGGACCGATGACAATAATGACTAATACTGACTAATTTGAAAAAAAAAAAACTAAAAAGTAAAAACTATTTTTTTTTTAATAAAATTCACAATGTTTTAAAAATATTCACAATGTTATTAATATATATTTATTGAAATTTTTAACGATGTTCTTAATTTAAATTTTTTTTATTATTTTTTTTTAGTTCGGTTTTCTATAAAAAGCGTATTTTTTTAGTTTTTTTTTAAACTATTATTTATTTTTAAACTTAATCTCGGTCCTTGTATGGAACATCACTAAAGATCATGTTTATAAAGATAATGACGATGAGGATGTTTAGTTTACGTTAAGTTTATTTATAATAATCTTTGAGGTAAAGTGACGACAGCCGAGTGGTTGGGAGATAGAAATTCAAGTCGAGTCAAGAGACCCGAGTTCGATACTAGGAACGTATTAATAATATGGAAGGTATTTATATCGTTGGCTTGGACATAAACACGATGACAGATTCATTACTAGGTGCTTTGTTCGAAAAATTTCTTCGGTGAAAGGTGAAAACTATTTCCAAAGTAAAATGAAAGTACATAGATTCGTCGATAGGACAACATCACATACATAATCTAATCCAAAATTAAGTAGGTAGCAAATGCACTTGTATTTTGGAATGGGAGTTAAAGTATGGTGTAAGTATGCACTTTGAATTCCAAACGAATTTTTATCATATGTTGTTATTTCTACGTAGTGTGCTTATTACATTAGTATAAGTTAATAAAGTTAGGCAGTACGATATACGAGTGGTAGGCTGATCGGAATTCGATTCAAGAGACCCGAGCTCGATCCCCAAGGCTCGTACCAAAAAGTTTTCTCGAATGCTTATGTACGAATTACATCGTAGGCTTGGACATAAAGACGGCGACGGGCTCACCACCACCTATCACGTTGTCCCAAAAATGTCTTCGGTGGAAGGTGGATCAATAGTACTTAATTGTATACATCTCTACCTCTGTATTGAGAATGGCGTGAAAAATATTTTTTTAAAGTAAAAAAAAAAATATGTTACCATTTTTAGTGTAGAAAAATGGAAATACGTAATGAATACGAGATAATACTTTTAGGGCAACGCTTTACGAGTACTTTCTGCTAGGTATGGTTGTCACACGTACCAGAAAGTAAAGTGGTCTTTGTCATGAGAGTTGATGAAAAATATTAAACGCCCAATTTGTCTCTTTCTGTATCTGGTCCTGCGATCACCAATCACCAAGCACAGCGATTATTAATCTTTCCTACGGCTTATATCCCACAATAGACTTTAACAGGCTGTGTATGTATCTAATAATGTAGTTTGCGGTTTACGACGCGTTACATCACAGGTTTAAGCACACTGTAACAGGCTGTTAAGTAATGAGGTAAGACTAGATTCGCAAATCTAGATCTGTTGGTGCGTTGCCTACCTTTTAGAAACAAAATCGTTGAAAAAAACTTATAAAGGGGAAGATAGAAATGGAATACTTATTGGACGAATCGTGATCTTTCCCTGGTTAATCTGATATAAGCAATAATATACGCCGCTGCCTGTCTCTACCACATTACTTAGAAATCAAACCAATTTATTATTATACATTATTTAATTATAGCTTAAACTATTAGTTGGTATTTTTCAAGTATCATATGGTATTTTTTCTTAAAAGTAATAATGGATTTGTACAGTTTTGGTTGTAAGTCACAAATTACAACTGTTTACAGTAACCAAAAAAACTTCAAAGTTTTTTCTACTGCAACCTTTTTTCATTTAATAAATGCTAGAGAATTACTTCACATTTATATAGACACAGTTTTTTTTAGATAAAAGTCGTTCCCTATCTATAATTTACATCTTAATGAATTCGAAATAATGTAAGAAATTGACATTACCTCATCAAAAATAAATACAAGAAAATCTAAATCTCGTATAATATATCACACTAAAGATGGCTCCGCATAAACACCAGCAAATATAATCGCACTGGATCTTCTGTCTTTAATTAAGAACACGAACTCTTTATTTGCTTCAAAACGCTGCGAGAGTATTCTATCTTCTAAACCAACGACAGTAGAAGAAGCAGCAACAGTGCCCTCTTCGGTAACCTCTATGTTCACGTTCTGCACAGTTGTGGATACGTAAAGGGGACTGTCAGAAATGCCTGGCATTTTGGCTTTTGCAGAATCGAAAATATCGCGTATACCTATGTATTTTAATGGAGGTATCATGTCCGATTTCGATGTTATTTTGAACCGTGGTATGTAGCAGTCAATATCTGGTAATCCTCCAGATGTATGGAACTCATTCATCCAATTTAAAGGCTGTGTGGATAGATTTTCTAACAGTTTCTGCAGTGGGATACCATCGAATGGCAGCAATATCAGCATGGAAAGCTGTTCCCTTTTGCCATATGACATTTCAAGAACTTGGGCACCTATTTGCGGTACATCTCCAATATTGTGAGGTTCTTTATGATACATCATATTGACTTTTCCAATTGTTTTACCTTGAAAATTATAAAAGGTTTCTTCTTTCGTCTGTGTGGGATCAAATGGATAAGTCCAATTTGCTTTAAAATATAGGCCATCAACTAAAATCATTCTCAGATCCTCTAAGATATTGGGCGTTACAGCATCTAATATTCTCCCATGTGTAACTCTACAGATGTACGAATTGATATCGTTTGAGAGTAAAGTCGTATTACTCGTGTCTACAACAAAAACTTTTGTATCAAAATTCCTTGCGTACTGACAAAATTCTTCATGAATGTTCAGGTTGCAATCAGCGAACACTCCTGACAGCCCATCCAAATTAACATCGTGATCATTTCTTAGTAGAATCTTAGAAACGGCTGAATGAAGAGCTATTGTCGTTCTCATATCTTTCGGTAGTCTCAGCTCACGCATTAACTCATTAAACGTGTCACCGGAACATCCTTCCGCCAGCAACGCGAACATACTCCAAATCGACAGCGGTGAAATAACAACATTCTTCTGTCCATAGCTTTCTTGAAAGGCGTAAGTATTGTAAAGGAGCTTCAATGAGAAATCATTCAAAGGATTAAAGTCCACTTTACTAGTAGGAGCTGCTGCAGCTAGACTCACGATAGCAATTACCTTCCACATCGCACGATAGGTCTAAATCAAACACAACACTGCTACGGAAAGACGCGATTCTATCAATTTCAAGACCTTCTCACGTACGTACAATGTAGTTGTGAAGCAATGCTTTGCGTGAACGATTTGTTTGCAATAGACTAGTTTGCGTATGGGACGCGTTTATATGGATGTTTACGTGTAGAAGGTTCTTTAAGTCGGCACATTTATATGGGTATTTGCTATATGGAAAAGCTTAATCGATTTTACGCCATCGTATATCATTATAATTGTTATTATAATTGTTATTATAATTGTTATGCTAGCGGGCGAAATGGCTGAAGTTTTTTTATTTTTTTTTTAACTTAAAGTTGTTTTTAGGTATTTGTGTTTGCGATATGTTTATAAATAGAGGTTTTAATATTAAATAACAAAACCGGAAGTAACAGCGCGCTAAAGTCGCAATGGGCTGGCCACACAGCTCGACGAACTGATACCTGTTGGGGAAAATAGGGTTCTTGAGTGGCAACCTAGTATGGGCAAACGTAGTGTAGGATGACCCTCCACGAGATGAAATGACGACTTGCAAAATGTTGTGGGAAGTCGATGGATTCAGGTGGCTGGGGACCGTACTTTGTGAAAAGTTTTGGGGGAGGCCTTTGTTCAGCAGTGTTGTTAATAGGCTGTAAAGAAGAAGTAGAAGAATTATTAATGAACAATTTCTTCAGGTTGTCTATGATGGGTGTGGTCTACGGGATCGGCATTTTCTTAAGGACTTGTAATCTCCACCGTCCGCCAAAATCAATCAAAAGTTAGTTTAGCCATATTCAGTGTTGTTAAAATTTTGCGTGGTATTACAACCTGCGTTTTGGGTAACTCTGCGGTCTAAATTGTCTCGACTCCGGTTTTCTTTTCTCTAAACATTATTTGAAACCACCTTTCACGTGGTTCCGAAATATGCTCTGGTGAAATGTGGTTGCTACTTACTCCGACTACCTTTGTATTAGAAAATGGTGGAAGATTTCCTGATGTCCCGGAGACAATATTCCTGTTTTTTCACGTTCTTCACGAATCGAACCCGGGTCTTTTAATTCGAATTCATAAAATTCTATAACTAAGCCATTGGTAAAAAAATATCTTCACGCCATTCCCAATACAGGAATAGACATATGTCTAGTCTAGACAATTAAGGCCTTCCGACTTACACCGAAGATATTTTTGGTACGACGTGTCAGGTGGTGGCCCATCGCCGTCTTTATGTCCAAGCCAGCGATTTGAATCGTACATAGGTTTTGAAAAAACCCATAGGCCCGAGCCTGCCACCTGGAGCTCGAATTAAGGTCTCTCGACTCGAATTCCGAACACCCACTCGGTTGTCGTGACATATAACAAAACATTGATAGATAATAAAACATAAGGTGAAATATAGTGAAAACCCACATTGTTGCTAACATGTCAAGAGCGGAAAGCAGTACACCGATGTCACAGGTCATTCAACTGTATTAATTATATTATTAATAATACAACAGTTTTTTTGTTTCGGTTAATTTCTAACAATGCATTAAAATATGTGCGAATATTAAGACATTAAGACACTCATTTTTATATATATTTTTCTCATCCACCTGTAAGACCTTTTAGTGACTCATGCTGATTTTCATAATTATTAATAGTATTTATGACTTACAACAATTTATAAAATATTTAATTTATCTAAATAGATAAACCAATTATTAAAATGGGTTTTAACTGGACACATTTACTACTTACTAGTAAGCGGCAATAGCCTAATGGTGTTGGATGCGAACTGCGAAACATGAAGACGAGTTCAAGTTTGCAATTCGGTTATTCTCGTAAACCACTCCAGACACAAGCGTTGCAGCTTAATTGAAGTGTTTAACAGAACTATAAATGATATTATTTAGAATTGCAAGTATTTAAAAAAAAAACGGCTTGTGAAAGTTGTGGACTTTCATAGGCCTTCTGAATCACATTTTATTGAATCTTACTTTGGGATAACGTAACAGGTGGTGAAACTGTCGCAGGTTTGGTGTTCATGCGAGAGTAACAATATACTTACATTAATGAAAGATCAATATTTATAAAACAAACAAAAACATCCATGATGCTGCATCTGGCTGATGTCGCCTTCCTCTTCGAGTGTACTCGGTATCTGATGTGTAGAATTGGCGTAATAATTTACAACCACTCCTCGTAGGTGCCGAAAACGGCGAGTTAGAGAAAATTTTTGATAAATATCAGAACAAATATGCACACAAGTGATTGGTACTGTGATCGCTTATACATTTGTCAAGCGAGGTAATTAAAAAAAATCTTTTTTACGTCATACGTATTCTTGGTTACTCCTGCAGGGGACTTTTACAGGAAAAAAGCAGTTTGAGGCGAAAACTAAATTCAGAATTGAGGTATTATATTCATCGGAATTGTAGGTAGACATTTAAATTGATATTATTGCTATCGTTTACAATTTCTGGTCTCGATTTTCATATATTGTGTTACATTATGTCACGCATGGTTTCTTCGAATGTGACCTTGTGGCTGACCTTAGCACAAGCCTTGCATTGTTAACTTTATACTCTATAAGTTATAACATACAGCTGGTCCAGTTAAAAAAACCTTTGATATAGAGTAACTGGCCATTAAAGTATACAAGCGCTTATGTTACAGGTACCAAAACTTTAAACTTTGAAAGAAATAAAAACAACATCAAATAAATTTAGTTATGTAAAAAAAGTTATTTTTGTATTAAATACGAGGTCACGATAGCCGAGCTTGAGCTTGACCTCTGTTTACCCCTGTATTGGGAATTGCGTGAAGATGTTTTTTTTGTATTAAATACAAAACCATGGGATCTGTTTTCTATATTTATCCGACGAGGAAACTGGAAGAGGTTCTTAGTCAAATGTATATATGGTATATTTGTTGTTCTTTATACTTACTGTTAATACTATTTTAGAGCCACGATAACTGACTGGTTAGGTGACTATAACCCCAATCGGGAGACTCAACTTTCAATCCAGAAGGCTTTGTCGTTGGATTGAACCCTACGACGCTGACTGACTAATAACTGACACGTCCCAAAAATAAGATCGGGTGAATTTTAATTAAAAAAAAAGGCACGATAGCCGAGTGGTTGGGTAGTCAGAATTTCGAATCAAGAGACCCGAGTTAGATCCCCAGGTGGCTGGCTCGTACCAATGGGTTTTTCAAAAATTTATATACGAATCGTTGACTTGGACATAAAGACGGCGACGGGCTCACCACCTGTCACGTTGTGATATGAAGAAATTCAGTGTTTTAAATCTAAATGAGATTTAAAACACTGAATTTCTTCATATCACAGAGGATGACTGAATAAAAGGTCAGCGTTGGGTCGAATAGAAATTCCGGTGCATTTGAAGTGCGTGGAAGACATGAATGAGGAGTGAACAAAGCACAAAAGCTATTAGGGTTGACACATAAAATGTTTATGGTGGTTTAAGTGACAGGTACAACGTGACAGGTGGTGAGCCCATCGCCGTCTTTATGTCCAAGCCAACGATTCGTACATAAATTTTTTATAAACCCATTGGTACGAGCCTGCCACCTGGGGATCTAACTGGGGTCTCTTGAATCGTAATTCCGACCACCCAACCACTCGGCTATCGTGCCTTTTTTTAAATTAAAATACACCCGATCTTATTTATGGGACGTGTCAGTTGTTAGTCAGTCAGTGTTAGGTCGAATAGCAATTTCGTTGCATTTGAAGTGCGTGGAAGACATGAATGAGGAGTGAACAAAGCACAAAAGCTATTAGGGTTGACACTTAAAATGTTTATGGTGGTTTAAGTATACAAAAAATAAATATTTTTATATGCATTAAATAAAGACTTATTCTTTTTGACAATTTAGTTAATATTATACATTTATAACACTTTATGACCGATCATAAAATAAACGAACGGTTTGAAAAATGATCATATGATTTAAATGGATAAGGTAGCGATAATTTGGGCGCGTTTCAATAAAAGAGTGAAAAACGCACGACGAAGAAAATATCGAATAAGGGAAAGTCAAGAGTACTAGGATATGTCGACGTGAAGAAATAAAGAAAAAGAAAATGATGAACCTTATGGAAGAAAGCTACATAAAGATTGTGATGATTCAATCATTCTATAGGCACAACTCATGCAGTATTATTATTATCATAGTTTATGTATACAGCGTAATAAATAAAGTTTTAAAAGTATCATAGCCTAGAATAAGTAGTAGTTTTGGTATAATGATTATTTATCCAATACGGTAATAGACAGAGACTGAATTATTGTAAGTCCTATCGCGCCATGTTTCATACTTACTTACTTATCTTCACGCACAGTCCCTGACGGGGTAGCCAGAGAGAAACGATCGCCAAGTGTCGCGATCCTTACATACCTCTTTCGCTTCTTTCAGATTCATCATTTTCTTCATAAATGCACGTCGAGGTCCGTTATCCGAGTACTCTTGACCGGGAGGGTCAAGAGTACTCGGACTATGTGTACTCGGACTATGTGATGAAGTCTAAGTAGTATGTGATGAAGTAAGTAGTCTTCAAAAGTTTGTCTCGGCCTACCTCGACCCCTTTTAATATTAACTTTCGCGCTATATGTTTTCTTCACTATTCGGTCTTTGCTTATTTGCTCAACGTGCCCAAACCATCGAAGCACGCCCTTATCCATTTTAGTGATAAGGTCATCTTTCAAACCTACCATTTTGCGAATCTCTTCGTTTCGCTTCTGGTCGGCCAAGGCAACGCCGCACATTTTACGAAGAAATCGCATCTCCACTGCATTCAACCTGCTTTTATGCTTCTTCTGGCATACCCAGGTTTCGCTGTCATATAACAAAGTCGGTACCAGCACTGCGTTATGTACCGCAAGACGTGCATTTTTCACTACGCCTTGCCTTTGGACTAACGCAGTCAGGGCACCGTTGACCTTGTTTCCGGTAGCGGCATGCCTGTCCACATCTATATCACATCTTCCATCCCGGCTAAAAGTACTGCCCAAGTACACAATTTCATTCACCTGTTCTAGACATTCCTTATTTACCCATATTTCACACTTCGTTCTTTCTTCGTCCCTTTCATGTTTCATCGTTGCCTTAAACACTAAAATGATGACAGGTGATGTGCCTGTCATCATTTTAGTGTTTAAGGCAACGACATAAATCGTACAAAAATTTAAAAACTCTTTAGTAGTTTTCTTTTGGGTATCAAATTTATGGAATTCGATTCAGGAGAATCGAATTCCGAACACTTAACCACACAAACATCGTGACTAAAATAATATTTCTCTTATAGTATTGCAGTATTAGTGCTATAGTTCAATAGTAGAGCGTGCTTATTAATTGTTGTCTAAGCTGGATAAAAATTTATCATAGTTAGATTCTGGATTACAATAATTTTTTTTTACAAAAGCCTACTATATAAAGAAATAAGATATGGGTCTCTTCCACAGAAAAGATTAGTCGTTATCGCTAAGCTTGGCAAGTGAATAAGCACAATACCAGGCCTCTTGCACCTTAAACCGATGACGGATTGGACACCTTAGAAACAGCTACTGACCACCGGTATATTTAACTACCATATTTGTATATTATGTATACTATATTTCCAGACAATGTAGTATATATCGAGAAGGGTACCTTGCCACCTGATAGAAGCCGTTAGAAGAAGATTAATAAAAGCCATTTTGTAGGTTTTCCCTTAGTCAACTCTGTCGGCACCTACCTTAAGAAAAGAGAGTAAGAATTTCAACAGTTACCGATAATCCCCACTATTTCTGACACAAAACAGCAGTTTCGTTGATCATAATTACAAGTTGTAAGGCCACTCTATTCCTTTCCTTCCTTACTTCCTTTTTGGTAATGCAGATTTTGCCAGGTGAGAATTACCATGTTTAGAATAGCCAGTCGACATAAGCTACATAGTAAAGTTGTTATACATTAGGATGTAATTTTAGAATCTAAATAATATTCCACGTATTTCCCATGTAGCTATGGCGTTAGAATATACGACTAAATAATAAAAAAAAATATTTAAAAAAGGATGGAATTAACTCATTCTATAAAGTAACCACGAAGCGTTGAGAAATATTGTGAAATTGTCACATATATTTTAATTACATCTGCTAGTTACATTTTTGTATTCACAGTATGGAGTTACGTATATTTTTTCCTGTCTTATGTATATGATAACCCTAATACTGACCTCAGTAACGAGAGACAATGCACACGGGATATCCGATGTTGCCCAACAACAATTTAACGAAACAATTACTGCCATGTTTTTGCAAAGTAAACCAAAAAAGAAGTATTAGCTGGAGAAAACATTTGAGAAACAATGGTCACGATCCTTACATACTTTTTTGAATTCCAGATAGACAGAACTCTATATCTAATTAATAGTAGTATTAGTATGATACCAAACTTACAAAAACTATATTAATATTACTAACTTATTAAAAACTATATGAAAACCAACCAAAAAAGACCATATGAATATTAAGAATAACATCAACAGACCACTTTTTCTCGCTTTGTTAAAAACAAAAAATAAATATCTTTACGCAATTCCCAATACAGGGATAGACAGAGGTCTAGTCTAAACAATTAAGTCCCTTCGACCCACCTTTCACCGAAGATATTTTCGGAACAACGTGACAGGTGGTGAGCCCGTTGCCGTCATTATGACCAAGCCAACGATATAATTCGTACATAAGTTTTTTTAAAAACCCATTGGTACGTGCCTGCCACCTGGGGATCGAAGTCGGGTCGCTTGACTTGAAATTCCGACCACCCAACCACTCGGCTATCGTAACTTTTCTGTATATTTAATAATATATCTTAGCGCCATTTAAAAGTCACGATAGCCGAGTGGTTGTGTGGTCGGAATTTCGTTGTCCCGTAAATATCTTCGGTGGAAGGTGGGTCGAAGGGACTTAATTGTCTAGACAAGACTTCTTACTTACCCTGTTTTTCTCAAATTATAGAGGCTGCGGCCCGTCGCCTCTTTCTTTAACTTTGGTCTGGTATTTTTTGGGGGTATCGGAGGTATTCAGGGTTCGGGTTGTTTAGTCGATTCTGACAACGCCCACGGAAAGGAAATGGGTTAGGACATTTTCATAGATACCACAAAGTAAATAACTAAATCAGGGGAATTACTAAAAGATAACTTGGCAACAGGTCGATTAGCATAAATATTGTTACCACTTCGTTGTTCATCGGTATGTTTTTTGTTATTTTCACATGAATATTCTGTTGTCATGCGGGATCAGGTCGGATTCTTCACGGCTATTAGCATTACTATCTAACACGTAGGTCCGCCGTGGTTCTTCTTAAGTTCACTGAACTGGAAGACTATATATTAATATTCTGAGGTCGGTGTTAACGTATTTTTACCAACTTTTAAAAAAATGAAGAAGTTTTGAATTCGGTTATTTTTCAATTTGGATGGGTGTTCGGAGTTCTAAGCAAGAGTTTCAAGTCCGATCCCCAGGTATGTACGATTTATATCGCTGGCTTGGATATTAAGACGACGACTGGCTCATCATCTGTCACGCTGTTTTCGGTATAACTTGGGTCTAAAGAACTTTATTGTCTGGGCCTCTGTCTACCAAGTATTGGGAGTGGCGTAAGAAATTTAATTTTTATTAGATATTATGTATACACAAAAAGGTATAAGAGTAATATAGCAAGTCTATGCACAAAGGTGCTACTTATTCCAAAAACAAAAATCTTCCAGCAGAACCAAACATGAAAATTTATGTTAATGCCAAGTTGTGTTTTTTAATTATTTGTTACAATATTACTCCGTCATAATTTATTTTTGGTTGAAAGGGTACAGTTCTAGTTTGGTTCCATTGTCACCTAGATTGGGTTTGATTTTAATCCAGAGAAAATTCCTCAAATTTTTAATATGCATTTTGAATATTTAATCTTTATTGTGACTGTGTTGTTTGTATCTATATGCTATTATACAGGGTGGGCCGTAAATTTTTTCAAATAGCAACACTTGATTTCTCCAAAACCGTTAGAGAGACGGACGCGCGGGTAGCGGGGAACTGTGTGTCGCTTCATGCAGTTTTAGTCACGATCAGAGTCCGCCAACTTTGAATGAAAAACAAGAAACTTCACACAGAGACAATTTTGTTGTTGTGTTAACTGGGTTCCATAATACGAACGAGATAGAGCATATATCTATGCCGTTTTCGCTCGCGATAGTCTAAGCTATACTTGCCATATAAATAAATTATTTCATCCTTTTATTATTATAATAAAGTATTTATAATTAAAAATAAGAAAACATGATTTAAAAATATCCTGTTATTAATTGCCTTATTTCTTACATTTGTATTTATAAATCAAGATATACGATCACTTGTTGTCTTATATCTACATCGCAAAAAAAATGTAGTAATGGCAATTTTAAATAATAATCGTTAAAAAAAATAAGTTTTCAAATTTGTTTCAAAACTAGTTCTCGTATGGTTCCGAAATCTTTGATATTGCTAATTTTGCTCATAAATTGGAAATTATCGGTCGAGGTTTGAGCTTGCCAAAGAATATAATACTTTCTCCCGTGTTTCAAGTTTAGTTTTGTTGAGTGTCAAAAATACACTATCGCTAATAGTGTATTTTTGAATTAATAACGCTAGTGTTTAAGTTTTGAGATATTGACTCTGATAAGTGAAATATTGACCTCATTATTATTTTAAGTTTTAACATGTCTGATCAGTACAGAAAATGTGTCAAGTGTGGAGTGACCTTAGCAAAAGATCATACTTTAAGTTTTCACCGATTTCCTAAGATTGGGAATGGAAACCCTGAAACAGTTTTAAGGTAAATATTTTTTGAAAATTCATCCACATTTTGCTTCGAAGTAATAATCTGATATAACAAGATTTCTTTTATTCGGTCTCTGATAATCTGTTATTATTACAGATCCCGCATTTGGGCCGAATTCTGTTTCCCTGAAGAAAACTGTACTGATGCAGATTTAAAAAAAAATACATACCAGCCACAAAATGCTATGCAGTAAACATTTTACAGAAGAATCTTTTATTAACAGATCTAAAACACGTTTAAACAAATTTTCCATACCTATTGGTTCTGAGCCCATATTGGAAAAACTGAGAAACATACCAGGTTCCTCTAGTCAGGTATGTTATGATTGTGAATAATATATTTTTAATTATTGTATTTAAATGATCACCTTAAATGTTTTGAAGGATTGAGTATGTTTAAAAATATTTCTAGCTGACTGCCAAAGAAGGGTTGTGTTTCTCAAGCTTATGTCTAACTTTTCAGCACATTACTTCAGTTGTGGGAGTGACATAAGATATAATATGTAATTCGGTTTTATTTGTTTCATAGAATAAATAATTGATAATAAAAAATAGCCAGATCTTCCACTTATTCAATGTACTGTGATTAGAAGAGGTCAGAATCATAAAAAAATACATTATGTCATATAAATCAAGCCATCTTATAAACCTTTACTATACTATATATTTTAACACATTAACAAAATTTCAGGTTTCACCTACACCAGGACCTTCACATGAGCATATACAGAAGAAACAAGTGGAAATGGACCAAAATGCCTTTGTATGTATTTCACTTCTTTTAATAGTATTATTGTTGTTATTGTTTTACTATATTTAATTACTTACAAGAACAGGTTTTCAATTACTGACTAAACATCTTAAAGTTCAGATTGCCATAATGTTTTAATATTTAATGTATTTAATTTTGTTCATTTTTAAAAGTTGAGCGACTGACAAATGCTTATAACTTCAATATAATTTTTTTAAAGATTTGTATGTCTTAACTAAAGTCTAGGAATCCCTGTATTCCTAAACTTTAGTTTACTGAATTACTAGTGTGGCATAAAATAATGTTTTTAAATAAACTAATATAATGTATACAAATTGAAATATACATTTACTGCGTTAATTAAATACTTTTGTAAATGGAGTTATAATAAAAATGTTTTCCAGGTTACTTCACCATCAAATTTGCCTCACAATAATGTGCTGCATGGCATGATTGAAGATTCTATGGATGAAGCTTCTGTGGAACATACTGTAATACTAAAGTCTATTGCAAGTTCAAAAAAGATTCTTAATTAAAAAAAATTGGGAACTAAATTTAATTAAATAAATGATGTTAAATTACTACGTTTCATTTCATTATTCCTTTAACTAATTTAAGTTAATAACTTTTATTAACACAATACATTGGAAATAATGATTATTTCATTTTAGATTATTCTTTCTTTAAAAAAATCTTACTTTTACCAAAACAAAATAATCATAATTTCCAATATAAATTTATAACTATAAATAAATTAAAATACTAAACGTATTCAAAATTCCCGCATTTTATTTTTTCATATGGGCGACCATTATGGCGCTCGTAGTATAAGCGTATAGACCAAAGATATAATACATACTATATATGTAACATGTCATTCTTCTCTCTATAGAGAGTATTATATTCTTTGGTCACGATGGACAACAGCGTGCTTTTTGTGTTAAGCAGTTTTACAAAAATAACGATTCCTACGTTACTGTACGACGCTTATTTAGAATTGAGTACGGATTACGTCATGTAAATGAGTGTCCAAGTGTTAATTTAATCAAAGCTTGGATTAAGAAGTTTGAACAAACGGGATCGACAATGAATATTAGACAAACAGGGCGGCCACGTTCAAGAAGAACCGATGAGAACGTTCGGGAGGTTGAAATTTCCGTAAGGAACGATCCAGAATCGTCTACCCGTAAGCGTTTGGCAATACCAAGGACTACTCTGCGGCGAATTTTGCATCTGGACCTTAAGCTGCATCCATATAAGCTTCAAATTGAGCAGGAGATGAAACCAAACGGTTACATTCAACGTAAGTTATTGCCTGACACTCTGCTGGAGCGATTCTCTCTTGAGAATGTATTGTTTACGGACGAAGCCCATTTTCACATTAATGGACATGTTAACAAGCACAATTATCGATATTGGAGCACGGAAAACCCTCGTCTTAAACACCAAAACACACTTCATTCACCTAAAACGACAGTATGGGCTGCCATATCACCAAAGGGCATAATAGGTCTGTATTTGAAAATAATCAAGGAAATAACGTAACTGTGAACTCAGTGGAATATGTGAAGATGTTGCGAGAGTTTTTGATACCGAAGTTACATGAATTTGAAGGATACAATAGCAGAACTTGGATGCAACAAGATGGAGCTACGTGCCATACATCAAATGTGAGTTTACCGGTGGTTAAAGAAATCTTTCCCAATAAATTGATTTCTCGCAGAGGTAATATTCCATGGCCTCCAAGAAGCCCCGACCTAACACCATGCGATTTTTTCTTGTGGGGATACCTCAAGAGTCGAGTTTACCTTAATAAACCGACGATTATATCCCAATTAAAAGAAAACATCACCGAGGAGATATCCGCAATCCCTCGCAGCATGTGCCGGCGAGTTTTTCAAAATTTGCGTAGTCGTTTGCAGGAGTGCCAACGAAGAAACGGGGCGCATCTCGACGATGTAATTTTTAAAAAGTAAATTTCAATAAATGATTATTACATCCTGTATAAGGAAGCTGAGTCGACAATAAGAGCCACTAAACTTTTAAACGGTTGGGTATTATGCAATAACATAAGATTTTTACTTTAGACAGATAGATACTAGAGACGAAATGGGGCCTTTTATAGTTACCGACTGTTTAAAAAATTTACACGTGATCAGGTCCGAAAGAAAGGTTCTCCGTGTCTAAGTAATTTGATGCTGTTATCTTGTAAATATATTTTTTTCGTTGTTGAAGGTGGCTATCGAGCGATGGGTTCATCTTCTGGTAAGTGATATAGACGCCCACGTACTCTCGCAATCGCGGGCGCTGCTGGTGTGCAATGTAGAGAACAATTTGGGATTGGGTGTTTGTGGTATCTCCGTTGTATCTGGTTGTATAACAGAAGTGCTTACTTATTTACTAGAAAGCCTTTGCTAATCACTAGAATCTTATTTTTTGCTACTTCATTTTTTATTTAAATTAACAGCGCCCTGTGTTTGGGCATTCCTGGCTCGGCATACTTTGGAAACTTCAGATAAAAAGAATCCGAAAAATCTAGAATTCAGCAAGATTAATTTGGAATGTAATAACCACTATCTTAATTGAAATTATTTTTATAACTGTCGAAATCGTTAGATATTATTGCAACACAAACATATCAATAATTGAATGAGATTTTGGATTAGTTTTTATTGTAGTCAGTTCATATCACAAATTGTCTAATGATAATTTTACAACAATTTTTTTAAAATAAAACAATTAGTTCTGGCATTTCGGATACTTTACAGCATCGAAAATGCGAATTTAAAATGTGTAGTGTTCGTCTAATTATAGAAAATCATTAATTGGAAGCATTTTTGAAGTTTTCGTATAGCAATCTACCAGGATGGTATCATTGTTTTGTTTTTAATCATCTAGGCCCATAATACGTTATACTGGCATCAGAAGTTCTATCATTCAGATTTCATTAAAAAAAATACTACATTAACTAACAGAACCCTCTGTGAACAAGAAGCGCAATCACTATGTTTAATGTACTTCATCTCTACAACACTGAATTTTATGATTGCTCCAGTGCGTTTTGAATAGATGGCGCTGTAGTAAATTCTATAAAAAATATATATGTTGTGATGCAGGTTATAAAGCTTAATATTTTTACAGCAATTAGTTTTTAAATTTTAATATCTGCACGTATTTCTCATACTGGAGCAGACAGGTTTATACACTAAGCCGTTTCGACCCATCTTTCATAGAAACCTCTTATCAATCAATCAATCATTTATTTGCCAGAATGTAGGTAACATTAGATCTTAATATTTTATAAAATATAGCCTTATACATTCTGCCTTATTGAGGCATGCAAAAGTTTAATCACAAAATAAAAGAATTATAATAAGTTTTAATAGAAAATTTTAAATTTATATGAACAGTTTTAAAATATAAGATCTAGTTGAACGTGTAATTTACAATAATTGTCAATAATACTAATAATTAAATAACAAATGTCAAGAAATATCAATTACAATTTATACATACATATAACAAAGGTATATTATTTCTAAGGAAATCGTCAATTGAATAATAACATTTTTCAGTTATGAGTTTTTTCAGCTTATTTTGAAGTAACCCGCTAGACAACATTCTTCAAATTTGTGGTAATTTGTTGTATATATTTGGAGCCATACAGCATACACTTTTGGACATTAGTGTTGTGTTTGGCTTTTGTACTTTCATAGCTACATTGTATAGCATTGCATAATTTATTTGTCAAATCGGCTTAGTGAAATTTCATCATAATCTAAGTTATTCTCAACACGTATACATATAACTTTTATGTAAAAGCGTAGACACTAGCACAGGTATCTCTATGGAATTTGCAACTCAAACGGAGAAAAGTATTTTGTATTGTCATTGACACTTCAGAGTACAAAGAAGTAATGGATGTAATAGATGTATGTCCCATAGTTATTTTAGACGACCTCCGTGGACAATTAGCGTACATACTGGTTTTCAAGGTGTCGCTCTGAGTTCCCGGTTCGAATTCCGATAGTTGAATGTAGAAAATACTTTTCCTACATTTTTTCTGGTCTGAGTGTTTGAGGTACGTTCATTGTGTCTGATTCCATAACACTAGTGCTTATGGTACTTTGTGATCAGAGCAATGTATGTGATGTTGTATATTTATTAGTTAAAAAAATATTGCGATAATTTCGACAATTAATGCAAAACAATAATTAATTTGCATAATGTTGTTTACGTGCTTCACTTTATCAATATATCGGCTAAAACAACATGGCGGTTAATTAACTGTGCACTGCGGTCATGTTATGACGTAATTATACGCGAGTATGTGAACGTACGATTCAATAATGTACATAAAATCATCCAAAGGCATCATAGAGAGCTTATGATTCTTCAGTGAATAAGGCATAATCGCAATGCTTGGCAAGCGGAATGGCGATCTTAGTGCCGGATACCTAGCTAGTTACGACTTTGACGACCTCTCTAGCTTGTCACCAGCTTTGAGGTCCAGGGTTGGATTCACAGTCGTGTGTAGAAAACGCTTTTTCTACATTTTCTCGGGTCTGAGTGTTTGTAGTACCATCGTTGTTTCTGATTTCATAATAAATAATAAGCTTAAGCTGCTTACAGTGGGATCAGAGCAAAGTATGTATGTCATGGTGTTCCTATTTATGCTTATTGTATTTAATTTAATATTATTATTACTTACACACTGCGGTCAGTTACTGGTGTGGTTCATTTTGATCTAAAATGTTTCGTGGTGGTTATCCCGACATCTGGTAGACGCCATAATTAGAAATATACTTAGTTGTCTCTTATATATGTTATTTACTTCTTAGTTATCTCTTCTAACACCCAGAGGAAAGAAAAGGAGTGACATATTTTTAAACTTTTTCATTGGGATGTGAGTCGTGGAACATCTATTAGTGTGCTTAAGAAGCTGATCGACTATCATAAATGGGAAGTGGGGTGAGATGGGGGAAAGGTATTATATCGCATACACTAATAATAGAAAAAAACATACAAAATTGTATTGTACCTACCTATCTTCCACAGAAGATATTTTTGTGACAACGTGACATGTGGTGAGCCCGTCACAGTCTCAATTGGACATTGAGGCCCGACGATATAATACGTACGTAAGTTTTTGAAAACACCCATTGTTAAGAGTCTGCCACCTGGGGATCGAAAAATTTATGTACGATTTATATTGTTGGCTTATATAGACGGCGCCGGGCTCACAACCTGTCACGTTAACCCAAAACTATCTTCGGTGGAAGGTGCATCGAAAGGACTTAACTTAATTGCGTGAAGATATTTATTTATTATTATTTACAACTTTTAGCCCAACAAACATCTCATCGACACTGAATCTAAACTGCAGTGAACATTTAATAAAACGCCAGTAAACTCTGTCTACTCCAGGAAGTGGAATGGCGTGAAGAAATTTTTTAACATATATATTAGCAATCATACAAGCATAAAATTATCAATACAGTCTGCCTCTAGGTTCCAAACCGGCCACACCTTGCTTCATAGTCGTTAATTAGCCAGTTTAAATCCGTCCAAATATAGATCTTAAATCAATCATTCGGATATTAATTCGAGAAAGTTTCCCGCGTTAACTTGTAAAAAACGCTGTCAAGTTAAATAAATAATGTTTGAATTCGACATGAAAAAAGTCCGTGTGTTTTCATTCGACCATGTACTATTCTTAGTACATTGCTCGGTCGTTGACGGTACATATTATATCATCGTTTATGCCTGCACGAACTCCCCCCTGACTACTCCGCTTTATAAACGACGAGGGAGATAACGGTTAACCTAGATTAGAAGCATTAACTACGTGTTCCGATCACCCAACCATTCAGATAGGCGTGGTTTCGGCGTAAAAATATACTACTTCCTTTCTTCCTGTGGTTGTCGCTTATGATACCTTATACGCAATTCCCAATACAGAGGTAGACAGAGGTCTAGATTAGACAATTAAGTGACTTCGAGGGAACACCCACCAAGGACCCACCTTCCCAACCACACGAAGTCACGATAGCCAAGTGGTTGGGTGGTCGGGATTTCGAGTCGAGAGACCAGATTTCGATCCACAGGTGGCCGGTTCGTACCAATGTGCTTTTCAAAAACTTATGTACGAATTATGTCGTTGGCTTGGACATAAAGACGGCGACGGGCTAACCACCTGTCAAGTTGTCCCGCAAAATATCTTATGTGGATGGTAGGTCGAAGGGACAATACCTTATACAAGACACTTAAATTTTATTTTTCATTCTCGTCCGTGTTACAGTGGACATCAGCAGAGCGTTAAGTGAGTTTATATATAAACAAATATGTTAGATATAAATAGGGTCAGCATCAGCGCGCGAGAAAAAGTATTATGGCACCGAAAAGAACGAAAGTATCACAAATACCGAGACCAGACATATCGCAGAAAAAATGGTTTTCTACATTGACCTGATCGGGAATCGGACTCGAGACATCAGAGCTGGCGACATCGTAAAAACCGGTGTGAACGCCACTCGTCCACGTTAATAATAGTTTATGGTAATTTTTGGCATTTTCATTCCGAATCTCCCACCAGCTACGACGGTGAAAGAATATCTTGATACATTTATGAGAGAAAGAAAAAATTTGTTTGTGTGAAATCTGCATACCCGCTACCTTGGAGCAGAGTGGCGAACTTTAGCCTGCACCAATTTCTCTCAACGAATCTATCAAGGGCTTCGGATAGGTACCAGAATAGCCATCTTAAAAAATCCTGACCAAAATTATTCAAACCTCCGTCTAAAGCACATGGTGCCTGGTACTGCGACTGTCATGCCATGTCTGATTAATATGTCATTTCTCCCATTCGCGACAGTACTATGTCTTACAGAGGACAGAGCGTTAAGTAAGTTTATGTAATAGGAGATATAACCAGCTGCCTCTGTAACGAAGTCTCTCTGTCGCTAGAAAAATAGTGAGCTATTTTCACACGGTCCTTTTGAGGTACCTTAAATAAACGTCTGATATTTTCTTATCGCTCGAGGCAGTGTTAACTTTCGAAGCTGATAGAATCAACACTCGCCCTGTTATGTTACATAGGTTGGCTTACTTTGAAATTTATTAGGTGCATGTCATAGTGCGTCTTCTATAGAGTGCGAAGTGCTGTACCCTATTATGGTTTAAGAATATCATAATTTAACGAGTTTAAGTTAATTTCTGTTCATCGATACATTGGGATACGGTTCGGTGGTCGGAATTTCGAGTCAAGAGAACCGAGTTCGATCCTCAGGTGGCAGGCTCGTACCAATGGGTTTTTCAAAAACTTATGTACGAATATCGTCGTTGGCGTGGACATAAAGAGGGCGACGGGCTCACCACCTGTCGTCCCGTAAATGTCTTCGGTGGGAGGTGGGTCAAAGGGACTTAATTGTCTAGAATAGACCTCTGTCTACCCCTGTATTTGGAATTGCGTGAAGGTATTTCATTTCATATTTCATTTTCATCATCGATATCCTTGTTTACTTGATAGTGACCATGCCTTTAAAGCTTAGCTTTAAAGGCATGGTCACATATCTTAAAAAATTACGTTGCCTACAAAAAATACTTAATTATTATACTACAACATAAGGATATAATCCTCTCTCATAAGTTTGACATGCCATGTTTGCCATAATCGGTACGCTTGGTGTCGGGAATAAATAATACTAATAATATGTAATAATAACTGCCTCTCTGAACATCTGAGGCGCCTAGGACTCCGTGACGGACCGCTCCGAGCTCAAATGTAGAAGGCGGTGCTCCTCGACACGGCTCGCATCGTCCGCCGGTTTCTCTCCCTGTCGCCCTAACCCTCGGCCGTCTGGTCTCTCGAGGTCTGTCGTCGGCCTGTCGAGGGCTTTCGTTGCTTAATATTTATTTATTATTTTTATGTATTAGGATCTATTACGTATATATTTTATAACACTTCATTTATTTTATTTTACGTATTTTTATTTTTATGTGTATATAAAAACCCAACCAGACGAGAAAATATAACAAATACTCCAAGATATGTAATAAACTCTAGAAAATGACCGGGACTGGCTCTATTGGGACCGGCCCACCACTACGGACAGGACGATTCTAGCAAACAAAGTTATATATTTGATGAGCCGGGCACAGTCGAGGATATTTTAGTGGACCATCCCATAAGAAAAGAACCTCGTGAAAATCTATTTTATTTATTTTATTGTATTTTAGTCATTTTTATTAAATACGTTTATAAACCCAACTAGACGAGAACATATAATAAATACACCAAATATAATTATAAATAAATACAAACAAAGATAGGGACAATATCACATACATCTCTCATCTCTGATCCCAAAGTAAGCAGCTTAAGTATTTGTATTATGGAATCAGAAATTAAGAATGTACCATAAAAACCTAGAACTGAGAAAATGTAGTAATAGTGTTTTCTACATTGAATCGACCGGGATTCGAATTCGGGATCTCAAAGCTGGCCATGAACACTGGCGTTTTTTTTTTAGAAAAGGGGGGCAAACGAGTAGGTGGCTCACGTGATGGTAAGTGATTACCGCCGCCCATGAACACCCGTAATACCACCCCCCCCCTCCCCCAGAATGTAGGGAGGGGGGTGTGTGGGCCACCGGTTACCTGCAATCACCAGACGAAAAGCAGAAGTTTGTTAGACTTCTACTTCACGCCGGTATTCTGTGAAGTCGTGGTACTTCCCCGGTCGAGCCGGCCCATTCATGCAACAACAAAAGCTGATGCGTGGCTCTACCACATAATAAAAAAACGTGTACTACCAATAAAAAAAAAACTACCATCAAAAGTTAAATTAACTTTTCCTTACATTTTCTTTTGAATAAGAAACCGAGTTACGCTTTATTACCTCCTTTATCTAGTATAATGTATCCTGTCTAGGGTCTTTACGACTGTCATTAATTATGTTACATGTAGGAAGCATTTAGTAATTGTGGAGTATTTATGATGACATTAGAAAGTAGTTTTGTTGTAGCACACAAATAGTAACAAATTTTTTCAACAGATATAATATTTTTAGCAACTTAGTAACTGTTAATCGGAAATTATTGTTAACAGAAATCAAGAAAGGAAGTCCCCCCGTGACCACGGTTGCTGTAAAGCATCCGAAACTTCGGGAAATAAAAATAGTTTGTGAAAACTAATAAAAAACGCGAGAAAATAGTTTTATTTTAAATATGTAATATTCGCGTAAATACAAGAAATCATCAAGAAAAGAAGTTCTCAATAAAGATGTTTTTTATCTTTTTTAACTTAGAACTGTCGTAATAAACCTATTTCGATAATTCCTTTTTGAAGTATTTTAATTAAAGCCACGATAGCCAGGTTTGGTGAACGAAATTCGAGTGGTAACAACGATCCCCAGGTACTAGGCTCGTACCAATGGGTTTATTCAAAACTTAGCTCGCTTCGCTTCGTTCGCTTGGATATAAAGATGGCGACAGGCTTATCACCTGTCACGTCCCAAAAATGACTTCGTTGAAAGGTGGATCAAAAGGACTCAATTGTCTGAACCTTTTTACTCCAGTATTGGGTATGGCATTAAGATGTAATTTTTTATTTAAATTACTATCTAGCTTCCTATGCGTGACCACATATAAAATTTATTATTAATGACCATAATGACCATAATTTATTAATGACAATATTTATAAAGACTGTGACAGCTCCGCTAGCACACACAACAAATTCACTTAATAGTCACGGATAATACAGCTTCCTATTAGGGAAGTCAGAACAGAAGTTACTGTGCTGTACTGTACTAGAAGTAACTGTGCCAATATTACGTCAAAATACGAATCTTACTTAATATTACCTCCGAGCTACCGTGTCTTACTTTTTTCTCTTTAATTTTGACTTTTTTCTCTTTAATTTAATAACATAAAAGTTCAGCATAAATATGCTTTAAAATTCAATAAAATTGCATAATAAAAATTAAATTTGGCGTTTTGTATTGATAATTCCTAACTGAAAAGTCAGGATTATCAAATTGTCACTTGCAAAAGGGATAACAGATGGCGCCTATTCCAATAAACAAGGCACAAGTAATATAAAGAGAATACAGAGTTAAAATTTCAACTGATGCGTTTAAGACACGGTGGCTCGGAGGTAAGAGCGTCGCCACGGATCGGCGAAGTTCGCGGGTTCGAATCCCGCCCGTATCAGTTGAAATTTTGACTTTTTTCTCTTTAATTTAATAACATAAAAATTCAGCATAAATATGCTTTACAATTCAATAAAATTGCATAATAAAAATCCTTTCAGATTTCGCGCGTAATTTTATATACTTCTAAATATATTCAAGAAACGTAAAATTCTGCGTAAACTTAAACAACAAAGGATTATTTTAAAATAAGAACCGTAATAAATGTAGAGTCGAAGAGAAGCTCATGTGTAATCTTACAAAGCGTGTAGCGATATCTCAAGGGAAATCGTTTCATAAGCCGTGTCCCATGGTACGATGTCCATTGCCGCTTGCATGAAATACACGTTACGTAGTGCAATATACTTCTTACATTATGGTCATAGTTGAAGAAACCCTATTATTGTTCAACTTTTTAGCTTAGGAATATAGTAATAAAAAATGCTATTTAAGCTTTTACTGTCTCGCTGCGTTGAATTTAAGAGGAGGAATGGATGGTAAGGTAGATGAAGTACGTCAGATGATGGGTGAACGACACATAGATATCCTGTAAGTGTCCTAAATCGAAAAGAATGTACAAAGGGAATAATGAAAGTGGACGAAGCGAAACAAGTATGTAAGGATCGTGGCAAGTGAAAGGAAGTGGTCTCTGCCTACCTCTACATGAAGGAGGCGGGATTTTATATATGTAATAAAGGGTGAATAGAATAAATACAGTTTTGGTAACATTTTTTTCTTTGTACATTTCGTAATTCTGGGGTAGTCAGAGTTCTACATTATATTGTCCTATTTCATCGGACGGTTGCTTGGATTGCAAAAGTCTCCAACAGGGGTTTGGCCTACTCCGTAAACAACATTTAGTGTTGATCGCTTGCTTAAATATTGATTTTTTTTTATTTTAAAGACTTTCATTGCGACCTTCGTATGTATTATCTACCTGAGCTATGTATTCCAGGTCTATAAAGCGAGAAATGTAATGCAGCTAAAATGAATAGTCCCTACAGAGTTGTCTGATAGTACTCCATGTTCGTTTAACCTGCTATATACAGCCGGTTATATTTACACAACGAATAAAGCAGTGTGTTACATTTAGCTTCCGGATTTTACTGTCCCCGAGGTCATAAAGTAAATTGCTCGCGACTTGCTAGATAAGGCTGGATCGTGTTGGTCACAACCACACCTGAGAGAATTGTAAATAATGTTCCAACTAAATAAATACAAATACTATGTATTTTTCGTATTAATATCTTTTAATAGGACGTTATGATATTTTGTAAATAAATAAATACATACGTAGATAGGGACAGCATCATATACATTGGTCTGTTCCCAAATTAAGTAGCTAAAACACTTGTGTTATGAAATCGATAACAGTATCGAACACCTAAACCCGAGATTAGACTGAAAAGCGCTTTTCTGTATTGACCCGTTCGGAAATTGAACCCAGGACCTCAGAGCTGGCGACACCATGAAAACCGGTGTGTATGCAACTTGTTCACGGAGGTCGTAAGAGAGGAGGAAACTGTATAAGACAGTTGTCAGAACAATAGATTACAGCAGTAATAATCACAGAATGGATGGTGACATCAATTTGAATCCTCATCAATTATGATGGTCACATTGTGGCAATGCGTTAGTACGTATTAAATCAATGGTGGTAACTATGACATCATATTAAGGCAATTGTATTCGATATCAAGATAAAGTTTATTCTTACAGAAGAACTTGCTTGTGCTAATATATTGTATTTTTCTTTAAAAGTTTTACGATAACTTAGAAGAAAGATGATAATGACATACATAATGTCAGTTGTAAGAAGCAAGCATGTACGGAAGCGTGAATAAAGAAAAAAAGTAAGTCTTATGGAGACTGAGATTTTTATGATAGAGTCTCTGTTGTTGAAATAGGTAAGAAAATAGTATTAATAAATCTCAATTATACTGATGCGGTGGCTTGAAAGAGCGTTGCCATGGTACGGCAAAGGTCGCCGGTTCGAATCCCGTCCGTGTCAATTGAAGGTTTAAAAACAATAATCTTTAATTTAATAACATAAAGTTAAGCATAACTTACATGCTTTAAAATCATTTAGAAAAGACTCTATTTCTAGTTCGATTCTCAGAAAGAAGAAAAGTGTTAATAAGTTTTTAAAAAAGTTATTTTCGATTTCCTATTGTTTTTGTACCGTTGGCTAAAGCCTTAATGTTAAAATAAAAAACGGCAATAGACTCGTCACCTATCACGATGTCTAGATTAAGATCCGAATAAAGGACAAAATTGTCTAGACCTCTGACCATCCTAGTGTTGGGCTAACGGTGACCTTGAGTAAAATATTAAATCGACGATAAGTCGTACCGATTTAAATTGTTTCCTATTGCAACCGTTCATCTTTCAAATGAAAAATAGCCTATGTCCTGCAGTGAAATGTATGTAAATGCTTCTAAATTAAATTAGATTAGTTGCAATACGATGACATCACAGCGAATACTGAAATATATCTAAGTCAATTACAGATGCGTTTCGTCATACAGACCTATTTATATAGAACGACGTATTCATGTGTGTGTGCGTGAGTTATCATTGAGTAAGAATTCTTAACTGTGAAATAAATAAATAAATATCTTCACACAATTCCCAATACATGGTTAGGCAGAGGTCTAGTCTAGACAATTAAGTCCCTTTGACCCATCTTCCATTGAAGATATTTCCGGGACAACGTGACAGGTGGTGAGCCCGTCGCGGTGTTTATGTCCGATATAATTCGTACATAAGTTTTTGAAAAACCCATTGGTACGAGCCTGCCACTTGGGGATCGAACTCAGGTCTCTTGACTCGAAATTCCTACCACTCAACCAGTCAGCTATCGTGTCTCTGTGCTGAAATGAATTCTGTGCTGAAAAAAATCAGAATATTCCATTTATCTAATGATAAGTGTAATGTTATTTGTGATAATGATATTTTAAGCCACTGAATATGTTATGACCACCAAAAAGCCAAAAAGTTAGCGACGCTGCCTTTAAAGCCGAGGGCTGGTTTGGATCCCGCAGGGGCAAACTGTGGAATAAATATGAATGTTTGATACTCGATACATGGATATTTATATGTATATATGAATACTAATTTGTTATAAATGTATATAATTTTATTAACGGTATTAAAAAGTAGTAGCAAAATTATTAAAATAATTAGAAGTCACAATAGCCGAGTGAAAGGGTGATCGGAATTCGAGTTAAGAGACTTGAGTCGATCCCCAGGTGGCAGGCTAAGGCAGCTAAAGGGTTTTTCAGAAACCTATGTACGATTTATAATATTGGCTTGAACATAAAGATTGCAGCAGATTCAATTTAAAAAAAATCTCTTTGTTTTTGAAATTAGTTTGTGAAATGTCTTGATATGATGCTATTGGTATGAGTTTTTATTTACCTTAATATTTCATGTTTCAAAATTAAGATAAAGCTCTTGAATTATAAACGTTTGAACCAACTTTACATTTTTGATTGCTGCTTTCCAATTCAAAACAATTTACTTTAATATACATTTGTGAGAGTATGAAATGTTTAAGACTATTGATCCAAAACCCAACCTTTATTCTCATAAATAAAATAAATAAATATCTTCACGCAATTCCCAACATACATTGATATGCTAAAGCACTTGCAATAAATCAGAAACATTGAGAAGACCTGTATTGTCTTTAAGTTTATTGTTTGATGCTTTTTTTTAAATCTGACTGACATAATTTTTTTTAAAGAAAATGTCTTATATTTCAACTCACTTAAGTATTACGAGTTTATTTAGACTTTAACATATGACTTGCTATTTCGATCTCGAGGTTCTCAGATTAGGGCAAAGTTTAAATTGCTTATTTTATTACTTAATTACTTACTTGACCTGGTATTTATCACTTTATATACTTACAGGGCAGTTGATACTACTTACAAGGTCATTTGCCTTGTTTATTATAACTATGAGAATAAAGGAAGTCACGATAGCCGAGTGGAAGTGAAATGCCAACCACCCTAGGTTGGAATTTCGAGTCAAGAGACCCGTGTTCGATCCCCAGTTGGCAGGCTCGTATCAATGGGTTTTTCAAAAACTTATGTGCGGATTATATCGTTGGCTTGGACATAAAGACGGCGACGGGCTCACCCCCTGTCAGGTTCTCCCGAAAATTTCTTCGGTGGAAAGTCGGTCAAAGGGACTTAATTGTCTAGACTAGACCTCTGTCTATCCCTATATTGGGAATTGCCTGAAGGTATTTATTCATTTATTTATTTTTAAAAAATCAATAGCTTCTGACCTTTCGAATACAAATATTCAGACGTTGTATTTATGTTTGAATTAGTAAATCTCCATAAATTTACATAATGTGTTTAGGCGAAATTAAGGCTGAAGTTCCTCAAATCCTCCCCCCTCAAATGCTTAGCAATTCAAATCATTCAGACTCATACGCGATACAACAAAAGAAAATTACGCTCTATTAGCCTACCAAATACTTGACAACTTGTTGTTTGCCAGAGAATAAGAAGTTTGACTAAATTTATGTTAATTTGCTGTGTGATTACGACGTAAGAATATGCCACCCTCTTTCCCTGTTGTAAGAGAAGACTAAGGGCTTGAAAATACCTTTAGCTATTGGCAGGTGGGGGGATTACCATCACGAAATAAATAAGAATAGAGGTCTAGACAATTAAGTCCTTTCGACCCACCTTCCACCGAAGACAAGTTTTGGGACAACGTGACAGGTGCTTAGCGCGTCGCCGTCTTTATGTCCAAGCCAACAATATAATTAGTACGTAAGTTTTTAAAAAAAAAAAACCAAACCGGGCGGAACTTCCTTGTCCCAAGAATCGAACTCGGGTCATTTGAGTCAAATTCCGATCACTCAGTCCCTAGGCTATCGTGACTTATACCAGAAATTTCAGAAAAAAATCAGCATATCGATGACGGGCAAGACATCTGTTACTGCGACCGCAAATTCGCTAGCCAAGAGTGGCGATTAAGACATATCCTTTCTTACAGGAGAAACCTATGACTAGTAGTGAACTTTAACGTATGTTAACTTATAAACAACTTATTGCGTTTACTGGCTTAATTATGATCCCAAATTTGCATCTTAGTTTCTGTTCTTATTGGGTTCGAAAATTCCTCTAAAATGTGTAAGTCCATGAAACGTGACTTTTTCAAAATAATTTTCATTTTTTTAAACATGAAGGTGTGTCGCGCGTTTCCTCATAATGTTTTCCTTCATCTCAGAGCCTGATAAATTTGATTTGAAAAAAAAAAAAACACAAATTTGATGTCAAAAATTTTAATGGTGCTGAGGTTCAGCATCGTTAAATATCAGTCCAGGACTGAACCAGTGTCACGTATCTTCTTTAATTCAAGAGCAAGGCTCGTGTCGGTCTCGGTGTAGCGGTCTTTTTATGTGGTAGAGCCATGCATCAGCTTTTGTTGTTGCATGAATGGGCCGGCTCGACGGGGAAAGTACCACGACCTCACAGAATACCGGCGTGAAGTAGAAGTCTAACAAACTTCTGCGTTTCGTCTGGTGAGTGCAGGTAACCGGAGGCCCACACCCCCCCTCCCCCAATTCTGGGGGGCACTCTAAGGCCGGCAGCGCATCTGCTATGCCTTTAGTATTGCGGGTGTTCATGGGCGGCGGTAATCACTTTCCATCTCGTGAGCCACCTGCTCGTTTGCCTCCCTTTTCTATAAAAAAAAGCTTCAATATCAGTTCAGTTGTGCAACTCCTTCCATCTTTCTATGTTCAAAGCTGTTTCCATTTTTTTATCTCGCAAATTGCAATGCAAATTGGGTTGAAAAGACTAAACTGTGTAGACCTGTAAAAGACACCTGTACTCCTGTAAAAGAAAAAGCGTGAAGATATATAAATATAAAACTTGCGTATTATAATTTTTCTATTAACATGGTAATTTTTTGCCGCTTCAACATGATAAATGTAAAATGGAGTAGCTAAAATGATTCAATAATGATAAAAGGTTTCACGCGCAGCTGATGTCGCATTATCAATATTTATGAGGTTTTGTTTTTTTGAGCTCGAGAAAAATGTCTTGTAATCTTTTTAAAGTGATCCTGTTTTATCAATATTTTGGGTAGGGACATGTGAGAGTTATATGCTTCTATTATCATTTAGCAATTTGCACACTTGGCAAGTCTTGCTCTACTTACTATCTGCTACATTTTTTTTGTTAATTTTTGCCGTGTGGATTTTTTTAGTATTTGTTTTTTATTCTTTTGTTATACTTGACCGATATGCGTTAGTTATTCTTCACACATTTTCCCAATACTGGGGTAGACAGAGGTCTAAACTACTAAGTTATTTCAACTCAGTTAACACTGAATATTAGGCCGTCTTAGTGTCCAAGCCATCGGTACAACATACTTACATAGATAAATGATCATATATACATATAAAAATTCATGACTCGAGTACAAAAATTCATATTCATCATACAAATTTTTCCCTCTACCGGGATTCGAACCCGAGACTCTTACCTTTGAAGGTAGGCTCAGTCTGGGCTCTGAATATTAGTTAATCACTTTAAGTTAATTACTTTGCAACATTTTTGAAAAATTCATATATCAAGCCTTGTCTTCCAAATTTGATCTTAAATTAGTCGTAGAGAGTATATCCACTTTATAAAGCTTTAAATTCGAGGCGACCCACGTGTCGTATAATTATGTGATACCGTAAGTTACCTGTTGTCGAGGGCAGTGCCTGTGTAGTTGTGGTGATGCATTCTGAAGAAATGGTGCACGCATCTGTGGGAGGGGGGTGCTCTTCTTCTCTTCAGACCGGTTAACATATACCATTTAATGTTTTTCATGTGACGACCTCCGTGGACGAGTGGCGTAAACACCGGTTTGCAAGGTGTCGCCACCTCGAGGTCCCGGGTTGGATTCCCGGTCGGTTCAATGTAGAAAAACCACTTTTTCTACATGTTCTCGGGTCTGGATGTTTGTGGTGCCTTCGTTGTTTCTGATTCCCATACCTCAAGTGCTTAAGCATCTTACATTGGGGTCGGAGCAATGTATGTAATGTTGTCCCTATCTACGAGTATATATGTATTATTTATTATTTATTTCATACAGAAAAGCAGGGTAATAAACTTTTTGCGTCGGGGGTTAAAAGCATGCACAGATAGGACCTGTTTTGAATAGTACAGGAAAGTGGTTACAAGAAACTCTTATTAAAGTAAACGATCAACTTTAAATAAGCACTGAATTTAAAAGAAGTTTTCTTGCATACGCGATAGCCAAAACGTCGTAAATTTGGCGAAGACGCCGCCAGCTGTGCATGGAACCTTTTATCCGAATTGAATCGTTTCGGAGTCCGCAGTTTATATTCAGCCATTTAAGCGATGTAAAAAAGCTAAAGCCTCGATAAAAAATATCGATTTTGATAGTCGATTAACTGTTTTAAATCAATTTATATTATTATACTAAAAGCCACGACAGCTTGAGTGATGGTATTTGGGATATTCGAGACTCGAGGTTTATCGATTAGGTTCGGAATTCGTATCAAGAGATTGGAGTTCGATTCCCTAGAAGTGGCTCGTATCAGATATTTTTTCGAGACTAAAATACGAATTGTATCATTTTCGAGTTGTTGTGTGGTCGGAATTTCGTGTCGAGAGACCCGAGTTCGGTCCCCAGGTGGCAGTACCAATGAGTTTCTCAAAAACTTATGTACGAATTTCATCGTTTGCTTGGACATAAAGACGGCGACGGGAGGTGGGTCAAAGGGACTTAATTGTCTAGACTTGACCTCTGTCTACCCCTGTATTGGGAATTGCGTGAAGATATTTTCTTTATATATTTTCATTTTCATGTAATAAATTATAAAAATGAGAACGTTCAAAATAAATAAAAATCTCCCTACCTTTTAATTTAGTAAAGTTTACAATAATATAAAAAATGAGAATGTTTCCATACATCTTGGCATATTTATATTTGTTTCTTAGCACGTACTCCGTAATCAGGAGTTTTTCACGCGACTTTCCAGGTCATTCGTTCGACGACGGATCGCTGACAAAGCGCTTTGTGACACGAACTTGTAATATATAACATGAACAACTAAAAAAGTCACGATAGCCGAGTGGTTGGGTGGTCGGAATTTCGAGTCAATAGACCCGAGTTCGATCCCCAGTTGGTAGGCTCGTACCAATGGGTTTTTCAAAAACTTATGTACGAATATCGTTGGCTTGGACATAATGGCGACGACGGGCTCACCACCTGTCACGTTGTCCCGAAAATATCTTCGGTGAAAGGTGGGTCGAAGGGACTTAATTGTCTAGACTCGGCCTCTGTCTACCCCTGTATTGGGAATTGCGTGAAGATATTTTATTTTATATAACAACTAAAAAAGTTTTTTTACACGGTTACATATTTTTTTTGTCTTCACACATTCCCAATACAACCGTAGCCAGATATCTAGAAAATATAGTCCTTTCGATCCACATTTCACCGAAGTTTTTTGGGACAGCATGAGATGTGGGACGATATAAAATCGTAAATAAGTGTTTTGAAAAAACTCACTGTTACGAGCTTACCTCCTGCAGATAGAAATCGGATTACGACTTCAATTCTGATCACCCAACTGCTCTTCTAATAATAATAAATAAATATCTACACGCAATTCCTAATACAGGGGTTGACAAAGGTCTAGTCTAGACAATTACGTCCCTTCGAACCGACCCTCCTTCTACCAAAGATATTTTCGGAACAACGTGACAGGTGGTGAGCCCGTTGCCGTCTACCGTAACTCTTGCTAAATTATTGCTTTTGTTATAAAATGTGAACTTTGCCGTGTATAATGTTAAATATGTAATTTTTATTAGTAAATAAATGAATGCCTCAAATTCAGGTGAGATATGGTGGCTCAGTGGTGGTATAAACATCACCACGGTACGATCGTAGATAGCGGATGCTAATCCCGCCGATAAAAGATTTTAAGATAAGGATGTAAGAAAATTTAATGATATAGTATAATAAGAACTAAATACCTTAAAAGTGAGAGAGCCAAGAGATACGCGTTCGATCTCCAGGTAGCAATCTCATAGCAATCAGTTTTTTAAAAAAACTTATGAGCGATTTATATCGTTGCCTTGGACAAAAAGATGAAGACGGGCTTACCACCTGTCAAGTCTTCTCAAAAAACGTCGTCGGTGGGTCGAAAGGACTTAATTGTCTAGACTGCTTATCCCAGTATTGAGAATGGCGTAAATTTATTTACTTATTATTTTATAATTTGTTTATTATAAATGTTTTGAAGCTGTCATGAATGCATTTACAGCATTTACAGCTTCGTCTGAAGAGATTAATTAATGTCATCGTAATTATAGTATATCTGATGTTGCTAACCCACTATTTGAACATAGAATTGCGTTTGTTGGTTGTTCCTTTATCAGTTAATATTAACATATGTAAATAATGATAGCGACACCGTGTAGTCGCCAGTTACAAAATCAGCGCTACAGTAAATCCGATGGAGTAATATGATTAGATATGTACAGTCCAATCCATTTTTTACACATTGATTATAAACATAATTCGTCAGCCGATAAGATAGTAAATAATGTTCATTGCATTTTAATTGTCACCGTTAGAAAAAACGCTCATGATTTTCGTAACTATTATAAATCATGTAACAAAAAGTGTTGTAAAATCTTATTTTAGAAAAATGGCTCCGAAAAGTAGTAAAGAGAAAAAGAAGAAGCAGACGATAGATGGTGCAGCTAAAGTAAACAATAAAAGCGGTTCTTCCAATGTGAGTAAATTCTAATATCTTATATAAATACATAAAGACAATATAACACATGGCGCAGATATTCAAGAAAGTAACTAAAGCAGTGGTATAGAATTAGAGACAACCAAGGCACCACAAATGTGTATATAAAAATATCGTCACGCTAATCTCAATACTGAGGTAGACTATCACGTAGTCCCAAAAAATATCTTCGGTGGAAATTGGGTCGAAAGGAATTAATTGTCTAGACCTCTATCTATTCCTTAATTGGAAATAGCATGAAGATGTTTTTTATTTTTATTAAACAGTGCACTTATTGATACCATGCGAAGCCTTGTTAAGGTACTGGCTAACCCACCGAAATTATTAATTAAAAAATATTTTTGTTATAGGTGTTTTTATTAAATGTCTCTTTACAGGTATGTTTATTATTTACTTCAGTGCTAGCCTTGCTATTTGCTCTTGCCAGCTATCAAGCTTATGTCAGCATAACCACGGTTCCGGAACTACCACAGTTAGACCAAAATATATGGTGGGGGCCTAACACAACTAAAGATTCTGATACTTCGATGAGGCCATATCGGGTTGTATTTTCTGATGCCGTAAGTATATTTATGTAAAGTTGTTATTGAAGATAGTTAATTGACTCAGGCGTTACATATGTTATATGTTACCCGGTCCGAAGAGAAGAAGAGCACCATCCTCCCTCCCACAGAAGCGTGCACTAATTCCACTATATGCACCACCACCACTACACTCAAACCACAGTTAGACCAAAATATATGGTGGGGGTCAAACACAACTAAAGATTCTGATACTTCGATAAGGCCATATCGGGTTGTATTTTCTGATGCCTGGTATATTTATGTAAAGTTGTTATTGAAGAACTCAGGCGTTACTTTGCGGAAATTCATTCTAAAATTGTTATTGAAAAAATTTAAAAAATTACTTCGCACCATTCCGCATGCAAATATGAAAAGGTATATGTATGTATATGTTGGTAAAAGGTATATGTTTGTATATGTTGGTACATGCAAATATGAAAAGGTATATGTATGTATATTAGGTATATATATGTTACCCGGTCCGAAGAGAAGAAGAGCAGCACCCTCCCTCCCTAATTCCACTACATGCACCATCACCACTACACTTAAACCAGGTAACATAAACAACCTAAAAACCAGGTAACATATACAAACTAAAACGCGATACGTGTTTCGCCTCAAAACAAGGCATTTTCAAGCGAGTAGATTCTACGATGAGCGACCGAAGAGACAATATTTATGTAGTCATTGTTCCTAACCAATAGCCTTGTTGGTTACTTTAACTAAGGAATGCGGGTTCACATCCCATAAGAGATAATCAAAATGTGTGATGAATATAAATTTTTGTGTACAATATATTTTAGAGGTTACTTTCTAGTTTTGATTTTAAGTTTTAAGAGTAAGGTAGGGGTTTCAAGAGGTTTTGGTTTCAAAGGTTACAGACTGGACTCTTGCTTCGTTTTCAAGTTTGATTTATAGTTTCTTCAAGTAAAATGTGTTAGAATTGCAGATCGTGGAACGTACGTGGACCGTGGGACCCTTATTCGACTATCATAAACCACTCCACATACAACCATTGTAGCATAGAATGATAAGCAGAAATTACTAACATTATAAGCATGTTTTAATAAATCTCAATTGTATTCTTCTTATAGATGCAAGAAAATCTTCGTCGATTGTTCGATCTTTTTCGCAGACGAACAAGAGTGAAAAGCCTTAACGAATCGTGGAGCTATGGTGTTCATAGCGATGGCTTTGGCCAATTCTTCGCTCACTGGCAATTTAAATACAAATTTAGAGAGCGCGTGAGATACCTGAATAAGTTTAATCATTTCAAGACTTATATTCAAGGACTGGACATTCATTATGTTCACGTGAAGCCTAAAGTTAAAAAAAATGTAAAGGTAAATAGACAGAAACTTCATTTTATATTGAATATCTTTTCATAAAGATATTGTAGTAGTAGCCTATTTATTATTGAAGGTTAGGTGATCAGAATTTGAGTTAAGAGACCCAAGAATCGATTTTGGGCCAAAAGTTGGGTCGATTCTCTACCCCGGTCGATTCTGTACCCCAGGTAGTAAAGCTTGTTCCAATGAGTTTTATTAAAACTTATGTACAATTCCTTATATTATGTCCTTAGCTTGGACATAAAAGATGGTGACTAAAGTGCGGTAAAGTGTTCGGTGACAAGGTGAGTCGAAAGGACTTTGTCTGGACTAAATATATCAAAATATCTGAGCCAAATATTATCTATATCCGTTCAGTCGTTTTGGCGAGATTAAGGAACAGACATCCTTTCTTCCAAATTTTCGCCTTTACAAAGTCTGGTCCTACATCGCTCCCTTTTATTGTTAACTTTAGCGTCGCATATTTTCTTCACCATTCGATCTTTATTCTTTGGCATTTAATGACAGTGTTCTTATATAAGGTAACTTATATAATGTTGATAACCTTATATAAGAATATAACAGAAGAGAAAGAATATTTAAAGGCTTTTTCTTACCGTGGGGTCATAAGAATGACAAAATGAAGTGTCATTGACCGCCGATGGATGGTGGGTAATCATTTCCATAAAAATCAGACCAAAATTCCAGATTCCAGCAAAAGAGCGATATCCTGCGGTGGATTCTCGGGAGCTCTTAAGTAAGTATTTGTGTGGTAACTTCCTTTAGGCAAACGCAGTGCAGGTCGAACTCCCATGAGTTGGAGTGATGTTGCTGAAAGTCCGTGAATATAATTGGCTGAAAAACGTTGTTTGAGGAATATATTGGGGACTCTTGATCTTGATTGTAATGAAGAAAAAGAATAAGAAATAAGCGATATTGTTTCAGGTTCTACCAATATTGTTGGTTCATGGATGGCCAAGCACTTTTAGGGACTTTTACGAAGTTATACCAATATTGACAACACCTAGGCCAGGATACGATTTTGTATTTGAAGTGATCATTCCCAGTTTGCCTGGATTTATTTATTCCCAGGTAAGTGTTAATATTTCCATTGAGAATTAGATAATTTTGAAAAGAAAAATGAAAGAAAATAATTAATAACAATTTAGAAAACACATCGACATTCTACATCGTACTATCGATGTAGGATGTCGATGTGTTTCCTAAATTGTTTGCCAATAGAGAGCTTCTAACGTGGAGATATAGATTTTGAAACAATTTTACTTAAAAAAAAATTATAATAATAACTCCTTTTTTTAGGCTGCTTCAAAACCAGGAATGTCGACGTATCAGATTGCTATATTAATGAGGAACCTGATGCAAAGAATCGGGCATGATAAATTCTACGTCCAAGGCGGTGATTTTGGTCATACCATTGGTTCACATATGGCCACGTTATACCCTGATCAAGTACTTGGGTTTCATACCAACTTCCCTGTGAACTTTTCGAAGTTAGCAAATATTGTTTGGCTATTTGGATCCATATGGCCTAGTATGGTTGATGGAGAATATTCTGATAGAATGTATCCTTTAAGCGAAAAATTTAGTTACTTGATTGAAGAATCTGGATACATGCACTTACAGGGTACTAAACCGGACACAATAGGTAAATTATTCATTGTTTTTATGGGGGTTTGTATGAAAAAGAGATAATAGTGCCCTTAACACCTGGAAACTATAAAAAAGGAGAAGATTACAGTTATGCTTCCAGCTCCAAGAACTCATATCCGTAATCACACCGGCTCTCTATACTCTTCAAACTAGAACCCAATATTTACACTGCTGTTTGGTGTCAGAAAAATCTAACAGTGTAGTACTGACCCTGGCGACTCCTAAGCGGCGAGATAGTCCCGACAGTAATGTGACTGGAGCCTGAGTATATTATAACGCTGTTTATTTATATTCACCTGTCTTTCCGCGCGTATCTTATGAGTCGACTAAGGGAAAATTCTTGAGAATGTAATCGGCAACGACAAATGCCGGGATACATATCTCGAAAAATACCCGCGACGGTGACGAGCAGCAACGTCTAGGCTAGATACACTAGCTTCTGGTACTGTGATCGCATAACACAGGCTTCTGGTACTGTGATCGCCAATCCGCTTCTGAAGTATGGCGATTAGGACAACCTCCCCTTGCGGGAGAAGCCTGTGTTATGTCTCGCAGTGAGTGAACTTCTCGGGGCGTTATGTATATATGTACGAGTATTTATATTTATTAATTATTTTTGTACTCTCAGATATATCAAAACTTAATTCGACCCATCTTAGCATCTTCCTTTGAGTACAATGATTTAAACTGCATGAGGAGTACCTTAGGCGTAGTAACGCCCGATTTTTTACGGTCTATACACCAAGTGTAAATTAATAAATGTATGGACCCCTGTTATGCTAATTTTTTGCTGTTTTTTCATCGTTGTGTCTAACACTGAAGTGAAAACCAAGCATAGCCTTATGTAGCCTGCTAAGAAGCTTCCTTAGCCCGCAGAGAAAGACCTCGTTACGGTTTCATACGTATAACGTACTGATAGTATAGCTTGGTTTTTAGGCTCTGAACTATCTTAACGAGAATAAAGGCATTTTTCATAACGCTGAATTAGGCTAAATAAGAGGCGTTTAATGATACGGATAATATCTGAATTTGAATCGTCGATTGTCTCTGAGTCTAGATCTTAGTAACAATGACATCACGTAGCAAAAGGTTATCAAAAACATTCTGTGTCTATATAGTTCAAACCATAGTTATAGTTTCTATATTTTTTTTTAGGTTATGTCCTACAAGATTCTCCTGTTGGCATGGCTGCATACATGTTCGATAGATATATCATGTTCACAAACTCATCAAATAAGGATAATGTATACGATGCATTAGAACAAGTTTCTTTCACCGATCTCCTCGACAATGTAATGCTCTATTGGGTCACTAGCAGCATGACTTCGGCCTTTAGACTATACAAAGAAAGTTTCGAAAACAGCGAAATTGAGCAGATATTAGGAAGGTATGTACTTAGATATTTTTTTTTAACAATTTTTAATTGAAATTACAAGTCAAAAAATATTTTTATTAGTTTCTGCCCGGGATTTTTTCATTGCGGTTATCAGAGTATAAGTAACCTTTATCAATTCCCTAATACAATAAATAAAAATCTGTTAATTAAAATCATATTCCAGATCTCAAAAGGGGTGAGGAGGTGCAGAGTCTCTCTCTAGGAATCATACTCCCACAGAAACCATACATTTCAGGGGAATTCCTATATGTTTTTACTAAATAAATAAATAAAAAAATATCTTCACGCAATTCCCAATACAGGGGTATACAGAGGTCTAGTCTATACAATTAAGTTCCTTTGACCAACCTTCCACCGAAGACAGTTTTTAGGACAACGTGATACGTTGTGAGTCTGCCGCCGTCTTTATGTTTCATTATATATACATAGGTTTTTTTTGGACCAAAAACCCATTGTTACCAGTCTACAACCTGGATATCAAACTCGGGTCTAACGGCTCGAACTCCGATCACCCAACCGCTAGGCTACCGTGTCTGTTAAAAACTGCGCGAGAAAAATTGTTGATATATAAATAAAAAAAAAAAATTTATTACTTAATAAAAAGTAGGAATAAGTATGCTGTTACAGCGATGAAAACATATATTAGGATTTATGATTACTATATATTTTTTTTTAGTATTCCAACAACAGTACCCACCTGGGGACTACGTTTGAAGTATGAGCTGATGCATCAACCGGATTGGATCTTAAAATGGAAATACACTTCTCTACTTGGCAGTACTACCTTAGACGTGGGTGGACATTTCGCCGCATTAGAAAGACCTCAAGATTTGGCTTCTGATATATTTAAAGCTGTTAAAAGATTTTTGGAGTATTCCAGAAGAGAATGAAGAGTTTTTCATTTAATACTTTTGTACACTTTTGTACTGTATTAATTTAATAACATCAATAAAATTATTATGTGCGAATTGTTTTTTTAAATATTTGAGTAAACAATAAAAACACATCATCCAGTTCCCAAATAGAAAAAAAATATCTTCACGCAATTCCCAATACAGGGGTAGACAGAGGTCGAATCTAGACAATTAAGTCTCTTCGACCCACCTACCACCGAAGATATTTTCGGGACAACGTGACAGGTGGTGAGCCCGTCGCCGCCTTTCTGTCCAAGCCAACGATATAATTCGTACGTAAGTTTTTGAAAAACTCATTGGTACGAGCCTGCCACTTGGGGATCGAACTCGGGTCTCGCGACTCGAAATTCCGACCACCCAATAACTCCGAAGTTCCGAAATAGGATTTAATTTTTCTATGCAGTGAGAATATATTTCTAGGCAGTGATACCACGGGATCAAAAAGGAGTAGACAGCTACCGTGCAGCCACTAATATGCAATCGTTTATATACTGACACTATAGACTTTTACCTAATAATGTGAATATATTCTAGTATTGTGATACGTTTTTTCTGGGAGTAGTGTGTAAAACGAGCTAATATTTTACCTGATGGCAAGTGACTACCACAGCCTGTAAACCTGCTGTCAACTTGAAATGACAAAGTCTTTATATGCAGTGATTACACTAGGTCCCTGTTATACTTAATTCAGAAACCTTTTTTTATTATTTGTAGTATTAAGACATTAGGGTTCTTATTAATGCAGAATCCCTAATTCCCTAACCATCATTTTTTTCATACATGAACGTCTCAGTATGCGAGTACTCTTGACCCTCCTCTTCGAGCAATTTGTCACATGGTCTGCTTAAGTTAGTCTCGGTTTACCTCGACACTTTGCAATGTTAACTTTCTGGCTATATTTTTTCTTCATCATTCGTTTTCAGTTTTTATTATGGTCTCCATTTCCGGCACAGTGATTTACCATAATCGCCATGCTTGACATGGTTTGTGATTACTGTATAAGATACCTCGCATCTTGATACTATGCCCGTCCATCTAATTTGAAGCTGGATAACATTAAGGGATGAAAAATTGCATGCGGAATGTTGCGAAGTAATTATTCAACAACAACTTTACAATAAATTTCCGCAAAGTAACGCCCGAGTCAATTAACTATATTGAATGAAAAATAAACAAATCGTTTGTTTTGTGCATTTGAATGTAAAAAGGAAACAAATTAATGTCACTTAATAGATACAATACAGTAGGTTTACAATACGTAGATTAATTTTACACACAATATAACCAAAGACTTCGTTATACACAGCTCCCATTACCATCATGACAATTAATCTTGTATACAAAAGTTTGCGTTTCATCTGCGAGTGAGGAGTTTTTTCCCCTTTAATTTACCTCCACCAATTTTTAATTTAAAATGTGACACTCCGGTGGTCTTGTGGGTGTTAATGGATTTCGGAAGCCTTTTATTTATGATAATAAATATCTTCACATAATTCCCAATACAGGGGTAGACAGAGGTCTAATGTAGACAATTAAGTCCCTTCGACCCACCTTCCACCGAAGATATTTTCGGGAAAACGTGACAGGTGGTGAACTCGTCGCCGTCTTTATAAGATTGGATAACTCTTGTTTTTTGCATTGTTTTGCACAATGAACATTTTACCTACTATCGAAACTTCTAATTCTTCTTTTACATATTATATTAAAAGAGCGTTCTACTATTCGATGTATACGAATGAAAGTTTTACGAACTATAAAGAAAATGAAACAACTAAATTACGGTTTTACTTTTTATCCACTTAAAAGTCATTGGAAAGCTTATTTGACAAAGTAGTTGTAAACCATTTTCAATTCAAATCTTTAAAATTGGAGTTGGAACGCTTTTGAATTACTTAAATTGCTTTTCTCAATTCCGTTAGAGTTTCTGTTCGTCATCCTTTTTTTAGATTATTTTTTAAAATATAAGACTACAGATGGAGAAAATGTTGTTTGGACTGCTACTACTTTGGGATCAATTAAAGCCTATATTATTATAGAAAAGATTAAAAAATACGGAATTGATTGTGGAATATTCTGGAATTTTGTTTACTCCAGATACATTATAGAGCACAGGATATAGGAGTATAAACACACCTGTCACATTGTCCCAAAAATGTCTTCGGTGAAGGTGGTTCGTAAAGATATAATTGTAGATACCTCTGTCAACCCCTGTATTGGGAATTGCGTGAAGATATTTATTTACGTATATAAGCCTAATCCGACGAGAAGAGAAATAAATCAATTAATACAATAATAAAAAAATATATAACAATTAATTACAATAATTACAAGCTATGCCGATCCAATTTTTGTAATAAATGTTGAACATCGTGAATAAATAATGAACAAATTTTACCTTAGTGGCATTTTATATCATAACTTCCTTGTACGGCACTCACAAAAGACGTTATTACACGTATTCCTGCATGAAGTCTCTTGACCTTTTACGAAACTGAGATATGAAAAACTGGATCACATTGCTGCATTTGCTTCTGGAGTGATATGAGATTTCAATAATTTAAAGCTGCATCTTAATACACTGATTGAAATAAAGTAGTTTGTTCAATGACATTTCCAAAAAGCCAGACAAACGATTAACACCATTTTGTCCACAATGTTTGTTTTTGTAGATATCATTAAAAATCTTCAATACAGGGGTAGACAGAGGTCTAGTCTACACTACAGGAATGTTAGATGTCTTGACAATTTAGTCTTTTCGATCCACATTTCACCAAAGCTTATTGCGGGATAACATAAGTGGGGCCGCTGTCGCCGTCTCGTACATAAGGTTTTGAAAACAACTCATTGTTAGGATACCTCTTGGAAATCAAATTCGGGTCTCATGACTCGAATTGCGATCACCCAAACACACGACTATCGTGACGTCTATCCATGTTTATTCATTTATCATAGCACTCCTTTTATCCTAGCACTCTTTTTATTCTTTATACTTACGGGGTATCAAGCGACAAAGTTTTATGCATAGTATGTTCAGCTGACTAAACCCCACGAAAAGCCTTTGTAACGCGTGCTTTACGTTTGTAAAATTTTATTTTTCACCTTCGTACTCGAGCACGTACATTTTAATTTAGGTTTTTACGTAAGAGACACTGTTTCTGGGTCAT